>OZ017738.1:361390690-361705690 GCA_963969285.1 Odontomyia ornata
AATTTTTTCCAGATCGCGAGGGGGAAACACATTTTTCGTGCCTCCAATGAAGCAAAAACTGTCAGTTTAAGGTCTGTTTTGAAAAGCTTTCATAAAGACCTTTCATTTGATACTCATATCGGCTACCTCTGATGAAATTTTTTTTCAGGGGCCTGTACTGTAATCATCGATTTATGGCACCAGAATTTTTTTCCGAAACGTAGAGTGGTTACGAAACTCTTCTGTTAGGAGCTCTCTCCTGCCTCCTTGTTTGCTTCACCTTTGAGTATTAATTGTAGGTAGTCACCTTCAGTCATTCATTAAATTGAATCAAGTGTGAAAAGCATGCACCTTAAACGTTGAAGTTGGGAAAAATATTCCAAAATTATTCAACCTTCGCATTTAAAACAGCCACTATTTTGTTTTACGATTACTGATACCACTAGCTGAACTACTTCTCAAAGATATTCATGATACTTATCATTCCTGAAACTTTCATGCAAATCCTAGCAAACCTGTAGTGCCTGAGTCGGTAAAAAGCGCATATTGGTCCATAGCCATATGTTTCCATAGTAATACAGCGCATATTGCTCCATAGAAATACAGGAAAATTCAAACCGCTATAACTTTGTTGAATATCATTCGATCTTTATGAAAATTGCAGGTCAACCTTGTTAATGTTCATTTGTATATCGAATTTGGTTGAATTCAAGGGTACCGTTAAGATTTTATTCAGGAAATTGTAAAATCGATAAATCATACTATTACTAACAAAGTTGAGTGAACTTCGACTTCTCACGTATTTGTTGTTGTTATACTCATAAAAGCCTACATTCATGATTTTTTTCAGATTTTTCGGATGCAAGGTGTCCAATCGCGAGGGCGGGTACGTGAAAAGTTCATACATTTCCGCTTCCCCTGCCCCCCACGGTACCGATACGGCAATTTTAGGGTTTGATTTGAGAAGATCGACACGACACCCTACTCGACTACCAATGGCGTAAAAAATTTTTTTGGGGGATCACCTCCCTATATGGGGAGACCCCCTTATACACCCTTGAAAAAATTTTCCACCCCAAAACTTTCAAGAAGTCACCACTTTTGACCTTTCCACAAAGATTCATGGCTGTAGCTTCTATAGTTTCGGAGAAAAACTGTTGTGACATACAGACGGACGGACGGACAGGTCGTGATTGCAAAAAACCCCAAAACTTCAATGATAAACACAACAAATGTATTTTTGCTTTAAAAGGAAAACCAGTGCTACTCTGTTTTAACTGAACAACATTTTATTCCAATTTTGCTAAAATCATTAACTAAGCCGAATCTGAAATGCCTTTTTGTTAGATTATATATTTGGAGGAAATACATCAAAAACGTAATGTCTGGTTTGATGAAAAGCCCATGAAGAAGAAAAACCGTGTTTGATTGTTGTAATCGGAGAAAATTCAAAAGGTCATACTACTGTACATGCTATTAAAACTCATAGATTATAAGGGCCTTTTAAACTACACTTAATTATCTACCCTCAGCCAATTTAATCTTACTTGTACCGCTTTACTGACGAAAATATTTAATTGACTGATGCTACAACTAAGTTGAAAGAATTTCAACCATTAACCAATTTGTTATTGCATCTACCTTCATAAATTTTTCACCGATTATCTTCAGCTATTCATTAATAGATTCAATCAAGTGTTAATAGTAACATATGTACCTTAAATGTTGATATTCACGAAAAATAACACATTTTTATGCAATATTCTCTTTTAAAATGGCCGCCATTTTGTTTTACGGTGATGGATGTCACTCCTTGAACAAATCCTCAAAGATATTCATGATACCTATCATTACTAAACTTTCATGCGAATCCTAGCAAACCGATAGTATCTGAGTTAATTGGAAGTGCATATTGTCCCATAGTCATGTAAAGAGTTTTCCAATAATAGGTCTTATTTTAAATAGCCCGCTATTTCGGTAGATGTCACTTTTGAAGCTGTCACTTTTAACATTATAGAAGTAGAAAATACGCCATTAATATAACTGGGGTCTGGACCCCAGACAATAAATTTATACCTTCCACATACTGACCATATTGATTGAGGAACTAAACTCAGAAAAGGCAACTCAGGCCATCCTACCTAAGGGGGTGGACCTGAAGGAGGTGAATCAGGCCGGACTGCTTGGGGAAACAGACCCGGAGGAGGCAAATCAGGCTACATTGCTGGAAGAGCTGGAACCGGAAAAGGAAACCATGCAGCCGGAGGAGCTAGACCTTTCTGCCATGGAGAACAGTTCTGAAAATGAGGAACACAGTAGCACTGATCAGGTGGCGAGAGAAGTATCCGGGCTGGGGCCTAAGTGCTCAGATCTCCTACAGTGAATGGGGAAGTTAACTAAAAACCCAGGCAAATATTCATCACGCCTGAGCCACTTCTGTGGTCTTGGATAGAACATACACAAAAGAACAATTAAGGTTAGCACTGATCCAAGAACAATGGACGTACGAAGGTAAAACCCAAGGTTTGAACACTCGGGACTCCGCACTGATTTCAAGTATTGGGCAGGGTTCTTCTTGTACAGATATCATGATCAGAAAAAGCACAAAAATTTTATGGCACAATATCTAGTTACTATAAGAATCTCTATTTTGATAGAGGGCAATGCTCACAACATTGTTATTTCATTAGCATACTTACCTGGAGACATAAATCGAACTCCACCAGTGGAAGTACAAAGGCGAGTGGAGCATTGTGAGAGGAGGAATCTGAATTTTAGTTGGATGTGATGCCATTGCACACAACCAATTGTAGGGTAGCACTGACACTAACAATAGAAGTAGGGATATGTTTGAATTCATAATGAAATCGGATATGATCATCCTCAATGTGCGGAAAGCACCCATTTTCATCGCAAAAACAAGAGATGAAGTACTGGATATTACTTTTAGTAGAAGTATTGCCTTCATGATAAGGAGATGAAGGATGTTGGCACTACAATGCTTGACCATAGAAGTCTGGAGTACGATAAAGGAGGGTTGACAAAAGAGAAAATTTTACTCAGGAACCTTAGAAGAACAAATTGCGCCATGTACCAAGCCATTTTGAAGGATAACCTACAGTACGTTTTAGTGAAGAGAACTCCAAAACATCTTCTGTAGCTGGAACATGCAGTAAAAAAGTTCAACGAGGCAATAGTTAATGCCTACGAAGAAAGCTGCCCCATTTGCACCTTAAAGAAGGATAGAAATCCCAACTGGTTGAATGAAATGCTAGCACAACTCAGATCGAAAGTACGGAAACTGTACAATGCAGCTACATGTAACAACAACTCAGATGTATACCATAGGGCTCTAACAAACGATAGCATAGAAATTGGTAAAGCAAAAGGCCACAGCTTTAGGGCCTTTTGTGAAAATATTACGGAAATCTCTGGCGGAGTGAGGCTTCATATAGCTCTAGTAAAGCAGAGAACCAACCTAAACAATGTACTAAAGAAAGCTGATGGCAGCTATACGAAAACCGAAGAAGAGAGATAGCGCTTCTTCAAATGATGGCCCCAATTCCCAGGGAGTGAAATTAGAAATGAAGGGATTGACGAAATGGACCCACTTATGAGGCTAGATTGCACCCCATGGAAGGAGGCTATCACCATCTGTACGGAAAAGCGTATAAGATTGGCATTGAATTCTTTCTAACCCTTTAAATCAGCTGGTGAAGGTAGGATACGTCCAGCCTTATTCAGAAAGGACAGAATCTACTCATATCCTTCTTTAATAGTGATGTATGGAAATGGTCAAGCTTTGGAAAGCACACCAAAGCAGTGGAGGGAGGCAAAAGTGATCTTCATTCCAAGGGTGGGTAGAAGTGACACCATCAACCCAAAGGCATGCAGACCAATCGGCCTAACATCGTTTGTACTCAAAACGATGGAGAAAGTAGTGGGCAATTACATAAGGACAACAACACTTACATATTATCCACGACCCTCCAATCAACATGCATACTGAATGGGCAAATCTACGTAGACCACACTCTATGCACTAGCAAGGAAGATCCAAGAATCCTTGGAGCGTAAAGAAATTGTACTACGTGAATTTCTTGACATTGATGGGGCTTTCAACAATGCAAGCTATGTAGCAGTGAGGCAAGCACTAGTAAATAGGCAGGTAAATCGTATTGTATATCACTGCCTGACTCAATTCCTTGTGATAAGAACCGTTACATATAAGGGGGGAACTAAAACCATCCATATGCGTGCAACACGGGGCTGTGCACAGGGGGGAGGGTTCTGTCACCTCTAGAGTGAACACTTGTAGCCGATGATGTTTTGAAAAGGCTATCTGAAAGTGGCAAAATAAGTCAAGCATACGAGGATGATATGGCCAATTTCACCATTATCTATAGCGCGACAACCCAAGCTGGGCCTTGAGTCGAGGATTAATTTCTTCCCATCGAGTCCTCGGTCTTTTCACTAGACGTCTACCTTTTACTCTTCCCATCAATGTGTTCTTTTGGGTAACCGGTTACCTTTGATTTTTTCTACATGGTCCGCCCATTGCAATTTACGTAACCTTACGCAAGGAGAAACAAGTGGATTGTCAAAGAGTTTATACAACTCATCGTTATAGCGTAGGCTCCACTCTGTTCCTTGTTTCACTGCACCGTAGATTTTTTGGAGTACTTTTCGGAATTGCTCGGCAGAATCCGTGTTTCACTTCCATATAACAGCACAGGCAAACTTATTGTGAACTACAATTTGACATTCTATTTAATGTTAACTAAACATTCATTCCATTATCAAGGCCCAAAAGAATAATAAAGCGCGGGCATCGACGAAATTTCGGTGGAGCTCATTGAATATGGTTGCAACGGCGTTCAAAAAGCCACCCATAAAACCATCCAATACATTTGGCAATAAGAACATTTGCTAAGCGAGTGGAGCCAAGTAATTGTATTCCCTATCTACAAAAAAAGGTGATAAGCTGCAGTGGGAAAACTATAGAGGCATATCACTTCTTTGCATGGCGTACAAAATATAATATTTTCAAAAATCTTAGAGAATAAAATCAAATCATACATCAACAGTATTCTTAGGGAGTCTCAAGGTGGCTTTAGAGGAAGTAAATCAACGATAGACCAATTGGTTACAGTTGATGCAGTTGAAATGCTGGGAGCTCAACATATATGTACACCAAATTTTCACTGATTTGAAGCAAGCAGATGACAGTATTGTTTGTAACGTACCGTAGCAAATAGTGCTTTGCTTTGGTATCCCAGTCACATTGGACTAATTAATAATGACTTCAGTAACCTTCCAAGGTACATTGAACCAACTAACAATGACTTCAATATCCGCATTATTAACCAACTCACCAACGCCTTTGACACAAATATCGGACTAAAGCAGGGAGATTGGTTGGCCCCACTGCTATTCAATTTGGCTTTGCAATATGTCAAAAGAAAGGAACTTGCCGATACAAGACGTACGTTACTATATAAGTCAAGCCAACTGGTAGCCTATGTGGATGAAGTCAACATTTGTCGCGATCATTTATAACCACTAAAAAACTTTTCCGGAAACTTGACAGCGAAGCAAAACTAATGGAGCTATAATTTAATGAGAATAAAAAAAAAACTCATTACACAGTCAAGGAAAAACACCGCAAATATCCAAAATATCACACTTACCGAATACAATTATTGACAAATTGGTATATTTAGGTGCCAAAATAACGAGAACTAGTAAGGAAATACGCCGAAGAATACAGCTTGCAAATGAAAATTCTTATTCAATCTTGACGATCTTTAAGTCCAGATGCATACACAGGAAAACGAAGCCCCAAGCATACAAATCTGTGATAAGACATATGGTCTGTAATGCTATGGGTGTAAAACATGGACCCTGGCCCAAGTATCAGCAAACATATTGAAAGCCTTCGAAGAATGGGTCCTGAAGCCAATAACTGGAGCAAAGTTAGACGGGGATCAATAGCAAATTCAATGCAACCATGATTTGTATAAACTTTTGACGAGCCGAAGGTGTCAACGATTGCAAGACTGTAGAAGCTATAATAAGCTGGCCACATGAATCGTATTGATGAAAAATGGATACCCAAAAAGGTTTTCGTTGGGAGACCAGGAAGCCAGACACCAGTGGGAAAACTCGGTCAATAAAGATTGTTCATCACTGCATGGAGACAGTTAGAGGTGCTTTTCGTAGAAAATGGAGGCCTTAGAGGAGCTGTAGTGCTACAAAGAAGTAGAAATATTCATTCTACTTTCTCGGGAAGCCTTTTTGCCTTGCTTTGTTATGTGCTCACCCAACAAAGCAAGGTCCAACGGCTTTTCAAGAAAAAAGGGAATTGGCCTGCGAATGTCAAATACACAAAACATTTATTCATTTAAATTCACATCTACTCATACATTTACGCTGGGTTCAAACCCGTTAACCACGGGTCACAAGGCAAAAGCACTTCCTCCCTTTCCTAACGAAGCAATTTACCTCAACTGAATCATCTGGAAAACTCTCCGAAATTTAAGGGGGTTGCAAGTGCTTTGAATCAAAACACTTAAATGTGTTAATTCGTGTAGTCACTTTTTACAGACTTTGAATTGTTTTACATTTTGAAACAGATAACATACTTTGTTTCCATGCTTTTATATGTTTTGCATAAAATTAAAAAACCAAAATTATTATAGTTATGACTGACCCACACTACTGCACGTATGTCACACTTCGAACAGGCCAAATGTATGCCATATGCGCAAAAGTGCTTTAAGCGCTTCAAAGCGTTATCACAAAACGTTCATAATATGTTCTGAAAATCAAACGATCAATCCACTTTGCAAGAAAGCGAATATTGGAGGTGGATCTTTAGGAGTATAACAACAACAAATACCTTAGATGTCAAAATTAACTCAACTTTGTTAATACTAGCATGATCTTCACATTTAAAATTTTCCCCAATAAAATCGTATAGATACTGCATGAGCACTGCATATCGTAAGCTGAGTACAAAACCCTTCTGACAGGAACGTAGATGGAAATACTGTAGGATAGTTTAATCGGCTCTAGGGACTTAATTCAGCAGATAAGCAAAACGAGAGTATAGAAGCAAACGATAATTGTAAACAAGTTGGGTAGACAGACCTTCGCTCATGTCAGAAGGGTTTTGTACTCAACTTACAAAATGCAATCACAAGCAACGAATAATATCAAGCAATATGTCAAAGAGATTTGCCCGTTTAAAAGGAAATCAACTAACAAAAATCACACAAATCATGCAATCCCAATAGCATTTATGGCATCAATCTTATCTGAAAATTTTAAAAAGATCAAATTAAAACTTCTGTGTCTGGTTCGATGTCCATAAAATACCCAAATAGTGTGTTATATTTGTTGTAATTGGAGAAATTTCAAATGGATATAACTTCCGTGAATATGATGTGGATTTCATCAAACTTACAGAGTATTCGAACCTTGTGTAAGGTTGCGTTTAAAGGCATCCAAACGATTTTATTGGAGAAAACGTGCAATCGAAGATCATACTAATATTAACAAAGGTGAACGAATTTTGACTTCTGAGGTATTTGTTATTGTTGTATTCATAAATATCTTTTTTTTCGCAGCACTACAGCCCCTTTCGGGCCTTCGCTTAGAGATAGTTCGAGTATCTCATTGTCATGATCGAATGTATCGGCACTCCGCACACTTTGGCCGTGTGTTCGTCCATCCAGCTGCGCTACGTTCTGATTTTAAACCAGCGCGTATCATAACTGAATAGACTTAAAAGTCGAACTCGAATCAGAGACCTTCAGCTTACGGGCATAGTACTCTAACCACTAAACCACGCGGACTACTAAATATATATGAGTAACTCCCCTTAATAATTTTTTTTAGATCACAGGTGTCCAATCGTGAGGGCGGAAACACTTTTTTCGTGCCCCCAATGAAGCAAAAACTGTCAGTTTAAGGTCTGTTTTGAAAAGCTCTCATCAAGACCCTTCATTTGGTAGTCATATTGGCTACGTTTGATGAAATATTTTTTTTCAGGGGCCATTGATTCATGGCATCAGAATTTTTTTTTGAACCCTAGAGTGGTTACAATGCCCTTCTTTTATGAGCTCCCTCCTGCCTCTACGACCTGTTTCATTTATGAGTATTAATTGTAGGTACTCATCTTCAGTCTTTCATTAAATTGAATCAAGTGTTAAAAGCATGCACCTTCAATGTTGAAGTTGGGAAGAAATGTCTAGAAATTATTCAATCTTCGCATTTAAAACAGCCACTGTTTTGTTTCACGATTACTGATACCACTAGTTAAACCAATTCTCAAAGATATCCATGATACCTACCATTCCTGAAACTTTCATGCAAATCCTAGCAAACCTGTAGTGTCTGAGTCGGTAAAAAGCGCATATTGTTCCATAGTAATACAGCGCATATTGCTCCATAGTAATACAGGAAAATTCAAACCGCTATAACTTTGTTAAAAATATATACCGAGCTTGATTGAATTTAAGGGTACCGTTAAGATTTTATACTAGAAAATGTAAGATCGATAAATCATACTTTTACTTACATAGTTGAGTGAATCTCGACTTCTCACGTATTTGTTATTATTGTACTCATAAAGGCCTACATTCATGATTTTTTTCAGATTTTTCGGATGAAAGGTGTCCAATCGCGACGGGGGTACGCTAAAAGTTCGTACATTTCCCCTTCCCCTCACGATACCGATACGGGAATTTTAAGGCTTTTTTTGAAAAAAATCTCATTAAGACCTTTCCCACGGCATCCAACTCGACTACCAATGTTGGTAAAATTTTTTTGAAGGGTCACCTCCCTATATGGGGAGCCCCCTTACAACACTTTGAAAAAGTTTTACAGCCCAAAACTTTCAAGAAGTCGCCACTTCTGACCTTTTCACAAAGTTTTAGCTTCAATAGTTTCGGAGAAAAAGGGCTGTGACATACGGAAGGACGAACAGACGGACACAGGTTTTGATTGCAATAGGGTTTTGGATTTTAGTACAAAACCCTATTAAAAATGGATTATTTAGAAGCAACTATCCTAAATTTTGAAATAATGGCGAAACTATAAACTTAAAGAAAGCTAATTGTAAAGCTACTATGATAGCACTCTTCGCAATACGGGAGTACCTTCAAGTGCATGCAGAGTAAATACCGTACTCATTCACTAGATCCATACCACAGTAGGAAGGGTTATAACGTATTTATGTATAAGGCGCTTATACGATAGCTGATATAGCAAACAAAAATTACCAAAAGTCGAGTAGACAGAACTATGCTCCTGTCAAAAAGGTTTTGAGCTCAACATACGAAATGCAGAAATTTACGTTACGTAACTAATGTGGAAACTCAAGAAATACTTCTTTGATATATACTATACATATGTTAAATCATCTTTTACTCCCATTTAAGAGGCTGCCATTTTGTTGCAGTAAAACGAATACCACTCGGTGGACAGCGTGCTAAGGAAATTTACGTTTTTTTTCTTCTAGCTTCCTTGAGTGATGACTGCAAGGAATCAAAACGCTTCTGCTCACTAAAAGAAACAAGGCCCGATGGCTTTTCGAGAAAAAAAGGGAATTAGCCTGCGGATATCAAACAAACAAAATTATTTACTAGAAATTTAAGTTCTTCATCTTTCTTGAAGTTGTCGAGAAGATCGGAACGATAATGTAAAATTTGGTTTGTTTTCGATGCACCTCCATGGTATTTTTTTAGATTTAAGTTCCACAGGTGTCCAATCCCGAGAAAGGGATACAATTTTTTCATATTCTTTACTTCTACAGCCTACCCTGTTATTGACATTGCAATTTTAAGATCTGATATTAAAAGATCTTATCAATGCCGTCCATTTAATTGTCCTACTTAACTGTTTTCCATGAAAAAACAAGTTAAAATCCTTATACCAAAAGATCCCGCTTGAAATCCTTTGAAATTTATTTTAGGATAAAATTCTTTTTAACTAAGCATTTCTGTGCTGATGACTCTAGCTTCTCTAATTTCTGAGATGCATAGACTAGCAGGCAGGTGCTTGAACCGGCGGACAGATAGACAGGTACAGATTTTACTAGGATATTGTCGAGTTTTTTACTGAGCCCTCATAAAGTAGCTCTAGAAGATCTATAGAGCATTACCTGAGTACACTGGTGATTGAGAGCAACTATAAGTGCAGAGATTAGTATAAGGCTGAAGGTGATATGTCTTAAGAACGACGTCACTTGCGGACGCTAAAAAACATCTACGAAGATGCCAAATAACCACCTCTAAATCTTCTAATACTTGTAATACGGGAAGCCTGTGGAAATAGGAGCAGTAAGGTAATACAGAAGTTCACCACAGGAGAGAGTATGTTACAATCACATTTACATTTACTGCTCTAGAAAAAAGTAGGCGAACTAGATGCGGAATCTATTTTAATGCTATCTACAAATCAAACACAGCTCTGGACTAGCAAATTTTATACAGTTTAGCTTAACAAATGGAAGTAAATGCTCTCGGGGTGCACATTAAGTTTACTGATTCCCCAATAATGTAACATTAAATGCCAAGAAATGCTAATAACTGTAAAAACATCTACAGCTCTACTACTAAATCCTATTTACAGCTCCTTTGTTTGGACGTAAGAGGGCGAAGGCGAATCTTCCGCGCCTGATAATGGAATCGATATAATAACCATGCCGCTGGAAGAGAGGTTGGGCGGCGGGCTAACTTCTCGTCCCTGGAAAAACTTTAAATGTTTCGAAACCTGCAGATAGGTCTCGGAATGGATTGGACTCACGGCAACGACCTCGCAAACGAAGAAAGAACTATGGCATAGGATCGTGGAATGTCAGATCACTCAATTACCCTGGCACTGTTAAGGAACTTTAACAACAGGCCAGCCAATATCAATTAAAAATACTGGCAGTCCAGGAAACAAATTGGACTGGAAACGACATTCAAGACATGTTATCGCACACAACATTAAAAAGTGGGAAGCTCACTGGAAAACGAGAACTCGGAGTTGCCTTTATTGTGGATAGGGAGTTCAAATCACATTTTATAGATTTTAAGACTGTCAATCAACGGTTGTATGCGATCCGTATAAAAGCGAAATTCTTCAAAATCTGTCTGATAAATATTCACGCCCCGACCGAAGAAAAAGACGAAGAAACCAAGGAAATGTTCTACAATAACCTGGAAAGACTGGTCGACTCATTGCCCACAAACGACACAAAAATTATTCTGGGTGATTTCAACGCTAAGCTTGGTAATAAGCTATCATATCGGGGAACGACTGGAGGGTATAGCCTCTACGATGAAATAAATGACAACGGCTAGCGCCTGATTGACTTTGCATGTAGCAGAAATCTAGTCATACGTTCCACTTGCTTCCCACATCGGCGCATTCATAAAATAAACTGGGTATCACTGGATGGCAACACATAAAACTAGATCGCCCATGTTCTGATCCAACAACGTTGGACCTCGAGCATACTTGACGTCCGTACATACCGAGGAGCCAATTGTAACTCCGATCATTACTTGATCAATTTAACCTATTGATGCCCTATGTCACAGGCATATTCAGCGAAGACAAGTCCGCTACGAAAATTCGACATCAAAAGGCTCCAAACGGCGTCTGTGATCAAACACTTCACGAAGACCCTCGACAACCAGCTGGCTCCCATGGTATAAGACGCATCGTTAAAGATGAGCAACGAGCTCTGCATCGAAGTGAAAGCGGCTATCAGGACCATGGCAGAACAGACAATGAGACATCAAGCCCGGTGCAACAGGAATGATTGGTTCCATGATGAGTGCCAGAATGCGTTAGATAAAAAGAATAAGGCGTACAAAGAATATGTAGGTAGAAAAACCAGGGCGGAGAGAGAATACTATGAAAACCTCAGAAGAGTAGCAAATATAGTAATTAGAATTAAGAAAAGAAAATACTATGACGAACAATTGAGACGTATAAATGTAAGTTTAGCGAGCAACAAGCATTCGAAGTAGCAAAAAGCCTGAAACGTGGTTATCAGCCCAAAATCTCGCTTTGTCGTGATGACATCGGCAATATCATCGCTGATGAAACCAGAATTGAAGAAAAATGGGCACCATAATTCAAGAACCTCCTTAATCTCCTACACAGCTCCAGTACATCGGAGCCTAAAGATGTCTGCAGCGAGCTTCCATTGGCCCCATCAACTCTGGATGAAGTTTTTTCCATCATCAAAGCTCAAAAGAATATTAAAGCGCCGGGCATTGATGAGATTACAGTGGAGCTCATTAAATATGGCAACAGTGCTTATAAAGCTATTCACAATGTCATCCAGCGCATTTGGCAACAAGAACATATGCCGTAAGAATGGAGCCGATCAATTTTATTCCCTATCCACAAAAAAGGTGATAAGCTACATAGCGAAACTTACAGAGGCACATTACTACTTTGTACGGCGTATAACATTTTTTCTAAAATCTTAGAAAATAAAATTGGATCATACACCAACAGTATTATTGGGGAGTATCAAGGTGGTTTTAGAGTAGGTTGATCAACAACAGACCAATTGTTCACAGTCAAGCAGGTACTTGAAAAATGCTGGGAGTTCAACGTAGACGTACACCAAATTTTCGTTGACTTTAAGCAAGCATACGACAGTATTGATCGTAACGTACTGTACTTTGCTTCGGCATCTCAGCCGAATTAGTCAGTCTTACCAAAATGACAATGACGCCTACGACCTCTCAAGTCCGCATCATTAACCAACTCACCGATGCCTTTGACACAAATACCGGCCTAAGGTAGGGAGATCGGCTGGCCCCATTGTTATTCAATTCAGCTCTGGAGTGCGTCATAAAGAAGCTACCTGTCGATACGCGAGGTACATTACTATACAAGTCGAGCCAAGTAGTAGCCTATGCGGATGACATAAACATTTTGTCATGGTTATTAACAACTGCCAAAGAACTTTTCCTGAAACTCGACAGCGAAGCAAAACTAGTAAGGCTACACATCTATGAAAATAAAACAAAGCTCATGACGCAGTCAAGGTAAATTACCTCAAGTACACAAAATGTCACACCAAGAATTTAGCGAATTTTTGTATTTATGCGTCAAAATAACGAAAACGGGTAACGAAAGAGACGAAATACGCCAAAGAATACAAATCGCAAATAAAATATTTTATTCAGTTTTGACGATTTTGAAGACCGGCTGCATGCACAGGAAAACAAAGCTCCAAGTATACAAATCTGTGATAAGACCTGTGTTATGCTATGGGTGGGAAACACTAAGTATCCGCAAATATATTGAACGCCTTTGAGCGATGGATCCTGAGGCGAATAACCAGAGCGAAGCTAGATGGGGAGCAATGGCGAATTCGATACAACCATGAGCTGTATGAACTTTTTGTCGAGCCAGAGTTGTCAATGATTATAAGACTGCAAAAGCTGCAATGGGCTGGCCACATGAATCGTATGGATGAACAACGGATACCAAAAAAGGTATTTGATGGGAGAACAGAAGGCCAGTGGGGAAATCAAGGAAACGCTGGTCTGACTCGGTCGACGAAGACAGTTCATTGTTGCTCGGATTTTTGAATTGGAGGACGTGGTCAATGGACAGAGATAGTTGGAGGCACTATTTGCAGGAAGTGAAGACTCGGGAGGCACTGCGTGCCACAAAGAAGAAGAAATAAAATTTTTTAATGTAGTACAACAAATGAAAGAACAATGAAACCAATAGTAACTTGAAAGGCAATAGAAACAAAACAACAGATTCGAATAAATGTGTTCAAGCTTCTCAAACAAAGAAAAATACTACCCAAAAATGCAGTAGCAGTAGCAGCAATGATTCGTCACAAATACGAATAGTTACTAACTTTATAAACAATATTTCAGAGAATGACCATTGACTCCAACGTTAGCCAGCCAAAAAATGAAAGAGACGATGACGTGTGTACTGTTTTTAAGAAGAGATATTCAAAGGCGTCGAGGATTCGTATCCATATAAAATTTGCACAAAATTGGTACATGAAACTTGTAGCTTAAAAGGTTTATTTTTTTAATTTTATTTGTTTGCTATTGTATCACTAATAATCTCTATTACTTTCTAAATTGATTAGTGTTAGGATGACCAAATAAACACCCAAATATCATAAGACAATAGATTCTTGGGTATTAAGAAAACAATAATAATTTCACTATAAGTAATGAATTATAAAACCGTTAATTAATATTTAATTTATTTTTTCGTATATTTTCTTGTAGTTTTTTATAAAAAAATCTTGAATTTTTTTATAGATTTTTGCTGGCTTGATATTTCGTACTATTCCTCTCATAAACTAGAGTATCCCTTTTAATACAGTCTATTTATGAAACAGACACAATGCATATTTTTATAAACTGTGAAAATATGTAACTAAGTATAAAGAAATAATAATTATTAGTTTTATTCCAACAATTAATGAATGTAGGTATCTCACTTAGCTCCAAACCGTTCGCATTGTCATTTGATTTATTTACTAGAGCTTGTGCAACAAAAATGTCCCTTTCATGCCAGTTAATTCACTTTTAGTGTTTCCATATCATATGCTAAGCACAAAACCCTTCTGACGGGAGCGATCTTCTATCTACCCAGCATATTTTGTTTCTGGGCAGTTTCGGCGCTTCGTTCATTTGAAACACTGTTGATGTCGTAGAAATTTTCAGACTAGATAAACTAATTGTAGAATGTATTATTTTCGAAGTTCCAACAAAACTACATTAAATAGCTAACCAGTACGTCTGTGAAGCCGCTTAAGAGAGGCTAAAATGTAAAACTATCAAGTCAAACTATTATTGCTTATAAAGCTGATTGAATTTTGATTTGGTAAGATACTGTTGTCCTTGTATTCATTAAGACTTTTTTCCATCAAATTTTCAGCGACATACAGTGGCTCACAGCTTATTTGATGCACTTCAATAAATATTAAACAAACTGTTGTCCTTATGCAGATAAATAAAAATTTACAAATATTTTGATGCAGATTTTACAGTTAGTATAACTGAAATTCGAAGCACAAAAGAAAGTAAGAAAAAATGTTTCAAATGTCCCGTTAGCAGTAATGAAGCAAAATCATTTGCATAGGATAGCTCACAGCTTATTTGATGCAGTTAGTTCTTTGTATCCTAGCATTAAAAGTGCACGATTTTCACCGGATTTTTTTTGAATATATTGTACTTAGTGCGTTTCTTATTTTATTTTTAAAAAAGTTATTTGACCTTGATAGTTTAAAAGTGGATAAATTGTGTAATATTTAAAATGGGCCGTAGGACAACACTTGAACAGCGGGAATTAGTCATTCATCATTTTAGAAATGGTGAATCTCATCGCAAAATCAGCGAAGTTGTTAATTTAAGTTCATCAACAGTTCAGTATATAATTGAAAGGTTCACCAATTAAAAAAAGGTTGGAAAACAAGGGCAGAAATGCACCAAATAAAATTTTGAATGAGTCTGATGAACGGTGGATCGTCCGGAAAATAATGCAAAACCCTAAGTTATCAGCTCCTAAATTGGCGAACGAAGTGTTTACTGGAATCGGTAAAGAATGCAGTGCTGAAACCATACGTCGTGTGCTAAGAAAGCATAATTTTAATGGCCGAGTTGCACGAAATAAGCCGTTCTCAGTATCAAAAATCGACAAAGCCGCCTGAACTTTGCTACGGAGCATATTTCAAAGGGTTTGGACTTTTGGAAAACCGTGATTTTCGCTGACGAGTCTAAATTCAACATATTTGGCTCAGATGGAATGGCGTACGTTTGGAGAAAGCCAAATACAGAGCTCAAAAAAGCAAATTTACATGAGACTGTTAAGCACGGCGGTGGCAGCGTAATGTTTTGGGCCTGTATGTCAGCAGCCGAAGTTGGGAAGCTAGCCTTTATTGAAGGAAACATGGACAAGATCATGTACAGTAATATCCTAAAGGAAAATCTCCTGCAAAGTGCTGACGAACTCGGAATCCGGCGTGAATTCAGATTCTACCAAGATAATGACCCAAAACATAAGTCAGAAATCGTGCAATCTTGGCTTATTTGGAATTGTCCTCATTTGATGGCTCCCCCGGCACAGTCACCCGATTTAAATGTAATTGAGAATTTATGGGCTTTTCTGGAGAAAAAAATTCGTAACCACGCAATTTACAACAAAATTGATTTAAAGAAAGCTCTTTTAGAAGAATGGAGTAAAATAACGCCAGAAATGACAGGAAAGCTGGTTGAATCTGTTCCAAATAGACTCAAAGCTGTCTTGAGCCAAAAAGGAAACCATACGAAATATTAGTGTTGAACTGGAAATCCTCTACATGGATAAATTCAAGGAAAACGTGGACTGCATCAATTAAGCTGTGACATAAAATTTTGCCTTTAATTTTGTTTTTGTTATTTAGTTATTTAAGAATCAATTATAAAAATAAATTAAATTGTTATTTTTAAAAAAGGGCTTTTATTTAATTTATTGCAGTTTAAATTTTTTCAATACCTTTTCTAATACAGAAGTTATAGTGCTTTTAGCTTTGAAAATGTTACTGCATCAAATAAGCTGTGAGCCACTGTATACAATTGTATTTGAGATAAAACTTTTACAAAATTTGAGAACCTGGTCTTGTAAGCTCTCACCAAGATTTTTGAAACCCAAATGAATTTTACAGAAAAAATAGTTAAAGGCCGTCTGCTTTAAGAATCTCTTAAAATATTCCCCAAATATTAAGAGAAATCATCGCTTTTGACTTATTTTCGGAAATACAGACATGCCTTACAAGTAGTTTTATTAAGTTTTGATAAAATTGACTGTTTCTATTTGACAATTGATTGTGCTAAAGCGACAGACGACTGCCAGCGTTATTGGAAAAATGAAAGCACTAGATCACACAATTTTCGGTACGATTTTCTATTCAACTATTTCTAACTCCAGCCCTTCCATAAGAGCTTGCGTTTTGTTTGAAAAGGCTTTGAGGCAGAAAACTCTTATTTGATATTTGATGCTGCTTTTATCTACTATCGTCGTGCTGGGATCTTTATTGTAATTTTCAATGCTTTGCGAAGATCTCTTCTTACAGTGAATCCTATTGAATGCAGAAGCGAATCATTCATCAAAGTACATGAGCACATTCATTAATGCTGTTTTTTTCGTAAATTATTACGACTCTGATCTGGTTTACAAATTGCCAGAAATTTGTCAAACACGTGAGCTAAAAAGTTGCACCTTTATTAATTACACTCAAAACAATATCCTCATTGTTTGACTAAGAGTCGAGTAAATGTAATCTGTTATCATCTTGGTAAATATTTTGAATCTGAATTGTCTTACTGGCTAGTTGTTGTCAATTTTCAAAATTGGAATTCGATCTTAATTATCTGCTTAATTAGGGATCCTGAGGATCAATATGAGAATTTTAAAGCAATTAATTTGATATGTTTTTTAACAAACAACTAGCTTACACTTCCTTCAAAATGATTTGAACCTCAACAAACCACCAGGTGATTTTATAAGTTAGTTAATAAGCTGCACTGCTTACTTTAAATTTCAACATTAACCCTGTCAAATAGTGCTTATAGATCAGCTAACTATTTTCTAATAATTAGTTCCCTTGAGAATATTCTGTATTCATCATCTTTATATAAGACTGAGTATAATTAGCTTTTCAATTTACATACCAGCATGCTATCCCAAGGACCAAGTGTGTACAGTGTTACAATTCCAATTACAACTGAAAATGCATTCATTATTTCAAATGTGATTCCAGCTATTCACTTGCCACACTAATTGGTCCCGAGAAGCTACTGCATGTGTGGCATTTCATGCTGCCTTCTTATGTTCATCTTTAAATGCAAACGCATATGCATCTACGTAAGTTAGTTAGCAGTTAACTACCCCGGCTGGTCAGTTTCAACTTAAAGTGAAATGCACTTTAAATGCAATCTCTTCACTTGCTGCTGTTGGTTATGACAATCTTCAAGACAGGCCATTTATATCGCACTTGAAAGACAATTTTATTGAAAGACTCCTTAAGTACGTTCCCTTGTAAATATAGTTTGTCAGAACGATCTCTTGAAATGCAAATTAGTGGTGGAAATAAATTGGAATGTCTTCTGGCTTTAATGTACCAATTTACATAAGATGAAATTTTGGTAATCAGTAATCAGTAGTTGAATTAATGACATGAGAGGCTGTAAAAGAAATTCATTGGTACAAAGGTATGCGGAAAGGTGCTTTTCCCTTTAGAAAGTTACTGAAGATAAATTGCATGCAAAGTTATTCTACTTGCAGTAGTGCGAGATGATAAGTAGCATGCAACTAATTTAAGTGCAGCTACTATTAGTTCCTAGTTCGTTAGGAAGTAAACTCAAGCGAGATAAGCAAACATTTAACCTATTTTGTCATTAACAGCAGTTGAAAGTTTGTAATGAAATTCAGCGAGAAGAAAATGGTGGGTAATATTAGTCAGGAGCATAGAACATAGAATATCATTTAAACTAACACAAATTATTGATGATGGTAACTTTGGAGTAAAAGATTACAAATCTTGATTGTGATGTTTATTGCTTTGAACAATAAATACAATTCTTCTATATTTCTGGCAAATTACTAAAATTTTACGCTGAAAAGCATGTTTTTTCCAATCATATAATTTGTTTGTGGTAGAAAGTTCACCTTTAGGCTACTTAGCTCTAAGCTTGAGAATCCCAGATGAATATCAGCTAAACATTTCCCACAAAACTTCGGGCCAGGCCTTGTTTTTCGATGGCACCGTTGAACCGCAGGGAAATCTTTTCCAGCAAGGAGGATGGAGAGAGCAAGACTGCTAGAAAAAAGACCCCTCTAGTCGTAACTTTTCTAGCTATTGAAATATGCCATAGCACACATAATCACATAATCCTATTTGTCAAACAGGTTGAAATATCAGGAGTGTGCTCCTGTTAGGAGGGTTTTGTGAAACGGTTAGTAAATCAAACAATATGTTCTGCACATCAAAAATTGATTAATATGCAGATTTCATAAATTGAGTTTGACACTGAGGTGCTCCGGCAACGGGGGCCCTGCGGTCCCAACTTTGCTCGCCGCAGACGGGCTTGGGCGCCAACTCACTGTTTTGGCATAGGCCCCACACTTGATCGCCCAGTGAGTAAGACGGTTTGCCGAAGCTCGTTCCACGAACACACCTTCCACTAAGAACACGCACAAAATATCACTACTCGAGGTGTACCCTATCTCCTCCAACCAACGCTTCGCCACTCAAACGCCACTGAAGAATCAACTACACTGACGTACGCCCGCGCGTGACATTTCCCCGAGCCAACCCATTACACTCCCTGGAAAAAAACAAATTCTATATATTCGAAAAGAATTTACGAAGAAATAATACCACTTTCCTTGATATGAAAGGGATTTGATTGAACCTTGTGGAAATCGTAAAAAGGCAAGCTTTCCATACAATTTATAGGTAAAGTTAAACAAATCTTAACAAATTTTTTGACTAGCCTCTGTCACCTAACGTAAGATAGCTAATAAGAAGGCCTCCTGGTAGAACTCCCGTCATCAATGGCACGGCGAAAAAGATCCTGCGCTGAATCCACGCACTCTTCCCGGGTCGCACTCGTGCAATGGCCAATTGATGGTAGTTATCTTTCTCCCGGTGGCAATTGACGTCGACAACAATTTGCTTAGTTCTGTTTTTCATTACTTTTTTTTCCTTCTTTTTTCTTCCTATTTCTTTTAGACTTCCGCATCTTTTTTTTATCAGACACTTTTTTTGCCTTCACCACTACACGTTCGCATATCGGAAAAGAGCCTTTTCTTTGTCCCTCGCCCTTTTATTAACTCGTCCCCAACTGAGCACTGCTAATTCTTTTTTTCCTTCTTTTTTCTTCCTATTTCTTTTAGACTTCCGCATCTTTTTTTTATCAGACACTTTTTTTGCCTTCACCACTACACGTTCGCATATCGGAAAAGAGCCTTTTCTTTGTCCCTCGCCCTTTTATTAACTCGTCCCCAACTGAGCACTGCTAATTCTTTTTTTCCTTCTTTTTTCTTCCTATTTCTTTTAGACTTCCGCATCTTTTTTTTATCAGACACTTTTTTTGCCTTCACCACTACACGTTCGCATATCGAAAAAGAGCCTTTTCTTTGTCCTTCGCCCTTTTATTAACTCGTCCCCAACTGAGCACTGCTAATTCCGGAGTGAACCTTATAGTTCTCCTTTTCTTGCAGAAATTGTAACTCGGTTCGTGCGATCGGGCAATTCCATCGCAATTTTCACTACACTTCAATTGGTGTTTCCGAAATTCGGAGTTGTAGATATTTTTTTCGGGGGATAATCCCGAAACAAATATCTACGATGGACATTTGACGTGTTACAAGTATAGTCGTAATGTTGTTTGTTTATGTTTGGTGCGATGTGAGTCCTGGCGGTTGCCAGGATTTTGAGTGGCTGGACTTCACTGAGGATTATCAGATAAGTAGTACTTTTATATTTTATCCCTTGGACAAGACACTTTGTGTGCCTTTTTTTCTAGGTGAACCCGAGTGATTTGAATTTACACTACATATACTAGAATTATCTGATTGTAAGCTTCAACATTCAGGGGCGTTGTTTAATTCATTGTAGTCTTGCGGGTGCTGCATCTTTTGGGGCTGGATATCATAGGCATCGTAACAGTCGCTTGAAAACGATAGCTCCGAGTAGCTATCGGAATCATCACATTCAAAAAACCGAAACTGATAATCTAAGTAACGATAATTATCACAAAGTGTACTGTACATGAAAGTCCTAACAGTTCAGCAGCCTCTTTATACAATTCCGTACTTGAATTTCGGTTGCGACTATCACCTGCGCTTTTATTACATCCTCCATTGTTGTTATTGTTATTACTACTGTTGTTGTTGTTGTTATTGTTACTCTGGCTAATGGTGTTGTTAGTGTTGTTGATCATCACACCATTGTTCTTCATCTGGCTGTTCCTTTCGCAGTTCGTTGTAGTCAGATTTCCTGCACTTGTCGACTTTCTCCACTTCTCTTTCACAAGATACTTCCACAACTTTGTCTTCTTAGCAATTATCGCCGACTTTAAGTTGGGCGCTTTCTTTGATGATGACGATATTGGCGTGGTCGTCCCCGTCGACACCCCAGCCGGTGACGTCACATTTGAAGATTTCGGGAATGGAATTTGCTCCTGCTGCATGACGTAGGGTGAGGGGTGATGAAGATGTTGGTGATGGGGATTGGGGATATGATTTTGAAGTAAACTAGTGACTTTGGTGAAACAGTTTAGAAATAGTTCGAGTGGATACTGACGCCGTCGTTGTCGTCGAGGATGTCCTTTCCGTAACGAATATGTGCGGTGCTTCAGCAATGTGGTTAATATTCACTAGAGTAGCAGAGGAGTTTCTGCAAAGATTATTGCTGTAGTTATTGTTCGTGTGGTTTGGCGATGCATTTTGTAGTGAAGTAGGTGGCTCGAGGGCTTCGTTCCTTGACTCGCAGAATGTATTGTTGATAGTGAATGCACCTAAGAGGTTAAGGCAACCGAATTCTCCATAAGCGTAATTCGTATTTAGCACGTAAATAGCATTATTTTTGCATTCAAATAGCATGTCGTCCATATCACTGGCATTCTTAAATGGTGTCTCACTAAATGTTTGCCCTCCAAATGATTTTTGTTGTAGTTGCTGCTATTGCTGCGTTTAGTGCAGACGCTATGTCACCTGGGACGCATGATGACGCAAATCTGAGCTACACCACGTTGTTATACATAAGGATTGGACGTCTTCAAACAATCTCCAATTTCTCAAAAACCTGACACTACCCCTGCTCTTAACGTCCATTGACGCTGAAATCTGCTTTGTTACTTCTTCTATTGCAAGATGATATTCATCGCAATCTTTGACTTTCTTACCATCACAACTTCTAGCGACATTCCTGCTATTTCACCCGTTGAAGTTTCAACTGGAGTTTCGATTCCATTAATTCTTCTGGTTGGACTTCCTTCCACAGTTTGTCGAAGTTCGTGACACTCTCAGCAACAACAAGACTTTGTACCATAAATTTGTGTTTATTGTTTTGAGAATCATGTTCACCACTGGTTCTTCCACCAGCAACACGTTGGTTTGGTCCGCCTCCGCCTTGAAGTTTATGATTCCTGTTGCTACCGGGATTATTACGTTTATTTGCATGATCAAAGTGTTCTCCTGTTGTCTGCGATGAATTTCCTCATCTTGCCGGTTCCTACGATGATTTCTTCCTCACGTATCCTTTCCAGCCGTTCTTTCCGCGGTTGTTGATCACAGATGATGTCGTTGTGGAGTAACCGTGCACACACGGGAGTGGTATCGTGAACTTCGTCGAGCCCAACTAATCTAAGTTGAGCTGTATTAATCTAACTAGAGGAAATTAAAATCTACTCTACTTTAGCCATTAACATTAGAATTTATTCTTATTTCTAACTTTACTAGATCTATATACAATACATGGTAAAGTTTTCTATCCCAGTTTGGCTCGAAGATGCATCCTTCGTACCACGTTTTCCGGTAGTGGTGGTTAAGTTGGCTACCTTCTCAAATTCCCCGTAACGAGTTCGAAAGATTATATCCTAGTTATCATGCATTTAAATTCCCCGCCATTTTGCTTCAAGTGTTGTGAACCCGTTGCTTGGTTAATCATGATAAACCATCAATATTACAAACCATTTCTAAAATTTTTATCAAAATTCCTACATATTAATTTGATATCCGTTGCAAACGTGTATCTCGCTAGCATCACGTGCTAATGTTGTTGTAAACATTAAATATTCAATCGGCTGTAACTTAGCTGTTGCTGGTTAGATTATAGTGAAATTTTCAGGATACATACAATTGCTATTCGAAAACATAAATTGTAGCATTTTGAAAATTAAAAGTCACATTTTAATTTCATACACAATAATGTAAAAATTATAAAATGTACTATTATTAACGAAGTTGATCGAATTTCGACTTCTGAGGAATTTTTTGCCCCTGTTACCTCTGTGATTTTTATCAAATTTTTCGGGTCAAAGTTGTCCAATCGCGGGGGGGGCACCAAATTTTCGTATATTTCCCCCTTCCCTGCGCCCCTCAAAGCGAAGCTTGTCGTTTTAGGACCTGTTCTAGTCAGGAACTTTCATACGATACCCATATTGTAACTTTGAAGAGTGCGCCATTTTACACCTACTTACAAAATTCTGTTTCTAGCTTATGTGGTGTGACACACGGACAGACAGTAGAGTTTTTTAAAATTATTTTGCAAAATCCTAAAAAGCACACTCATCTGAGATGGGGTTGAGAGCAAAAACATGCATCCCAAATATATACGAGGACATACTTCCCAAATATAAACGAGGAAAGAAGGCGATAGCCTTCTTTCTAAGTGTGCTTTTTAGGATTTTGTAAAATAATTTTACAAAACTCTACTGTCTGTCCGTGTGTCACACCACATAAGCTAGAAACAGAATTTTGTAAGTAGGTGTAAAATGGCGCACTCTTCAAAGTTACAATATGGGTTTGTTTACTTCTTAGGGTCAACAGCTGTAAAAAGTGGCCAAGTGTGGGAGCATTGACAAGTACGCAGTCAATTATTTTGTTTGTTTTAGATTTACAGCCCAATTCTTTTTTATCTTGAAAAGCCATTGGGACTTGCTTATTTTGGTAAGCATACGCGTTTCGAGTCGTATCTAAAGAATGTCCTTTCGACATTGGAGATGACTCAAACGAGTCAAAATACGACTGCTCACCAACACACTCGTAAGCAAGCCCGACGGCTTTTCCGGATAAACAAGTTACAAGAACATCTACCGTGTATCCTCACTCAGCTTTTAAGAACTGTAGTAAACAAGACATAACATAGAGACGACTTCCTAAGGAATACATGTACATTTCAAACTAGGGATGTGACTCATGAACTATGAGGACCGCAGCTCATTACCCTTCAGGAGATTATAATTGTGCTGGGAGTTTATTTATAAGTGTGTAGATTTGTGCATTTAAACGATGTATCACATCTTAAAATCACAAAACATGTGTACACCTTCCACAAATTAAAGAAAGGAGCGTTACACAGTATGCCGATATCTACAGATAAAGCATGAACACGTTGGCTAGACAGAACTATGCTCATGTCAGAAAGGTTTTGTACTTAATATAGAATATGCAGATATGTAGAATAATTTAATTCAGGAAAAACTCTGACTTTAAAAGAACTCCCTCCGTTTTAAACCAGCCAACATTCCGGACACCGGGATCTTGAATGTACTTTTGTTTTTATCTCATCTGAAAATTTGGAGAAGACCCATTCAAAAGTGTAGTCTTTGGTTCGTTGAAAAGCGCATGTTTGAAAACGGAGGAAATTCAAATGGTTATAACTTCTATAAATTATATTGAAACATAAAAAATATCAGGATCATTTAAAGAAATACTTAAATGGCTGATTTCATCATTCCGTTAATGATACTAATACAGTTTTACTGATGAAACTGCTAAATCCTGCCATCATTAGCAAATTTCAACCAATTTCAACCTCTAAGCTATTTTTATTGGATATGCCTCCATAATTTTTAGGGCTTTGTGAAAGAAATCTTCCAAAAAATTACTAGTTTCACATCGTGTCTGTCTATCTCTGTGCATCAAAGGAAGTTTCTTCAGAAACTGTAGAAGCAACAAAGCTCAAACTTTCTAAAAAGGTCAGAAGTGATGGTCTTTCAAAAATTTGGGCCTTATCAAATAAAGCTCCTCCCTCATAACGAAGTGACCCTTAACAATTTTTTTCATCAAATTCAGTCGAGTAGGACATCAGATGAGAGGTCTTGGCACTTTCAGAATCTGAAAACGCAATCTTTTGTATCAGGGTGTCAAGTGGAGGAAAAACGTACGAACCATATTTGGGTCCCACTCCTTGCGATTGGAAATATTTGAGCCGGAAAATCAGAAAAAAATCACGATGGTAGATCTTTATGAGAACAAGGTCAACAAATGCCTTAAGAATAAAAATTCATTCAAATCTGCTAATAATAGTATGATTTGTAAGTTTGTCGTTTCTCCAAAAAACGAAACAATGCCCTTTAAACTTCTTAAAATTTTACAGTTATGTAGATTTACAATATATACAAGTAAAACCCTTATGCCAACGAAATTTAATGGAAATCAAATCATAGTCAAGTGCGTTATCGCCATTTGAATTGTATCGAATTATAACAATAACACGTGTTGATGGTTTATATGTACTTTAAATCGACCTAGATACTCTTATTTTCTCTGGGTTTTCATGACATTATAAGTATTCTTGAAAGGCGTCGGGGCTTGTTTTGTTTTGTGAGCAGACGCGTTTTAAATCCTTTGAGTCATCTACAGTGTCTAAAGGATGTGTTGAGGGGGATGACTTTATTTAGTCATAGGATGGGTTAAACGTATTACCTGTTTAACCCATCCTATGACTAAATAAAGTCATCCCCTTCAACACATCCTTTAGACACTGTAGATGACTCAAAGGAATTGAAACGCGTCTGCTCACAAAACAAAGCAATAAAATTAGTTACTGTACTAGGTCAGGTACTAAATTAGAGGGATATTATGCTTTAGTTTTTTGTATTATTTGATGTCTGTTTGTTCTGTTTCATCCCGTTTCCGTTTTTGTCTGAGAATGTGGTCTAGTACTGAGAAAATCGCGTCGGAATTTGTAATAAGATGTTCGTTGATAATTTTACCGTCTGTTTTTCTATGTTAATATATTTCAAGTCTTTCTAGAATGCCAAGTTTTGGACATTTGCTTTGTTTGTGTAGTGATGTCATAGAGTTCGTCATAGCGTCAGGATTGTGTGCGTGATTTTGTAGGTGGGTCACACAATTGGAGCCTGCCTTGTTGTGTAAGAAAGATCGTAAGTGCTCTTTGTATCTTGTCGTTAGTTTCCGTGTTGTCCTTCCTATGTACACCATGTCGCAGTCCTTGCAGTCAGTTTGTACATGCCACTGTTCTCGTATATTGATGTTTCATTTAGTTTTGGTTTCAGGTTGTTTCCTATGTTATTGTTAGTTTTGAATGCAATTGGTAGCTTTTTTCCTAAGGAAGTTTGATAGTTTGTATGTCTCTTTACCTATGTATGTTAACGAAACCCACTGTTGGTTGTTCTTATGAGTTTCAGTCAGTTGGCGTTCCTGTTTTTGGTTGTACTGTGTGCCAAGTTTGTCAATGTCACGTTGTTTGTATCCATTATTACTAGCTATTCTGTAAATGTTGGTTTAGTTCGTTGGAGTAGTTAGTAGGAGTCATGGAGATGGATTGAAGTCTCTACCATTGATCTGTACGCTGCTCGCTTATGTTGTGCGGGGTGGTTAAATGTTACGTGTATGATAAGTTGTGGTTGGTTTTCTGTATATTTTACAGTCTAATTATGCTTGTTCGTGTGGACATATAATTGAGTTGTCCGTTTTTTTTATTTTTCTATAGTGAAATTTATATTCGGGTTTATTTCATTCATATAGACAAAAAGACACATTTTTTTCTAAAAGTTGTTTTTATTTCACTCTTCTGAGTGGCAATTTTTTTTTATTTCAAATCTGTTAAAATTCATTTTCTTCAATTGATTGTACCATGTATATTAAAATTTAATTTCTTGATTGCATTGCAAAGCACACTACTACTGAAATCGACAGGGTTCATAGGAATCGAGTTTCTGATACATTTTAACTAGTAATCTCATAAACATCTTCCTTGATTTTAAGTTTTTATAAAAATTCAATATTGTGGACGCTCGGTTAATCTATCACGTTCGTTATGAAAAACGTTCGATAAGCCAAACCATTTTTCCCAAAGTGGAAATAATGTATGCATTTGAGGCTGCATCAAGAACATACTAACTACATATTTTTATTTGTATGTATTTTTATTAATCAATGTTATAATAATACATAATATAAACATAACTAATATACTCAAGAATTCCAAATCAGATTGAAGAAGGAAAATATGTTTGTAAGTGTATACCTATATGTCTTTAAGTGTATACCTAGCATTGCTTTGAAAAGAAGCTATCTAAAGTAGCATGTTTTTAGTGGTTCTTCAAAATTTGTTGAAAGTGAGGCACGGCATTGTCATTGAACAAGTCGGTTGCCCGCTTGACCTAAGCCTGACGGTGGTGACATTTTTGAACAAATGACGACACAGACTCCGCCGCGATGAGCATCTCTTTTATAGCACGCAACGGTTGCTCCTCTTCGGTAATTTCTTCGTCACATAATGAATCTTCTTCTACCGCAGATTTTAACTTTGTGAGTTCTTCAGTTGTCATTTCCTCACTGTCCTCTGCTTCAAGCTCATCGATGTCCTGATTATTGACTACGAGCCCCATCTGACCTGCCAGAGATTTAATTTCATCATCAACTGATTCTATTTACACTTCAATGTCGCATTCGGCAAAGCGTTCGAGCCATAGTTTCCTCCAGGAAGATTCAAAGGCTATTTTAGTTACGCTATACCATGCCTTTTTAGTGATTTTCAGGCGTGCAGCAATCTGGAAGTGATTTTTCCAAAACTCAGTTAAAAATAAATTACTTCCTTCAACTACTTCAAAACAATGGTTAAAGAGTTCTTTAGTATATAATTTCTGGAAATTGGCGATCACTTGCTGGTTCATAGGTTGCAGCAAAGCCGTAGTATTTGGAGGCAAAAACTCTGCTTTTATAATTTTGAACTCTTCTTTCAACTTATTTTCTAGTTTCGGATGAAACGAGGGAATGTCGTCCATAATAAACAAGACACGGAGTGGCGAGTTCATATCTGTCAAATATTTTTTAATAGATGGTCCAAAAACTTCATTGACCCAATCTGTAAATATGTCACGTGTGACCCAGGCTTTACTATTGGATCTCTGCATAGCATTCTGTTTACTCTTATCTATATGATACTTTTTGAAGGCATGTGAATTCTCCGAATGATAAAGGAGTAGAGGCTTTACTTTAAGATCACCGTTGGCATTAGAACAAAAAAGCAGAGTAAGACGCTCTTCCATTGGGTTTGGCCGGGAAATGCTTCCTCCTCTGCTATTATGTAGGTGCTTTTAGGCATCTTTTCTCCAAAAAAGGCCCGTTTCGTCGCAATTGAAAACCTACTGAGGCAGGTAATCTTCATCGTCCACGAGTCTCTTAAATTCACTAATAAACGACTCTACTGCCTTAACATCTGAGCTTGCCGCCTCCCCATGCATCTCGACACAATTAATGTCCGTTCGTTTTTTGAATTATTCCAACCATCCTGTGCTGGCTTTAAACTCTTCTATTAAGGTTGATGGCCCTGAAGTATTCGAAGCGATATAAGTGAAGATCCTTTTCGCCTTCTCGCAAATTATATTTTGCGAAATAGAATCCCCTTGCAATTGCTCCTCGTTTATCCATAACAAAAGTAAATTTTCGACATCATCCGGAATTGGCGTTCTTTAGGCACTCTCTTTGAAACATTTACCTGTTCAAAATTTTTTTATTCTTCAGAATGGTAGAAACCGTAGACTTGGAAAGATTAAATGTTCAGCCTAGACCTGCTACAGAAATACTTTGCTTGTATCTTAGTATTATTTTTAGCTTTGTTTCAATATTAATAGTTATTCTTTTGTTGACCTCCTTTTCAGATTAATTTTTTGAAGGCATTTTAATATATTTATGTAACTGAATTCACAAATGGAACAAACTGTACAAAAATTCAAAACGTATTACATATGAGTAACACACGAACCCAACTATTTAAAGACAAACTTCTTTGCACACAATAGAATGGTTGACAACTGTTAGTTATGGGAATATGTACCATAAGTGGTGCATCAATGCTATGTCATTGTTGTAGCACTACAGCCCTTTTGAGCCTTCGCTTAGAGAAAGTAAGAGAATCTCATTATCAAGATCGAATGTGTCAGCACTCCAGAAAGTGATAAGGTCAGTATCACGCTTTGGCCGTGTGTCCGTCCACCTAACTGCGATGCGTTCTGATTTTTAAACCAGTATGTATCATAACTTAACGAGCTTATAGCCCGTCCGAAGAATCGCTCGAGCTAAATCTCGTTACCGCCAACGAGAATCGAACTAAGAACCTTTGGCTTACGGGATGAGTGCTCTAACTACTACACTACGTGAACTCAATACTATCCCAATTTGGTATTTCCCCATTTTCGGTTGGTTGTTATGCGAAACTTTGTTCCTTAATCGAAACATTTATTTCAAAAATATTATGTTCGTTATGCGAAACGTTCCTTATGTGAAACGTTCGTTATCCGAGGTGCTCGTTAACCGAGGGTTCATAGTATAAATTTTAGCTTCAAGAAAGTTTTGCATCAGAAATAGTAGCTCTAGAATCAGTATCAGTTGTTGATTCGTCATTTGAAGAAAGGCAAGAAGTGTAGGACCAGCTCAATGCGTCTACATGACCCATGGATACTCCGCTTCGTTGCTGTATTGTGTAGTTATAATTTTCAAGCTCGAGGGCCCATCTCGCGATTCTTAGATTTACATGTCTTTTGTTAAGAGTGAGCATCAGAGAGTTACAATCTGTTATTGTCTTAATAGCTATGCCTTCTAAATGAGCTCGGAAGTACCTCACTGGATAGATAACGGACAACGTCTCCAGTTCAAAACTGTGCTAATGAGATTCTGTGGGTGTGGTAGCTTTTGAAAAAAACAGTACAAGGTGAAACTTATAATCGACTTGCCTCTGATGACGCTGTTAATTTCATCATCAGTTATATCACTATCGTTCTTCGGCTCATTACCGTAGCCAGCGTTGTTGGTGTTGCGAATAACTCTCATGATTTTCTTTGGATTCGGGCAACCTCGATGTTGATGTCCAACCTCCTAACATTTGAAGCACGAACCTGGTGCTTGCTTCTCGTAAGGGCAGGAACTTTGATAGTGGCCTCATCTGGTGCAGTTAAAACAGCGTGGCGTTTCTTCCAGGACAGCGGGAACGACAGATTTTGCAGCATTTGATATGGGTAGCATTGCAGCAGGTTAACGGGAAGTTGCAGCAAATTCGCGGGAAGTTGCAGTGACTTCACATGTGTTAACAACATACTATAGAGCAAATGTAATGCGCCTTTCGTGACGCTCCGGTAACTACTTCAGCTGTTGGACAGAAGTAAGTATGCTTCAGTTTTGTGGACCTTTAGATTGTCTACGATGAGATTAATTAATTTAATTTCGGTGAGTTGGGTAGGCTTCCCAATTGCTTGCATTTCGAGAACATATCTCTGCCGTGTTCCATTCTTCTGATCCCAACCACGGACTTCCAGTTGGTGGTAGACGTCTTGTAGAGTGAACGTGTGACCGGATTCCACCATCAGTTTGGTTCGGAGGCTTGCATAGTCTGCGGCACGAGTGGTTCTGATAAATGCTTTCGCAGTTTCCGTGAGGAGACGTCGAAGGCATAGCAGCTTAAAATGATCCTCGGTATTGGCGGTTGCCAAAAAGTAATCTAGACCAACTATTCAACATAACTAAAGTCAATATGTCGAGTGTTCGCAGTCTGGGTCGGTTGACTACCCGCTTCAAGTAGACTAATTGCATCTTGTAATTCGAGTAGTTCCATCCTTTTCTTCAAATAATAATTTATAATTTTGATGCAATACCTTGTTTGGTAAAAAAATTGCATTTTCTCGTTCAATGGTCTCTTCTTCGGTGACTTCGTTAGCCAAGGGAGGTAATTGAGACAAAACAATGGCTTTGGGGACGCGGGGGTGGTTATAACATCGTAGAAAGCAGTTGTTTTTGTAGATACAGTGGTTTCATCGGCAATAACAGCGGCTGCGGCGGAGAATGTTATAGAAAAAATCTGGAAATCAGTGTGGACATCAGTTGTTGCAGTGCGATCAGTAACTGCAACCTTTTTTCAAAACTTTATAAACTTCCGGACAAATAAAAAATCCGTCTGGTTAGCTCAGTAGTTGCATTTCAACTTCTGTTACACCCAAGAGGAATTAGAATGCTCCGGCGGGGCCTCCGGACCCAGTTAAGCTCATCCGGAGAAGGGCGTGGGGCACCACTCGCTTGTCCACCAGGGCCCCAATAAGCTGCCAAGCGAGAATACGGCTTGCCGGTTTCCCTTTGTCGCATTTCGATAATTCACCACTTCCCCCGACGAGAAATATCGGACACAACAACGTGAGAATGATATTGCCCTTTGATTAGATTTAGGAGTGAGTGTCGTATTCGAGGATGTCGAAATCAAACAAATTTTCGATGGATCGATTAGCGAAGGATGAGCTGATCTATGAGTTGGCCATCCGAAATCTGCCGGAAGACACCGTGGAACCAATGCGTAAATCGCTTTGGGGCGCGTTACGGGCGGGGGACGTCTTGCATGAATCTTTATTGGCGGAGAATTACCCGTTTACCTACGATGAAGATTTGGAAGCGATGAAGGAGAAAACAGCGGAGGTCGAATATTGGGTGGCGAGCTTCTCAAGTGATAAGAAATCAAAAGAGTACCTGAAAATCCGGTTAAAGGTGGAGTTTGCTTCGCGAAGAATACGCAACGTGGCTCAATAATTGGAGGCATCTTAGCTGGAAATGGACAAATTGCGGCAGTAATTAATCATGGAACTGGGGATGGGGATTGATTGTTCGGAAAATGAAGTGGAGACTGAAAACGAGACAGAAGCACAGAAGCGAGAATCTGAGCGCAGATTGCCTTTAAACCCTGGCAAGCCGACGTCCTGTTCAACACCTAGACTTGGCAATGGAGATCTAAAACACCAGAACATCGCAAAATGGGGTGTTTTGTTTGCAGGAGAAGCATCGGGGAATTTGAATGCCATTTTGGAAAGGGTGGAAGAATTAAGGGAGGCCCGGGGAGTCACAGAGAGTCAACTATTTAGGCCAGCGGTGGAGCTTTTTGAGAAGAAGGCTCTAATATGGTTTTGAGCCAATCGTCAATTAGTGGATGGTTAGGATGGTTTGATCAGAGCCTTAAAAACAGAATTCTTGCCACTAGACTATGATGATAGTCTGGAAGAGGAGATCAAGGAGAGGACTCAAGGCGCGGGTGAAACAATCGGAGTATATATAGCGGTAATGGAAGGCATTTTCAAGCGATTGTCGGAGCTAAAAATGGAGAATCAAAAGCTTAAGATCATCCGTAAAAAGATATCCCCTTTTTATCAGACTCAGTTGAGTTTAAGGACGATTGAAAATTTGAAAGAGTAGGTAGAACTGGGAAAGAAATTAGAGGAGACTTGGCAATCAGTTGAAGCTTTTGTAGCTATCGAGGAAAACGATGCTTGGAGCCGGACCTGGCTTATGTGAAGATGCCGGAGTAAGGGGCCAACGCGGGAACCTTAGTCGGTGTTGGAATTGCTGGACATTGGGCTAGGGAGTGTAGACTGTTTCTGGTGCGGATGGAGAGACTCAACTCGAGCAAACTGTCCAAATTATCGCCAGCAGGACACAACGAGGGCACGAGCATCAACTAATTGGGAAACGAGCAACGTGCCCCATAGGCAACCACGGCAGCATGGATAAAAGATCGCAGGGCAGTGTCTCAAAAGTAGAATTTGCCTCGGAGGAAAAGGAGGGAGATGCTCACCCACATGTTCTGGTTGAAGTTGCAGGAAGGAGAATACCAGATCTATTGGATTCGGGGCCAAGCAGACCGATCATTCGCTTAGAAGGTTGGGAGCAATTGAGGAAGATCGAAGTGTCTCTTCTTCTTTTCAATACGTACAGCGAGTGACGCGAGCTGTGAGGTGGAAAGCGCATAGGTTAAAAGGGTATACAAATTAGTTGGAAGCATTGGAAGCTACCTCGGTCCCGTAAGTACTAGTCCTGGGGGTGGATTTGATAAAGAAATTTAGAATAGTCTTGGATCTTAGCAGTCAACATTGGGCCTCCGCTTTAGATGAGAAATTACCGAGCCACTTACGATCGCTGGGTAGTCTATCTCCAAAGCAGAAGTTGGAAGGCAATGGGTGAAGGGTTGAGGAAAACATCGATAGTAGAACATATTATCAAGACATCTGCAGCTCCTGTAAAATAAAGGCGTTATCCGATGTCACCAGCCATCTTGAAGTATGTCTACGCCGAGCTGGATGAGATGCTAGATATGGGGGTGGTGAAACCTTCAGACAGCGCCTAGTCATCTTCACTCTTGCTAATGAAGAAAAAGCAGGGTACCTATAGATTTTGCGTAGACTATCGGAAACTCAACGCAATACCTGAGAAGGATGCGTACTCAATACCATACGTTTCCTCGACCCTCGATAAATGACGGGATGCTCCGTATCTATTGCCACTAGATATAAAATCAACGTGTTGGCAACTCCCAATGGCAGTGAATTCAAAAGCTTTCATTGTGTTTACGGTACCGGGGAGGGAACTTTTCCAGTTCAGAAGGATGCGATTTAGACTGCAGAATGCATAGAGCGACTTGGGAGCGATTGATTGATCACATTTTGGGTCCAGAACAAGAACCCTACGTATTTACGTACCTGGATGATATAGCGATCGTGACCTAGGACTTTGCGAAGCATGTGGCGATATTGAGGGAAGTATTTCGACGGTTACGAGAAGCAGGACTATAGGTATCGAGGGAAAAGTGTCAGTTCTGTCGGCCGCAGTTAAAGTACCTGGATTACGTCGTCGGTGAACATGGGTTAAACGTGGATCCAGATAAGTTTGAATCGATGCTGCGTATTCCTCCACCAAACACCATGAAGAAGGTCCGGCAATTTTTAGGAATGGTATCATGGTACCGTCAATTTATTCCAAACTATGCCACTATTCCGGCACCCCTGACTGACCTTCTACAGAATAACAAGAAATTTGTTTGGACTCAACAGTGCCAGGAAGCATCCGCACCAAACTTAAGCTATCCAGATTTTGACCTGCCCTTTATATACAAACGGACGCGTCAGATGTTGGAATGGGGGCAGTTCTTAGTCAGAAGCATCCCTCAGGAGAAAAGGTAGTATACTATTTGAGCCACTCCCTCAGTAAGACATAGAAGAAATATTCAACGACGGCGGTTCTGTGGGCGGTGGGGAAGCTGCAGCCATATGTGGAGGGCTACCGTTTCCAGGTGATGAAGGACCACCACTCGTTGGCGTGGTTAAATAATCGGCGGGATCCTACTGATAGATTGGCCCACTGGGCGGTCAGGCTGCAGCAATTTGACTTTGAGATCATTCACTGAAAAGGAAAGGAACACCTTTTTTCTGACGCTCTATCACGCTCAGTACCAGCAATAGAAATATTAGTGAATGGAGGGGACGACTCGTGGTATAGGAAGATGAAACAGAAAGTAGAAGCTGAGCCCGAGAAATATGCCGCCTGGCAAATGAGGCCAGGGATATTGTACAAACTAATGCAATATCGATTTCCGGGTTCAGGGGGGAGATTCGTGGAGGAAGGTAGTTTCGAAACCAGAACGATGGGAGCTCTTACTAAAATTCCATGATGACACATGGGAATGGAAAAAACGCTCGATCATATTGCGCAGCACTTTTACTGGCCAAAGATGGCCACGGACGTTAATACATATGTGTGAAGATGCAAAGTTTGCCAGTCAATAAAAGTGGATCGTCAGGTATCTGCGGGTCACATGGTTAGTGGGGTGAACGAGGCTAAACAACCGTGGGAGGCTCTTTGTGTTGATTAAATTGGACCTCTTCCCCGTTCGACAAAGGGGAACACACACATTCTGGCAGTGGTCGATTACTTCTCAAAATTCATGTTGCTACATCCAGTGCGGCCGGCCACAGCAAATGAGGTCACACGTATCCTGGGGGACCAAGTGTTTATGTTATTTGGCGTGCGATGCTCCCTTATATGTGATAATGGAGTGCAATTTCAATCCAGAACTTTTCGGCAAATGCTAGAGGCATACGGGGCACAGGTGAAATATACTGCATTCTATCATCCTTAAGCTATTCCCGCCGAGTGAGTGAATCAAGAAGTCAAAAAAGTACTGAGGGCGTACAGTGCAGTGAGCCACCAGAAGTGGGATATTGACTTTGACAAAATTAGTTTTGTCTTAAAGACGTACACTCGTGAGGTTATGAAAGCCACTCCATATTTTGTCAATTTTGGAAGGGAAACGATCCCAGGTCCGGAACTATACAGGGTAGGTGGGGTGGAGAATGCAATTCCGTGCACGCAAGAGAAGGCTAGGGCCCTGCAAACTATTCGGGAAGAAATCGCCCAGCGGATGAAGCAGGGTGACTGGAAAAGTCACCGTCTGGTACAATCTCCGGAGACGTCCAGCATGTTTCAAGGAGGGTTACATGGTATGGAGGAGAAATTTCATGTAGTCGGACGCCGCAAAATATTCCTCCGCAAAACTGGCTCCAGAATATGAAGGACTTTTGTGGTAAAAAAGTAAGTATCAGTGAGCTCCTACAACCTCAAACACATTCATGGGAAAGCTGCAGGCGTGTGGCATGCGAAGGATGTCCCGTAAAGGTAGAAGGGTAATGGGAAAGGGGATTCACGCATTCCAAGGCAAGACGGATCGTAGTAGTAATAAGATTCTCGGATAAAAGAATTGAGTTAGGAACCAGCTTGCGTGAGTCTAAGTACGTAAAAGACTGCGAGTCAGAGACCAAGGGATGAACGAACAGAATTGGCGCGATCATTAGACGGGACTCGACATGAATATAGATAATACATAGCTAAGTAAACTTATGAATAATAAAGTGAAATGATTACCGTTGATAGAATGTTATAATAGCGTTGATGATGAAGGGTTGGTCTTGGTCCGGTTTCATTATTCTTTTTTTTTCTTTCGTGTGGTTTCCTTTTTTTGTCCTTCTTCTTAAAAGAGTTTTTTTGTTTTCCTTGCTTTGGTTATTTTTAGGTTGGAAGTCAGACGTCCTTTGCAGTTTTATTCCCAGAGCACCTAAAATGGAAGGTTGTCTTATAACTAGTAATAAATTAAGTTGATGTGAAAAGGGTGAAATGATCCAATTGAAAAAAAAGTTTAGCTAATACAAGTACTTACAAGAGAAATTTACCTTGAATATAACTTGCAGATACAAAAACATATCGAGTTTGCATAAGTAGAAAAATTAAAAATTAACTCCCTCACCTTTGAGCATGGTGGTCGCCATCACCGGTGTGTATCTAAGAGTGATGGCCTGAGGAGAATTAATGCACACGTCGAAACCACCTTCTTCTAACATTTTTCTTCTCTAATAATTTTTCAGAAAAATGATTATTCAAAATATGCAACTCATTTATATGTAGCTGCAAACAATTCCATAAAAAGTAATTTAGTAATAAACGTTTTCTTTCGTGCGGTTTTATGTTGTCTTTTTGGCCTTCTTCTTAAAAAATCTTTTTGTTTTCCTTGCTTTGGTTATTGTATTTTCGGTTTGAAGTCGGACGTCCTTTGCGGTTTTACTCCCGAAGGACCTAAAATGGAAGGTTGTCTTAGAACTAGTCATAAACGTAGACAGATAAGGACACAACGTAGAGTAAAAACGGTATGAATTGAAATATTTACCTACATTAACTTATCCTCCTCTCTTCTTGCCTTATTCATTTCTTTTCTTTTGGTTTTATTTTTTTTTCTCTTTCTAAAGTAATGACTACAAGTACTCGTACTTAAATTACTGCTACGGGTGCAACTAAAAATTATTACCAAAACCCTAATCGAGTTCGGCTTAGTATTGCTTTGGTTAACGAGTTACGTGACTGATATGGTAGTGTTCGGGATGAACTAATGTTGATGTTTCTCTACTCCATCCGTAGCAATCCTCCTGTCAGTTTTTCTCAGTCTTTTCTTCTTTCTATCGCCTATCCCTTTACAATTCAAGGTAGAATAAAGAAGTGAACGGTTCATGCGCTGACTAATAGTTCTTATACAAGCATTAACTAGTGGTTTATACACAAACTAAATTTTCATTACAATATATATATATATATATAGATATATATATATATATATATATATATATATATATATATATATATATATATATATATATATATATATATATTGTCACCCTTACGCCTCAAGGGAAGACGCGCGGTCCAGCCTTGCGGGCCCGGTTCGCTCCGTCGGAGACGGCGCAGGCGCCAACTCGCTATCCCTAGGCTGGATGGTTTGACCAATAGGATCGCCAGCGAGTAGACGATCCGTCCGCGCACGCACGAGGGTTAACCCCTAACACCTAAAGGGAGGGAAAAAAGAAGAAATGTAACCGCTTCCCTTACTCACGTCCCTAACTTGTACCAACTACTCCGTGTAACCACACCACGACCTCCTGAAAGAAAAGAAATCTGTTGAACCGAAACGCGGAAAAGAAAAACTCCCCGCTTGAGCGCCGCGCACAATCCACAAAGAAAATACCTCTTTTCAATAATAATCAAACTTTTTCAATAATAATTCGTTATATTCACACGAAACGATTCCAAAGAAATTAATATAAAATCAGATGTAATCTAGAAGGAAAAAAAACTAAATAAATAGGTACCTTTTCCTAATTTCGCTAATCTATCGTTTCTTGGGGCCCCAGCAAACGGTCGCCTGATTATTCTCGCTTATCCTGGGAGCCGGATTATCGTTTTGTTACGCTCCTCGCCGAATGAAAAGGTTCTTCTGTTGTTCCGCTGTCTGCCGTGGTGACGATGACGAATAGTTCCAAGTTTCAATCACCTTATTTTTGCTGCCAATACTATATCCTCCGACTTTCCGCCTTGAGTCCAAATTGAAAAAAGAGAGCCTCCGTTAGTCCTCAGCCCTTTAAATTTGTTCGCCTTAACGGGCGTCCGCTACATTGGAGGTGGTTGGCCTCCCATTCATACGACGAACTCTTTCTTTCCTTTTGGCGCGGTTCGTAGCGCGGCCACCAACCATCTTCGACACCTCGGCTCCGCACCCATGCAACCAATGGTTGCTGCACGCGAGTTGGACTGTATTACCCATTATATTGGCGGTTGCCAAAAAGTAATCTAGACCAACTATTCAACATAACTAAAGTCAATATGTCGAGTGTTCGCAGTCTGGGTCGGTTGACTACCCGCTTCAAGTAGACTAATTGCATCTTGTAATTCGAGTAGTTCCATCCTTTTCTTCAAATAATAATTTATAATTTTGATGCAATACCTTGTTTGGTAAAAAAATTGCATTTTCTCGTTCAATGGTCTCTTCTTCGGTGACTTCGTTAGCCAAGGGAGGTAATTGAGACAAAACAATGGCTTTGGGGACGCGGGGGTGGTTATAACATCGTAGAAAGCAGTTGTTTTTGTAGATACAGTGGTTTCATCGGCAATAACAGCGGCTGCGGCGGAGAATGTTATAGAAAAAATCTGGAAATCAGTGTGGACATCAGTTGTTGCAGTGCGATCAGTAACTGCAACCTTTTTTCAAAACTTTATAAACTTCCGGACAAATAAAAAATCCGTCTGGTTAGCTCAGTAGTTGCATTTCAACTTCTGTTACACCCAAGAGGAATTAGAATGCTCCGGCGGGGCCTCCGGACCCAGTTAAGCTCATCCGGAGAAGGGCGTGGGGCACCACTCGCTTGTCCACCAGGGCCCCAATAAGCTGCCAAGCGAGAATACGGCTTGCCGGTTTCCCTTTGTCGCATTTCGACAATTCACCACTTCCCCCGACGAGAAATATCGGACACAACAACGTGAGAATGATATTGCCCTTTGATTAGATTTAGGAGTGAGTGTCGTATTCGAGGATGTCGAAATCAAACAAATTTTCGATGGATCGATTAGCGAAGGATGAGCTGATCTATGAGTTGGCCATCCGAAATCTGCCGGAAGACACCGTGGAACCAATGCGTAAATCGCTTTGGGGCGCGTTACGGGCGGGGGACGTCTTGCATGAATCTTTATTGGCGGAGAATTACCCGTTTACCTACGATGAAGATTTGGAAGCGATGAAGGAGAAAACAGCGGAGGTCGAATATTGGGTGGCGAGCTTCTCAAGTGATAAGAAATCAAAAGAGTACCTGAAAATCCGGTTAAAGGTGGAGTTTGCTTCGCGAAGAATACGCAACGTGGCTCAATAATTGGAAGCATCTTAGTTGGAAATGGACAAATTGCGGCAGTAATTAATCATGGAACTGGGGATGGGGATTGATTGTTCGGAAAATGAAGTGGAGACTGAAAACGAGACAGAAGCACAGAAGCGAGAATCTGAGCGCAGATTGCCTTTAAACCCTGGCAAGCCGACGTCCTGTTCAACACCTAGACTTGGCAATGGAGATCTAAAACACCAGAACATCGCAAAATGGGGTGTTTTGTTTGCAGGAGAAGCATCGGGGAATTTGAATGCCATTTTGGAAAGGGTGGAAGAATTAAGGGAGGCCCGGGGAGTCACAGAGAGTCAACTATTTAGGCCAGCGGTGGAGCTTTTTGAGAAGAAGGCTCTAATATGGTTTTGAGCCAATCGTCAATTAGTGGATGGTTAGGATGGTTTGATCAGAGCCTTAAAAACAGAATTCTTGCCACTAGACTATGATGATAGTCTGGAAGAGGAGATCAAGGAGAGGACTCAAGGCGCGGGTGAAACAATCGGAGTATATATAGCGGTAATGGAAGGCATTTTCAAGCGATTGTCGGAGCTAAAAATGGAGAATCAAAAGCTTAAGATCATCCGTAAAAAGATATCCCCTTTTTATCAGACTCAGTTGAGTTTAAGGACGATTGAAAATTTGAAAGAGTAGGTAGAACTGGGAAAGAAATTAGAGGAGACTTGGCAATCAGTTGAAGCTTTTGTAGCTATCGAGGAAAACGATGCTTGGAGCCGGACCTGGCTTATGTGAAGATGCCGGAGTAAGGGGCCAACGCGGGAACCTTAGTCGGTGTTGGAATTGCTGGACATTGGGCTAGGGAGTGTAGACTGTTTCTGGTGCGGATGGAGAGACTCAACTCGAGCAAACTGTCCAAATTATCGCCAGCAGGACACAACGAGGGCACGAGCATCAACTAATTGGGAAACGAGCAACGTGCCCCATAGGCAACCACGGCAGCATGGATAAAAGATCGCAGGGCAGTGTCTCAAAAGTAGAATTTGCCTCGGAGGAAAAGGAGGGAGATGCTCACCCACATGTTCTGGTTGAAGTTGCAGGAAGGAGAATACCAGATCTATTGGATTCGGGGCCAAGCAGACCGATCATTCGCTTAGAAGGTTGGGAGCAATTGAGGAAGATCGAAGTGTCTCTTCTTCTTTTCAATACGTACAGCGAGTGACGCGAGCTGTGAGGTGGAAAGCGCATAGGTTAAAAGGGTATACAAATTAGTTGGAAGCATTGGAAGCTACCTCGGTCCCGTAAGTACTAGTCCTGGGGGTGGATTTGATAAAGAAATTTAGAATAGTCTTGGATCTTAGCAGTCAACATTGGGCCTCCGCTTTAGATGAGAAATTACCGAGCCACTTACGATCGCTGGGTAGTCTATCTCCAAAGCAGAAGTTGGAAGGCAATGGGTGAAGGGTTGAGGAAAACATCGATAGTAGAACATATTATCAAGACATCTGCAGCTCCTGTAAAATAAAGGCGTTATCCGATGTCACCAGCCATCTTGAAGTATGTCTACGCCGAGCTGGATGAGATGCTAGATATGGGGGTGGTGAAACCTTCAGACAGCGCCTAGTCATCTTCACTCTTGCTAATGAAGAAAAAGCAGGGTACCTATAGATTTTGCGTAGACTATCGGAAACTCAACGCAATACCTGAGAAGGATGCGTACTCAATACCATACGTTTCCTCGACCCTCGATAAATGACGGGATGCTCCGTATCTATTGCCACTAGATATAAAATCAACGTGTTGGCAACTCCCAATGGCAGTGAATTCAAAAGCTTTCATTGTGTTTGCGGTACCGGGGAGGGAACTTTTCCAGTTCAGAAGGATGCGATTTAGACTGCAGAATGCATAGAGCGACTTGGGAGCGATTGATTGATCACATTTTGGGTCCAGAACTAGAACCCTACGTATTTACGTACCTGGATGATATAGCGATCGTGACCTAGGACTTTGCGAAGCATGTGGCAATATTGAGGGAAGTATTTCGACGGTTACGAGAAGCAGGACTATAGGTATCGAGGGAAAAGTGTCAGTTCTGTCGGCCGCAGTTAAAGTACCTGGATTACGTCGTCGGTGAACATGGGTTAAACGTGGATCCAGATAAGTTTGAATCGATGCTGCGTATTCCTCCACCAAACACCATGAAGAAGGTCCGGCAATTTTTAGGAATGGTATCATGGTACCGTCAATTTATTCCAAGCTATGCCACTATTCCGGCACCCCTGACTGACCTTCTACAGAAGAACAAGAAATTTGTTTGGACTCAACAGTGCCAGGAAGCATCCGCACCAAACTTAAGCTATCCAGATTTTGACCTGCCCTTTATATACAAACGGACGCGTCAGATGTTGGAATGGGGGCAGTTCTTAGTCAGAAGCATCCCTCAGGAGAAAAGGTAGTATACTATTTGAGCCACACCCTCAGTAAGACATAGAAGAAATATTCAACGACGGCGGTTCTGTGGGCGGTGGAGAAGCTGCAGCCATATGTGGAGGGCTACCGTTTCCAGGTGATGAAGGACCACCACTCGTTGGCGTGGTTAAATAATCGGCGGGATCCTACTGATAGATTGGCCCACTGGGCGGTCAGGCTGCAGCAATTTGACTTTGAGATCATTCACTGAAAAGGAAAGGAACACCTTTTTTCTGACGCTCTATCACGCTCAGTACCAGCAATAGAAATATTAGTGAATGGAGGGGACGACTCGTGGTATAGGAAGATGAAACAGAAAGTAGAAGCTGAGCCCGAGAAATATGCCGCCTGGCAAATGAGGCCAGGGATATTGTACAAACTAATGCAATATCGATTTCCGGGTTCAGGGGGGAGATTCGTGGAGGAAGGTAGTTTCGAAACCAGAACGATGGGAGCTCTTACTAAAATTCCATGATGACACATGGGAATGGAAAAAACGCTCGATCACATTGCGCAGCACTTTTACTGGCCAAAGATGGCCACGGACGTTAATACATATGTGTGAAGATGCAAAGTTTGCCAGTCAATAAAAGTGGATCGTCAGGTATCTGCGGGTCACATGGTTAGTGGGGTGAACGAGGCTAAACAACCGTGGGAGGCTCTTTGTGTTGATTAAATTGGACCTCTTCCCCGTTCGACAAAGGGGAACACACACATTCTGACAGTGGTCGATTACTTCTCAAAATTCATGTTGCTACATCCAGTGCGGCCGGCCACAGCAAATGAGGTCACACGTATCCTGGGGGACCAAGTGTTTATGTTATTTGGCGTGCGATGCTCCCTTATATGTGATAATGGAGTGCAATTTCAATCCAGAACTTTTCGGCAAATGCTAGAGGCATACGGGGCACAGGTGAAATATACTGCATTCTATCATCCTTAAGCTATTCCCGCCGAGTGAGTGAATCAAGAAGTCAAAAAAGTACTGAGGGCGTACAGTGCAGTGAGCCACCAGAAGTGGGATATTGACTTTGACAAAATTAGTTTTGTCTTAAAGACGTACACTCGTGAGGTTATGAAAGCCACTCCATATTTTGTCAATTTTGGAAGGGAAACGATCCCAGGTCCGGAACTATACAGGGTAGGTGGGGTGGAGAATGCAATTCCGTGCACGCAAGAGAAGGCTAGGGCCCTGCAAACTATTCGGGAAGAAATCGCCCAGCGGATGAAGCAGGGTGACTGGAAAAGTCACCGTCTGGTACAATCTCCGGAGACGTCCAGCATGTTTCAAGGAGGGTTACATGGTATGGAGGAGAAATTTCATGTAGTCGGACGCCGCAAAATATTCCTCCGCAAAACTGGCTCCAGAATATGAAGGACTTTTGTGGTAAAAAAGTAAGTATCAGTGAGCTCCTACAACCTCAAACACATTCATGGGAAAGCTGCAGGCGTGTGGCATGCGAAGGATGTCCCGTAAAGGTAGAAGGGTAATGGGAAAGGGGATTCACGCATTCCAAGGCAAGACGGATCGTAGTAGTAATAAGATTCTCGGATAAAAGAATTGAGTTAGGAACCAGCTTGCGTGAGTCTAAGTACGTAAAAGACTGCGAGTCAGAGACCAAGGGATGAACGAACAGAATTGGCGCGATCATTAGACGGGACTCGACATGAATATAGATAATACATAGCTAAGTAAACTTATGAATAATAAAGTGAAATGATTACCGTTGATAGAATGTTATAATAGCGTTGATGATGAAGGGTTGGTCTTGGTCCGGTTTCATTATTCTTTTTTTTTCTTTCGTGTGGTTTCCTTTTTTTGTCCTTCTTCTTAAAAGAGTTTTTTTGTTTTCCTTGCTTTGGTTATTTTTAGGTTGGAAGTCAGACGTCCTTTGCAGTTTTATTCCCAGAGCACCTAAAATGGAAGGTTGTCTTATAACTAGTAATAAATTAAGTTGATGTGAAAAGGGTGAAATGATCCAATTGAAAAAAAAGTTTAGCTAATACAAGTACTTACAAGAGAAATTTACCTTGAATATAACTTGCAGATACAAAAACATATCGAGTTTGCATAAGTAGAAAAATTAAAAATTAACTCCCTCACCTTTGAGCATGGTGGTCGCCATCACCGGTGTGTATCTAAGAGTGATGGCCTGAGGAGAATTAGTGCACACGTCGAAACCACATTCTTCTAACATTTTTCTTCTCTAATAATTTTTCAGAAAAATGATTATTCAAAATATGCAACTCATTTATATGTAGCTGCAAACAATTCCATAAAAAGTAATTTAGTAATAAACGTTTTCTTTCGTGCGGTTTTATGTTGTCTTTTTGGCCTTCTTCTTAAAAAATCTTTTTGTTTTCCTTGCTTTGGTTATTGTATTTTCGGTTTGAAGTCGGACGTCCTTTGCGGTTTTACTCCCGAAGGACCTAAAATGGAAGGTTGTCTTAGAACTAGTCATAAACGTAGACAGATAAGGACACAACGTAGAGTAAAAACGGTATGAATTGAAATATTTACCTACATTAACTTATCCTCCTCTCTTCTTGCCTTATTCATTTCTTTTCTTTTGGTTTTATTTTTTTTTCTCTTTCTAAAGTAATGACTACAAGTACTCGTACTTAAATTACTGCTACGGGTGCAACTAAAAATTATTACCAAAACCCTAATCGAGTTCGGCTTAGTATTGCTTTGGTTAACGAGTTACGTGACTGATATGGTAGTGTTCGGGATGAACTAATGTTGATGTTTCTCTACTCCATCCGTAGCAATCCTCCTGTCAGTTTTTCTCAGTCTTTTCTTCTTTCTATCGCCTATCCCTTTACAATTCAAGGTAGAATAAAGAAGTGAACGGTTCATGCGCTGACTAATAGTTCTTATACAAGCATTAACTAGTGGTTTATACACAAACTAAATTTTCATTACAATATATATATATATATATAGATATATATATATATATATATATATATATATATATATATATATATATATATATATATATACATATATATATATATATATATATATATATATATATATATATATATTGTCACCCTTACGCCTCAAGGGAAGACGCGCGGTCCAGCCTTGCGGGCCCGGTTCGCTCCGTCGGAGACGGCGCAGGCGCCAACTCGCTATCCCTAGGCTGGATGGTTTGACCAATAGGATCGCCAGCGAGTAGACGATCCGTCCGCGCACGCACGAGGGTTAACCCCTAACACCTAAAGGGAGGGAAAAAAGAAGAAATGTAACCGCTTCCCTTACTCACGTCCCTAACTTGTACCAACTACTCCGTGTAACCACACCACGACCTCCTGAAAGAAAAGAAATCTGTTGAACCGAAACGCGGAAAAGAAAAACTCCCCGCTTGAGCGCCGCGCACAATCCACAAAGAAAATACCTCTTTTCAATAATAATCAAACTTTTTCAATAATAATTCGTTATATTCACACGAAACGATTCCAAAGAAATTAATATAAAATCAGATGTAATCTAGAAGGAAAAAAAACTAAATAAATAGGTACCTTTTCCTAATTTCGCTAATCTATCGTTTCTTGGGGCCCCAGCAAACGGTCGCCTGATTATTCTCGCTTATCCTGGGAGCCGGATTATCGTTTTGTTACGCTCCTCGCCGAATGAAAAGGTTCTTCTGTTGTTCCGCTGTCTGCCGTGGTGACGATGACGAATAGTTCCAAGTTTCAATCACCTTATTTTTGCTGCCAATACTATATCCTCCGACTTTCCGCCTTGAGTCCAAATTGAAAAAAGAGAGCCTCCGTTAGTCCTCAGCCCTTTAAATTTGTTCGCCTTAACGGGCGTCCGCTACATTGGAGGTGGTTGGCCTCCCATTCATACGACGAACTCTTTCTTTCCTTTTGGCGCGGTTCGTAGCGCGGCCACCAACCATCTTCGACACCTCGGCTCCGCACCCATGCAACCAATGGTTGCTGCACGCGAGTTGGACTGTATTACCCATTATTTTGGGAACAGCTGATCAGTCCCAATATGTGGGTCACTGGATCATCCTAAAATGTCATCGCCGAATGACATTTTGTAGTTGTCAGTCTAAAGTGTAAATAAACGCGATTTCGGTCTATTAGTTTTCGCCATTAAATCCAAAAACGTGTGTTTGTCGGTAGAATTGCACGTCTTACATTCAATCGCTTGTTAGTTCATCAGTGTACGTGGTTGGCGCGCAAGTCAGTGTTCCGGTTGTTAAATAAATGACGGAATGACGTCCCCGAACGAAATGTTTGTCCGCGTCGTTACTTATGTGTTGTAGGTGATTGATTCGTACGTTGCGATAAAGTTGCATGTCGGGAATTAGTGAGCTAATTAGGCGATTTCCGAAAGTCGACTCGGCGTGGTACAGGTGATATGTGTACCTGGTCGTGATGCCTGCATCACATCGCGAGTGTGGTTCAATTTGGAATTCGCCTCGTCTTGGCGTCGCCTCAGAGACGCCGTCAGGAAGGTGTAAATTGGAGACGGCAAGTTCCCCGAGGTAAGTCTTCACTTCGTAACGTCACTTCTTGTATTTTACAGTAGCCTCGCCGGTGTATGTTTCTGTTTGGCGCGCTGCATCCCTTCTCGGTTTTGCTGTTGCCAATACCATCGATTACGGTGGATCCCTCTAGTGCGGTGACCAGGAGTGGGCCCCCTTATCACCTTCCGAGTCGGTGCTAGCCTTTGTGGAGCGCTTGCGTTAGATGCGTTGCCATAGGTTATCCTTGTTGGGAAAAGTGATGGTCGACCGGCTCCCTTCTGATGTCGTTCGTCGTCCGTTGCTGCCGTTTGCTCCCTACCTAAATTTAACGCCCTATTCTAGCTCGACGGATAAATAATATTGTTTATCATACAAAAATAACATTTCTTCTTTAATTATGTAACAATTTGACTTATATAACAATAACATTTCCTTCTTTTGCATGAGAGTAGTATTAGTGTCGAAAGAAAAATACAATGGGTCAACTGCTACCTCGATGCTCAAGCGGGTTTGGGGTGTGTAAATGACATGCATCCCGATCTCCTTAGTGGTCGTGGTGTGGTCCCCGGATAAAAGCTAGTCACCCGTAACATTCCCCCCCTACTTCAAGTGAATTTCCCTGGAAATTCACTCCTTAGCTAGGCCCTACTGCTACCGGCTGTACTTCTAAAGTAACAGGTTACTTGCAACTTCCTTCCATTTCCAAACCTATTCCCATATGCTCCAATATCTTAATAAAATTCCAAAACTGTGGCCAATTCCCTACTTCCTACTTCTTATCGAGCTTTATCCCTATTATCGTTGCCTGTCCCAGCGTATTCCTGGAAGGAAAGTGGGTTAAACTACCTCCCCATTACTAACGTTCCTAACTAAAGGAAAATCCTTATCTAATTCAAGCTAAACTATTTTAGGTGGGCCAGAGTTAAACAAACAAATGTGGAAGAATAGAGTAAACTCAAACGAAGTGCGAAGGAAGAAAAAAACGCAAAAAAAAACGTCTAACAACGCGGGAAGGAGGAAAAAAAAAAAAAACAACGACGCCCCGCCAAGCTACAACCGTCACCTGGACCGGCTTATGGTAACATTTTCTTGTACTTTACAAAAAAAAATTTTAATGTTGTGCCGTCCATTTAGCTTTCTTCATTTTATTACTCACGTCTTTGTTTCCCTCGGTTTGCTATTTGTTTTACTTTTTTTTTTTTTTTGTTGGAACCTCCCTACGATGGTATCGCTACTCAACGTAGCGTTTTAAATCCTTCGCGTGCCAGACGCCTGCATTCCGGCCGCCTATATCCGTCAAGGCGAAAGAAGATGCGGACTCGTGGTTTGCGATTCGATATGGCCCCAGATATTCGGGTGCCAGCTTTGCCGAGTAGAATTGAGCCGCATCCGACAGGGCATAGTTCCGCCTCCATACCAAGTCACCAATTTTAAATGGTGGAGGTCTATTCCTTAAATTGTATCGCTGCGTACTCTTGCCTGCAGCTTCCTTGAGGTGTTTCAGTACCTCATCCCGGACCATCCTTAGCTTCTCGGCCCTTTTCAAGGGATCCCTCAAAGTATTCTCTTCCGGTGGCTGAACTGGCCTCTTCCGGGAGACTACCATCTCCCTACCGAAGTTGACAAAATAAGGCGTGCTCCCCATAACTTCATGTGTGTATGTACGTAATGCACATCCGATACGCCCTAAGTCTCGGTCCCACTTTCGATGGTTTTCTCCCACATAGGCCCGCAGCATCCGTTTAATGTTTTGATTGATCCTTTCCGCTGGATTAGCCTGAGGGTGATAGAACGCGGTATATTGCACATCCGTATCATAGGCTGACAGCAGCGCTTGCAGCTCCTTTGACTTGAACTGCACGCCGTTGTCACATACCACTGTCGCAGGCACTCCGAACAGCAAAAATACTCTATCTTCTAGAATCTCCGACACATGTGCCGCCGTGGCCTGCCGTAATGGAAAAATCAAAGAGAATTTGGAAAAATAATCCACAACGGTCAGGATATGAGTATGCCCCTGCGTTGACCGAGGCAAAGGTCCCACCAGATCGATGCAAATAGTTTCCCAGGGCTCCCTTGCTTGACCAGCTCGCGTGGCCATTGTTCCAAAGGGTCGCTGTTGCTCCACCTTAGTAGACTGACACACCTTACATCTTGAGACATACCGTTGAACATCAGAACGCATCTTGGGCCAAAAGAATCTCTGAGCAATTCGGTCGTAGGTACGACTTACGCCCATGTGGCCGGCAGTGGGATCGTCGTGGCACTCTTGGAGGACTTTACTTCTATCCGACTTTGGCACTACCTGCTTCCAGAAATTCCCACTGAGTTCCGCATGTCGGTTTGGGATTCTTTTCCATAGGACATCTCTCTCCACCCGCCAGTCTGCAAATTGGTCTGGATTGCCTCGTACTTTGTCCATCATCCCCTGTATCCATTTGTCGTTTGGTGGACTGTCGCTTTCAATGGTCCCTACCTCCGGGACTGATCTTGAGAGCGCGTCCGGCACCAAATGCTCTTTCCCTTTTCGATGTATCACATCAAAATCGAACTGCTGGAGCCGCACGGCCCACCGGGTCAGCCGACCCGTGGGGTCCTTTAGATTGTGCAGCCAGACCAGGGAATGGTGATCCGTGATCACGTTGAATTTCGTTCCTTCGATATGGGGCCGAAGCTTTTCTACTGCCCAAAGGACGGCTAGGCCCTCCTTTTCCGTCGCGAAATATTTCCTTTCGGCCCTATTCAGCGACCGGCTTAAATAGCAGATTACCCGCTCTCCCTCTGGGAAGGCCTGGCTCAATACCGCCCCCAGTCCGACATCTGATGCGTCTGTCTGTACGTTAAAAGGCAAACTGAAGTCGGGACAAGACAATATTGGGGCTGACGCTAATTTCAACTTACACCTGTTGAACGCTAATTCGCACTCCGGAGACCATTGCATTTTTTTATCCTTGCGCAGGAGCCCTGTTAAAGGCGCTACCAGAGAGGCATGGTCTGGGATAAACCGACGGTACCACGATACCATACCCAGGAACTGCCGAATCTGCTTCACGCTTTGTGGCCTGGGGATATTCATAACACTTTCAACCTTTTCAGGGTCTGCGCTCAACCCGTTCCCATCGACTACATACCCTAGGTATCGCAATTGCGACCGACAGAAATAGCACTTGTCCCGCGAGAGTTTCAGCCCGGCGTCCCTCAGACGCCTAAACACTTCCTTCAAAATCTCCAAGTGTTTCTCGAAGGTCTGCGTCACGATGATTATGTCGTCGAGGTATGTGAAGACATAGGGCTCTAACTCCGGGCCTAAAACACGGTCGATCAAGCGCTGCCAGGTAGCCGGTGCATTTGACAGTCCAAAAGGCATTCTACAGAACTGGAATAATCCCCTCCCGGGTATGGTGAAAGCGGTGAACTGTCGAGACTCCTTCTGCACTGGCACCTGCCAGTACGCTGATTTAATGTCTAGCGTAGACAAGTACCTGGCATCCCGCAGTTTGTCCAGGGTGGCTGATATATAGGGAAGGGGGTAGGCGTCTTTTTCGGTCACTTTATTAACTTTTCGGAAATCCACACAGAATCGGTAACTTCCATCCTTCTTCTTTACCATTAGGATAGGCGAGGACCACGCGCTGGAAGAAGGCTCGACCACCCCCAGACTCAACATTTCCTCCAATTCCGCGTTGATGTGCTTTTGGAGGGCTGGTGAGACCGGATAATATCTCTGCTTGATGGGCATCGCATCCGTCTTAATGACGTGCTCCACCAAGGAGGTACACCCCAGCCCTTCTCCCATACGCGAGAACTCGCCATTCACCATCTCCTCCAAACGCAATTCGTCTGAGTGAGGGAGGATGGACCTGCTATGCAAGTGGCCTGCTGTCGGGGTGACTTCGCTAACGAAATCCCATCGCTCATGCCGGAGATTAAGGGTAATTCCGAATTCCCTCAAAAAGTCTACCCCCAAAATCAGACCATGGGGTAGCGAAGGGACCACCAACATTTCTAGCCACCTTGTCCTCCTCTGCAATTTAATCGGGACTAAAACTTTTCCCAACACTTCACACTGTCCCTCATCTGCCAAGCGAACTGCCTCTTGTGCCGTTGACCCCAGCTCTACCCCTATCTCTTGTAAACGGAGCCATCCTTCCTTACCTGCAATAGTAATGGAGGCACCTGAGTCCACCAAGCTGGTAAACTTATTCCCCATAATATCCACGGAGAGGTGGGGGCGCACATCTCCTGACTCCTGAGTGAATACATAGGATATCCTTCCGCTTGCAGCCTTTCTTTTATTGGTAGAGGTGGTACCCAGTACGCCGCCTACTGGGCACCGCGACCGTTTCCCGATGACGTGGCAAGAGGTTGGCTTACTGGCTGCCGAGTAGTCGCCGCACTTGGTGAACAGTTCGGACACCTTGTTTTAACTACCCCCCTTCTTCCGCAGCCAAAACATCTTCGAGGCTCTTGGCACTCTCGCGCAAAATGGCCTGTCCCACCACATGTCCAACAAGCGCCACGCTGTATATTGCTGGCAGGAGCCACCGCATCCAGAGGGTAAGCCTCCACGTAGGCCAAGTCTGGTTCTAGCAGTCTAGTCGTCCGTCCATCCGGAGGAGGCACGAAGGCTTCTACCGTCGCCCGAGTTTCCTCCAGCTCTCGTCCCAGGGTAATCAACTCGGAGACCGTGGCAACTTTCCTCAGGGATAATCGTGTCTGGTAAAAGGGGCTTATGTTTTTACGCAAAATCTTCATTTTCTCTACCTCCGTATATGGCTCGTTCAACCGTCTAAACAACCCATCCATGACAGCCACGTACACACCGATTGATTCGTCTCTACCCTGGGTGCGATGACGAATTTCCTCCAACAACTGGTCTTCATAGTTTGGTGGTAGAAACTCCTCCTTGAGTTCTCGACATAGCTCCTCCCAGTTTGCAACCCGATCCTTGGCTGACCTAAACCACACCAAGGCTTTGCCCTCGAAGAGTTCCGCCGCCATTCGGAAAAGTTGGTCCGGAGATACTCCTTTGGCCACTCGGATCTCCTCTACCCTCTCCAAAAAAGCGTTTACTGACCCTGGAGAGTCACTGGAGAACCGAATACCCCATTTGGCTATGTCCGGTGGCTTCCTCAGATCCTGTTCCACCCGCGGAGTAGAGTATACGGGTCCATGCCACAGTTCCGGGGTTCGAGGTTCCAGTTCCTCAGTGATGGCCGACAAATTCCTCCTTCCGGGTTCCTCCTGCTCCATCCTCCTGGACGGTCCGGCCACGCTGGTTAGTGGTGGTTGCTTGCGCTCCCTTTCCGCTGGTTCTGCTGACCCCTGAGCTAGTGTTGTACACTCTTTCCCTTCGTCGCCCTCACCTTCAGCCTTGTCTATCAGGTCCCCTAACGCCATCAACAATCCCCTCTTTAATTTCTTTGCCTGTCCTACAAGGTCAGGATCCGTAGTGGGTACGTACTCCCAACGGCGCAACGCATACCCGATTTTGTTCCTAATTTTTAAGGAAGTCGGAGCATTCCTTGTTCCCTTTGAAATTCCTAGTCAGGGTCAGGATTTCCTCTAACTTATTCGAAACCGCTTCAATATCCTCTGCTGGAGTGAATGGGTAGGCCTGTAAATCCACGAAGCTCTCATCGGCATCTTGCTCTGACTTCAAAGCCTTCCTTAGACGGCGCCTCATATCGTCGACCGTTCCTTCTGGTTCCTCCCGGATTGCCAGCTCATACACCAGCTCATCCTTCGCGAGCCTATCTACCAGGATTCTTATGGTTTTCGCCATCCTCCTGGTATGCGCTGGAAAAAATAAATCTAACTCTAGCACTTATTCTAATATACCAAACACTTATTTGCTTCAAAAGTTTTGTTTTATTTATCGAATTATGTTTACACAATCTCAAACTAATTGCATCCACTCACACAATTTTCCACACAAAACAAACAATCAATCTACTCACATAACCCTAAGCAAGCACTCTAAGTCATCCACACGACCCACAAACAGAATCCCTTATTTCCGTCTCCAACTCACGCAATTTCACTCACTAACTTACCCACCACTCAACATACGACTCACTATCCACAGTCACCCTCTATCGCACTATCTCCTCAAACACTCCAAATTCAGACTCGTTCGCACTTTTAATCCACAAATATCGCACTTTTCCCTTAAAATTGAAACCACAAACACCCGCAAATTCACACTTAGCACGCACAATCACTCTTTCCACCCTTTACTTCACACTCCCGCAAATTAACACTTCACTTAGCACGCACACACTTCACTTAGCACGCACAATCACTCTTTCCACCCTTTACTATCACTTTCACCACTTGACTTAACGATTCAACACGTTGGGCGCCAATTATCACCCTTACGCCTCAAGGGAAGACGCGCGGTCCAGCCTTGCGGGCCCGGTTCGCTCCGTCGGAGACGGCGCAGGCACCAACTCGCTATCCCTAGGCTGGATGGTTTGACCAATAGGATCGTCAGCGAGTAGACGATCCGTCCGCGCACGCACGAGGGTTAACCCCTAACACCTAAAGGGAGGGAAAAAAGAAGAAATGTAACCGCTTCCCTTACTCACGTCCCTAACTTGTACCAACTACTCCGTGTAACCACACCACGACCTCCTGAAAGAAAAGAAATCTGTTGAACCGAAACGCGGAAAAGAAAAACTCCCCGCTTGAGCGCCGCGCACAATCCACAAAGAAAATACCTCTTTTCAATAATAATCAAACTTTTTCAATAATAATTCGTTATATTCACACGAAACGATTCCAAAGAAATTAATATAAAATCAGATGTAATCTAGAAGGAAAAAAAACTAAATAAATAGGTACCTTTTCCTAATTTCGCTAATCTATCGTTTCTTGGGGCCCCAGCAAACGGTCGCCTGATTATTCTCGCTTATCCTGGGAGCCGGATTATCGTTTTGTTACGCTCCTCGCCGAATGAAAAGGTTCTTCTGTTGTTCCGCTGTCTGCCGTGGTGACGATGACGAATAGTTCCAAGTTTCAATCACCTTATTTTTGCTGCCAATACTATATCCTCCGACTTTCCGCCTTGAGTCCAAATTGAAAAAAGAGAGCCTCCGTTAGTCCTCAGCCCTTTAAATTTGTTCGCCTTAACGGGCGTCCACTACATTGGAGGTGGTTGGCCTCCCATTCATACGACGAACTCTTTCTTTCCTTTTGGCGCGGTTCGTAGCGCGGCCACCAACCATCTTCGACACCTCGGCTCCGCACCCATGCAACCAATGGTTGCTGCACGCGAGTTGGACTGTATTACCCATTATTTTGGGAACAGCTGATCAGTCCCAATATGTGGGTCACTGGATCATCCTAAAATGTCATCGCCGAATGACATTTTGTAGTTGTCAGTCTAAAGTGTAAATAAACGCGATTTCGGTCTATTAGTTTTCGCCATTAAATCCAAAAACGTGTGTTTGTCGGTAGAATCGCACGTCTTACATTCAATCGCTTGTTAGTTCATCAGTGTACGTGGTTGGCGCGCAAGTCAGTGTTCCGGTTGTTAAATGAATGACGGAATGACGTCCCCGAACGAAATGTTTGTCCGCGTCGTTACTTATGTGTTGTAGGTGATTGATTCGTACGTTGCGATAAAGTTGCATGTCGGGAATTAGTGAGCTAATTAGGCGATTTCCGAAAGTCGACTCGGCGTGGTACAGGTGATATGTGTACCTGGTCGTGATGCCTGCATCACATCGCGAGTGTGGTTCAATTTGGAATTCGCCTCGTCTTGGCGTCGCCTCAGAGACGCCGTCAGGAAGGTGTAAATTGGAGACGGCAAGTTCCCCGAGGTAAGTCTTCACTTCGTAACGTCACTTCTTGTATTTTACAGTAGCCTCGCCGGTGTATGTTTCTGTTTGGCGCGCTGCATCCCTTCTCGGTTTTGCTGTTGCCAATACCATCGATTACGGTGGATCCCTCTAGTGCGGTGACCAGGAGTGGGCCCCCTTATCACCTTCCGAGTCGGTGCTAGCCTTTGTGGAGCGCTTGCGTTAGATGCGTTGCCATAGGTTATCCTTGCTGGGAAAAGTGATGGTCGACCGGCCCCCTTCTGATGTCGTTCGTCGTCCGTTGCTGCCGTTTGCTCCCTACCTAAATTTAACGCCCTATTCTAGCTCGACGGATAAATAATATTGTTTATCATACAAAAATAACATTTCTTCTTTAATTATGTAACAATTTGACTTATATAACAATAACATTTCCTTCTTTTGCATGAGAGTAGTATTAGTGTCGAAAGAAAAATACAATGGGTCAACTGCTACCTCGATGCTCAAGCGGGTTTGGGGTGTGTAAATGACATGCATCCCGATCTCCTTAGTGGTCGTGGTGTGGTCCCCGGATAAAAGCTAGTCACCCGTAACAATATATATATTCTTACATGAACAGATAATTCTGTGAGCTAATGTCGCAATTATTTTCACAACCATTAGGAACATCATGATCAACAAAATGAACGTACTCGAAAGCACAAGAACCCACCAAGCATGATCAACATCTGAAAGTGACGTCGCTGCGCCATTGCTCGAATACTCCAGGTAGTTCGCCAATGTACGAGAAATGGATTGAATGACTAGAGACCCTATATAAAAGCGAGCTGAATGACTGGGGGGATTATTACAACCGATAAAGTAAGACCACGATAGTAAAACGGCGACAGTGTGGAGTGCGAATAAAAAGTGATATTGGTTGTTAAGTGAAGAAAGTTGTAAGAGAAATTTATTGGCAAGTGGAAGTTAGATTTTGATTAATTTTTGTGAAATAGTTAAAAATGATTGTGCACTTTTAAGTAAATAAACTCTTTTAACTTAAATTAAAAGACAGTGCGTTTTCACTTCCCCGGAACATTAAAAATATTGGCCGCGAACCATAACACGCGACGGTGGTGTCAATAACTGAGAAAAAAACTTTGAATGTGAAAATTAGAACATTTTTATAGTTTACAATAGTAAAATTCAACGTGAAAACTGGCCTAAATTTAAAAATTAATGAATAGACCATGTCGGCGCTTAAGGAAGAGTTGGAGCAGCGAAAACTGGCTACGCAAGGTACAAAGGCCACACTGATTGCACGCTTGCGTGACGCGATTGAATCGGAAGGCGCGTATCTGGATTCGGGTGAGCGCTCAGATGCAGAAAAAGGCGCAGAAGGTGGTGAAGCAGAAACACCAAAATCAAAGGAACCAGAAAATGCGCTGATGCAAATTTTGATGCTGATGCAACAAGAGCAGTGACAGCAGTCATCCAGTTAAACTACGAAGTTAAATGAACAGTCATTCAGCTTAACTGCGAAGCTAAAAGAACAGTCATCTAGACCAAGAAGCATTCGAGATCAAGGCAGACATTACACAGAAGCTGGAGGAGCAATCAACGAAGCTAGACAAACAGGCAATCGAAATCAAGGCAGACTTGCAAAAACAGTCAACCGGAATAAAAGCGGAGCTCAGTAGTCTGAACAACCAAATTAAATGCATCGAGGAAAACGTTTACCAGGCTGAGGAGAAGTATAGCCAGGTCGAGGAGAGAATCAACCATGAGATTGAAAAAATGAGAAAGGAATTGGATGCAGCAAAGGCAGTAGTAACCACCTCACCAGCCTCGCCTACAAATACAGCGCAAAGCTCATCCAGAAATGTGAACGCACCAATATTCGACGGGCAAACGGTCTGGAGCATTCACAAGACCCAGTTTGAAGCCGCTGCTAGGGCAAATCACTGGAATGAGCAGAAACGAGCAACTGCACTAATTCTTGCTCTAAGAGGCCCAGCGGCCGAGCTTTTGCAGACGATCCCCGTTGAATTGCACTCAAACCCGACTGTTATAATGAATGCGCTTGACATGCGTTATGGAGACGATCATCTGAAGCAGATTTATCGGTCACAGCTACGGCGTCGGATGCAGAGGTCTGGTAAAACCTTAAAGTAGCTAGCACAAGACGTTAAGCGACTGGCACTTTTGGCTTATCCATCTTACGACCCAGCGCATCGAGATGACGCAGTGACAGAAGCATTCATCAGCGCATCAAAGGACCAGGAATTGCAACAAGCCATGCGTTTACCTCAAAAGCAAATGGTCAGGGATGCATTGGCTTATAGTCTGAACTTTGAGGCAGCGAAAAATGTGTGACGAGTGTAGGTGTGAGCGTATCGAAATTGAGCGAGAGCCGCAGGTAAATGGTGTGCCTAGATGCTGGAATCGCGGAAAGAAGAGGCACCTGCAAAGAGACTGTAAGAAGCGAAGAAAACCGAGCTATTGTCCAGGGTGTGCAGCTAGGAGAAGATCTAGACCGAGTCAGGAGTCCAGAATGGAAGCCCTTTAAACTGAGGGGTCGGGAAACATGTAAGAGCCAACTTCATGGGGCAGAGGTTGGCTAGAAGGATCGACGTCCCCAGCACCACCATGTCTGTATCAAAACTACATCGTGGAGAAGCGGGCTTATGCCTTCCGGGTCAAGTTGACGGAGAACATTGCACCATAACAATCGAGACTGGTGCAAACCGATCAACTATCCGACAAGACAAAGTAACGCAACAACTAGTTCACAAGGGCAGGATTGCCTCACTACGGACAGCTACGGGAGAAACGGCACCTGGCCATGGAGAGGTCAACCTCCAGACACAGTTGGGAGACCTTGCGTTCCGACATAATTTTTTGGTCGCGAACATTATGGACAACTGCATTCTCGGAATGGATTTTCTGCGACCACATGGGATCACGTTGGATTTGGGCAAACGTGTATTGAAATGGCAGAATGTCGAAGTATTGATGGAGGATCCCAGCGTTCAAATTCCCAAGATGAATGTGGTAGTATGTGCCGACGTATTGAATTTTTCTGAAAGCATTGTATGAGCGAAGCTTGATGGTGATTCTGGAGACGACCGATCTTATCTGATAGAGCCACTGAAGACGTCCGCATTGCGCAGTTTGAATCCTATAGCCAAACAACGAGAAGTGAGTGCACTGATCTCGGACATGGAAAAACAAGGCGTTATCGAACATTCTGTCAGTCCATGGGCCGCGCCAGTAGTTCTAGTAAAGAAAAAGGATGGTAGCACTCGTTTTTGTGGCGAATGTAGACAGCTTAATGACGTCACTTAGAAAATAGTTACCCGCTCCCACGCAACGATGACACCATGGACACTTTAGCCGACGCAAAATAGTTTTCTACACTCAACCTTAAGAGTGGCTACTGGCAGGTATAAATCGACAAGAAGGACCGAGAGAAGACCGCTTTTTCAGTTGGGACCGGATCGTGGCAATTTGTGGTGATGCCATTTGGGCTTTCCAATGTCCGACCACTTCCGAATGCCTGATGGAATACGTGCTGCGTGGCCTCACCTGGAAAACATGTTTTGTATACCTAGATGACATCATTGTTATCGGGAGAACGTTCGAAGAGCATGTGCGGGACTTAGAAGAGGTTTTCTCTCGATTGCGACTGGCGAATTTGAAACTTAGTCCCGACAAGTGTACCCTTTTCGCAGCTGAAGTAAAATACCTGGGACACGTCGTATCAGCAGGGGGGGTCAAAACAGACACTGAGATAATTGAAGCCGTGAAAAGCTAGCCAACACCAAATAACAAGCACCAACTACGGTTTTCTGGGTCTGGCAACCTACAATCGAAGATTCGTCAAAGAATTTGCCAAAATAGCTAAGTGTCTCCATTAGCTAACCAAGAAAAATCGTCCGTATGTCTGGAATGAACAATCCTAGGTAGCTTTTGGTCCTTGAAGGAGAAGCTGTGTGAATCACCCGTGCTGGCATACCTGAAACTGGAAGAATGTTTGTAGTTGTCACCGATGCAAGCAAAGGCGGTATTGGAGCTTTACTCTCCCAGCAGATCGATGGCAAGGGAAGAGTCCTCTCGTATTACAGTCGAGTTCTCTCAAAAATTGAGAGGAGTTACTGCGTGACCAGGAAGGAGCTATTGGCTATAATAGAGGCCACCAAGCAGTTCCACAAGTACCTATATGGCCAGAAATTCGTTCTTCGAACGGATCATGTATCGCTGAGATGGCTGCCTAACTTCGAAAGCCCCGAAGGAAAAGTTGCGAGATGGATCAAAAATTGCAGTCATATGACTACGAAATCGTTCATCGGAAGGGGGAGTTCATGGAAATGCTGACGCCCTATCTCGTCGTCCATGTCCAGCTAACTGCAAGCATTGCCAACGGATTGAGGAAGAGGAGCCGCCCGTTGATCTGCGGTTGATAGGGGCCGAATTCAATGAATTTTGGTCATCGGAGGAGAGCAGTGACAGCAGTCATCCAGTTAAACTACGAAGTTAAATGAACAGTCATTCAGCTTAACTGCGAAGCTAAAAGAACAGTCATCTAGACCAAGAAGCATTCGAGATCAAGGCAGACATTACACAGAAGCTGGAGGAGCAATCAACGAAGCTAGACAAACAGGCAATCGAAATCAAGGCAGACTTGCAAAAACAGTCAACCGGAATAAAAGCGGAGCTCAGTAGTCTGAACAACCAAATTAAATGCATCGAGGAAAACGTTTACCAGGCTGAGGAGAAGTATAGCCAGGTCGAGGAGAGAATCAACCATGAGATTGAAAAAATGAGAAAGGAATTGGATGCAGCAAAGGCAGTAGTAACCACCTCACCAGCCTCGCCTACAAATACAGCGCAAAGCTCATCCAGAAATGTGAACGCACCAATATTCGACGGGCAAACGGTCTGGAGCATTCACAAGACCCAGTTTGAAGCCGCTGCTAGGGCAAATCACTGGAATGAGCAGAAACGAGCAACTGCACTAATTCTTGCTCTAAGAGGCCCAGCGGCCGAGCTTTTGCAGACGATCCCCGTTGAATTGCACTCAAACCCGACTGTTATAATGAATGCGCTTGACATGCGTTATGGAGACGATCATCTGAAGCAGATTTATCGGTCACAGCTACGGCGTCGGATGCAGAGGTCTGGTAAAACCTTAAAGTAGCTAGCACAAGACGTTAAGCGACTGGCACTTTTGGCTTATCCATCTTACGACCCAGCGCATCGAGATGACGCAGTGACAGAAGCATTCATCAGCGCATCAAAGGACCAGGAATTGCAACAAGCCATGCGTTTACCTCAAAAGCAAATGGTCAGGGATGCATTGGCTTATAGTCTGAACTTTGAGGCAGCGAAAAATGTGTGACGAGTGTAGGTGTGAGCGTATCGAAATTGAGCGAGAGCCGCAGGTAAATGGTGTGCCTAGATGCTGGAATCGCGGAAAGAAGAGGCACCTGCAAAGAGACTGTAAGAAGCGAAGAAAACCGAGCTATTGTCCAGGGTGTGCAGCTAGGAGAAGATCTAGACCGAGTCAGGAGTCCAGAATGGAAGCCCTTTAAACTGAGGGGTCGGGAAACATGTAAGAGCCAACTTCATGGGGCAGAGGTTGGCTAGAAGGATCGACGTCCCCAGCACCACCATGTCTGTATCAAAACTACATCGTGGAGAAGCGGGCTTATGCCTTCCGGGTCAAGTTGACGGAGAACATTGCACCATAACAATCGAGACTGGTGCAAACCGATCAACTATCCGACAAGACAAAGTAACGCAACAACTAGTTCACAAGGGCAGGATTGCCTCACTACGGACAGCTACGGGAGAAACGGCACCTGGCCATGGAGAGGTCAACCTCCAGACACAGTTGGGAGACCTTGCGTTCCGACATAATTTTTTGGTCGCGAACATTATGGACAACTGCATTCTCGGAATGGATTTTCTGCGACCACATGGGATCACGTTGGATTTGGGCAAACGTGTATTAAAATGGCAGAATGTCGAAGTATTGATGGAGGATCCCAGCGTTCAAATTCCCAAGATGAATGTGGTAGGGGTGCGGCAGCATAACTTCCTTTTTTCAAAATTCAACAAAACAAATTTTCAGCGGTACTTATTTCCAACGCATGATAGCACTGTTCCAACGCATGATAGCAACTAACCAAGGGATGAGCAAAACTTTAAAATCACCTCTCTCGAATGAGACTACTAGCGCCGCGCTTTAACAGTTAGCACTTTAAGGGCGGGCATTTCAAAAAAGGAAGTTATGCTGCCGCACCCTGTATGTGCCGACGTATCGAATTTTTCTGAAAGCATTGTATGAGCGAAGCTTGATGGTGATTCTGGAGACCACGGATCTTATCTGATAGAGCCACTGAAGACGTCCGCATTGCGCAGTTTGAATCCTATAGCCAAACAACGAGAAGTGAGTGCACTGATCTCGGACATGGAAAAACAAGGCGTTACCGAACATTCTGTCAGTCCATGGGCCACGCCAGTAGTTCTAGTAAAGAAAAAGGATGGTAGCACTCGTTTTTGTGGCGAATGTAGACAGCTTAATGACGTCACTTAGAAAGATAGTTACCCGCTCCCACGCATCGATGACACCATGGACACTTTAGCCGACGCAAAATGGTTTTCTACACTCAACCTTAAGATTGACTACTGGCAGGTAGAAATCGACAAGAAGGACCGAGAGAAGACCGCTTTTTCAGTTGGAACTGGATTTCGGCAATTTGTGGTGATGCCATTTGGGCTTTGCAATGCTCCAACCACTTTCGAATGCCTGATGGAATACGTGCTGCGTGGCCTCACCTGGAAAACCTATTTGGTATACCTAGATGACATCATTGTTATTGGGAGAACGTTCGAAGAGCATGTGCGGAACTTAGAAGAGGTTTTCTCTCGATTGCGAATGGCGAATTTGAAACTTAGTCCCGACAAGTGTACCCTTTTCGCAGCTGAAGTAAAATACCTGGGACACGTCGTATCAGCAGGGGGGTCAAAACAGACCCTGAGAAAATTGAAGCCGTGAAAAGCTAGCCAACACCAAATAACAAGCACCAACTACGGTTTTCTGGGTCTGGCAACCTACAATCGAAGATTCGTCAAAAACTTTGCCAAAATAGCTAAGTGTCTCCATTAGCTAACCAAGAAAAATCGTTCGTATGTCTGGAATGAACAATGCCAGGTAGCCTTTGGTCCTTGAAGGAGAAGCTGTGTGAATCACCCGTGCTGGCATACCCGAAACCGCAAGAATGTTTGTAGTTGTCACCGGTGCAAGCAAAGGCGGTATTGGAGCTTTACTATCCCAGCAGATCGATGGCGAAGGAAGAGTCCTCTCGTATTACAGTCGAGTTCTCTCAAAAAGTCAGAGCAATTACTGCGTGACCAGGGAAGAGCTATTGGCTATAATAGAGGCCACCAAGCAGTTCCACAAGTACCTATATGGCCAGAAATTTGTTCTTCGAACGGACCATGCATCTCTGCGATGGCTGCCTAACTTCGAAACCCCCGAAGGAAAAGTTGCGAGATGGATCAAAAGATTGCAGTCATATGACTAAGAAATTGTTCATCGGAAGGGGAAGTTCATGGAAATGCTGACGCCCTATCTCGTCGTCCATGTCCAGCTAACTGCAAGCATTGCCAACGGATTGAGGAAGAGGAGCCGCCCGTTGATCTGCGGTTGAGAGGGGCTGAATTCAATGAATTTTGGTCACGGAGGAGATTCGAAATGCCCAGTTAGTCGATGAAGACATCGGACCATTGCTCGTATGGAAGGAGACGACTAGACGACCTGAGTGGAAGGACGTTTCGATGCATGGTACCACTCTGAAAAGCTATTGCGCACAATGGAGCTCCCTTCAGGTGGAGGGTGGCGTACTTAAGCGGAAACGGGAAACGGCGGGTGGCAGCTCCTATAGGATGCAAACTATACTTCCTAAAAGCCGACATCACGATGTGGCTAAGGAAATGCACGAAGGATCCTCGGGAGGCCACCTTGGTGTTAACAAGACCTTAGCAAAATTGCGGGAAATGTTTTACTGGCTCCACACTCAAGAAGACGTAGAGGACTGGTGTCGCAGATGCACAATTTGCTCTTCCGTTTTAGGCCCAAACCGACGACTGAGAGGACAAATGCAAACCTATAAGTGGGTGTACCGTTTGAAAGGATTACTGTCGACATCGCAAGACCCTTTCCTGAATCTGAATGGGGAATGGTTGTGGCCGATTATTTTAGCAAGTGGCCCGCAACCTACCCCATTCCCAACCAGGAAGCAACTACTGTAGCTGAATACCTTGTGTTAAATTGGGTCAGTAGGTACGGCGTACCTTGTGAACTACATTCGGATCAAGACCGAAACTTTGAGTCACTGGTTTTTGGCGAAATGTGTGAGTTGCTGGGAAGGCAGAAAACGAGGACAACACCGCTACATCCCCAATCCGATGGAATGGTCGAACGTTTTAACGGCATGCTCAATAAACACCTGGCTAAGATGGTTGATGAGAACCAAATGGACTGGGACCGACACACCCCACTATTTTTGATGGCGACCAAAGCTACCGAACATGCATCGATGGGCCAAGCCCCAGCCAAAGTCATTTTTGGAAAGACTATTCGTCTGCCAGCTGATACAAAGTTCAGAACAACCCCCGAGAATCCCCAAATGACCTCGGAGTACGCAAGTGAGCTAAGGCAATGGTTGAACCTGATACATCGGATAGTGCGAAAACACCTCGAATCATCTACTGACCACATGAAGATCGGGTATGATCTAAAGGCAAATTCTACTGGCTTCCAGCAAGATGACTTGGTATGGCTATATAATCCACAACGGCGAAAGGGTAGGTCTCCAAAGTTGCAACATAATTGGGAGGGAACATATCAAGTTACAAAGTGAATCAACGGCGTCGTATATCGCATACAGGAACACCCTAAGCCGAGAGCTAAACTGAAAATCTTGCCCCATATTACATCGAGGGAGAATTAAATACCACTGGCGACAAATCTTTTCGGGACGAAAAGAACTGAGGTGGGGGCAGTGTTACATGTACAGATAATTCTGCGAGCTAGTGTCGCAATTGTTTTCACAACCATTAAGAACATCATGATCAACAAAACGAACGTACTCGAAAGCACAAGAACCCACCAAGCATGATCAACATCTGAAAGTGACGTCACTGCGCCATTGCTCGAATACTCCAGGTAGTTCGCCAATGTACGAGAAATGAATTGAATGACTAGAAATCCTATATAAAGCGAGTTGAATGAATTGGGGATTATTACAACCGATATAGTAAAACGGCGACAGTGTGGAGTGCAAATAAAAAGCGATATTGATTGTTAAGTGAAGACAGTTGTAAGAGAAATTTATTGACGTTAGATTTTGATTAATTTTTATGAAATAGTTAAAAATGATTGTGCATTTTTCGTAAATAAACTCTTTCAACTTAATTTAAAAAACAGTGCGTTTTCACTTTCCCGGAACATTAAAATTATTGGCCGCGAACCATAACACGTCTCTCTCTCTCTCTCTATATATATATATATATATATATATATATATATATATATATATATATATATATACATAAACAGACAATATCACAGCTGGATGGATGGACACACGATACATTCGATCAATATAATGAGATACTCTTTCTCTAAGCGCTAAAGCAAAAAAAATCGAACTTCATCATAGATAAATTTCTCTCAAGAAATTTACCTACCTACATTCTTAACTACTCGTATATCACACGTGCACGTTTATTTGAAACCCTTTCCTGTCGTTTCAGTATACTTTGGCACATAATTTTCATGAAGACTTTATGAAAATGCTGTCCTTTATTTAAATGAAAACTCAATTATTTATTATCATGTTCGTCTTTAAAGTTATGATCAGTTATAGAAAGAAAAGTATCGTCTTTTTAGGTCGCGATTCTCGTTCATCTTTAGCATGGAAATCACAAGTTTTAGATTTCTGGGCATACATATAATGCATAATATTATCTACAAAGTAACAAAGTAATTATCAGTTGGTGATTAACTCTGTAATATGAAATCGCTCAGTCCTTATGGTATTTTTGGTGAATTTCGCAAATCCTACGAGTAACGTCAACGTCTTCTGAGACGTAGACGTTACAACCTTATGAAAGAAGGATCCTTATGTGAGAACGATTTTTCAATAAGTTCATCAGTAGGCGAAGGAAGACTGAATGCAGAAGAGAATAACAACTATCAAATTGCTCTAAATCATGTTGAATTGTATTTTCGCTGCATTTAGAATTAATTTATTGGCTACTTCCGGTAAAAATGATTAACTAAAATGTACTGTTTATGGAGAAAATTAAAAAAACTGATCATTTTTGTCATCCATGTCCAAAAGATTCGGTATATCCACCAAATCTTTGAAGGCTCAGAAAAATTTGTGTATTTCGTACAAAAGACCATTAAAATTCAATATCTCGACAACTGATAATATCTACGGACTAATCGGAAGAATTACTATTTCGTCACGAAGCATTTTAGTCCAATATGTTGTCCTGCATTTGAATCCCCTACAATCAAAATTCTTACATGCGTCGATCAGTTATGCTAATAAATCGGGCTGAAAGTTGGAAATCTTTTAGTTTCAACTGCGAAAATCCTTTACCGTCATTTGATTTTCATGTCTTTTAAATGATGTATAACAGAAAATAAGTCGTATCATTTGCCGAAAACAGGACTCTTCTATCTATCTCCGTTCAAAAGTTATGCGTCAACACACATACAAAATAATAGTCTTCTTTCCTTTGGAAGTCGGTTACTAAAATCTGATGAAATTATTTACACGATTATCTTTACGATAACGCTTAGTCCATTATCAGCAGTATTGCTACGAAATGGCGGTCGTTAAAATGGAGTATAAATCATTTTCGGTCAAAGCTCTCAATGGAAATGTATGTTAAGGACATATTTCTTGACTTTATTCGTTAATTGGGAAATTGATTTTTATTTCATCGATTGAGTACAAAACCCTTCTGAAAGAAGCATTCTCATATTTACTAAATTTGTTTAGTGCAGTATTTACTGCTTAAGTATATTTTGTGAGAAGAAAACACCGCACATACGGAACTATTCCTCGTAGAGTAAGCCAAGCGCTAGTTACGCAAAAAATCTTACATCCCTATATAATTTTGCCCTTCTGCATAAAACTATAAGCGCCAGTTTATTTTCTATATTTATTCTTCCTGCAGTTTGCTTGCAATAAATATCGGCGTCCATCAATTGAAATGTCAATTGCTGACTCACCATATTATCAATGATCTCTGTCAAGCCTTTCATAATGAAAAAAAAACATCTAAAAATTTATTTCCACAGAACCTCACAATCAGGCAATTTATGAAGTATTCATAATAACCTGCCATGAATCAATTTATTGACCATGAAGAAAAAAAACGCTGACATAAAAGCCTCATCACGTAGACAGAGCTTCACGGCTGAATTTTATGCCTTTTATTGCTAGCGATTGATTCGTGGCGGCAAAGCGCGCGGTAGACTTTTCAACTGTCTGTCTGTCTGCCAAAGGATCCGTACAGTGAAATGCCATTTGACCGCCGAGCGGGACGTTAAATCAGTTTTACACAAACACATGCCCAATAAATCAGCCTGCAAAATGAGGTTGTTTCATCCCGTCCCGTTCTACTAAAAAACTAACAAAATTCGCACAAATGACGGCACGGCATTTGCATTACAATGAGCAAGCGTCGGATTGATTTCCTTCATAGCATTTCGCGGAATGGCATTTTATCTGTGCACAGGCAAATACGCGAATGGATAGGGTGGCTACAGCCCAGTGGGCAGAAGGAAGACTCCTTTGGTCCATAGTATGCCAATTAGTCTACTGAATTCTGAAAATTTGTTAGCTCTTCGATGAAAAGGCAACATAATCTATGTACATAGATACTTTATCCTAAATGCAGATACGTGCAATGCATTACGGAATTTATTGCTACTAACACATGATCCCCTAAGCCCAAGAGCTATCTTTCTCACGGGTCAACGTTCCGCAACTTTACAAAATCTTCTCTATAATGAGGGCATCTCAAGGCGTTGTCGCAAACTCCAGAAAGCCAAAAGACACCTGATGTGATGCTTGAATCATTCCAACTACCTTCGTGCTCGTCGTAGATTGCATTAAGGTAAGCCATCCTAGATTGTTCGCTGGATACTGTCAACATGTAATAAAATGTTATTGACGATTCCCATGCAAGCAGCCGAATTGCTCGTTTGCAGGACTTGCATGGAATTGATCTTTCATCAGTTTATTTCCAGAATGCATAATAGTTTATTATCTGCGCAACCATCTCGTAAAGTTTTACGTTATTATTCTTGGGACTCATTCAACGGTGGCATGATGAAGATGCATATTTAGAGGCATGATAATGGCTATTCAGTGTCTATGAAGGTTTTATGATACCTGCATTCATAAAGTTTTTGAGTACTTGAAATCAGCTCCGTAAAACAATTAAAGTGCTAATGGCAGTGTTATTTGCAGAGGAATGCCGAGAAAGGCACGTCGAATTTGATGGGATTTCAAATAGCTATTCCATAGTAAAGTATATAAAATTGTATGTACTGGTTGTGTTAATCGTAAATTGTAGGAGATAACATCGTTCAGATTTTGCAAATTATATTCATCAGCAACAATCTTTCAAGTGGGGTCATTCAATTTTGTGTTTCTACCTAGACCGGTTTCGATAATATTCTGCAATCATGTAATATGTATCGAAAGTAAAAACAATACATAAACAACCCAAAATAGGACGAAAGTTCTCCTGGCAGAGTGTCTTTATGAACCAATTTGCAGCTCAAACAATATCTTCTGAATACCAAAACTTCTTCTTCGTAGCATTACAGCGCCTCTCGGGCCTTCGCTTCCTGCAAATAGCGCCTCCAACTGTCTCGATCCACAGACCGCGTCCTCCAATTTCGAAATCTGAGCAGCTATAGTGAAACTAGGTATAGATTTAAAATGCCTCAGCGGAAGATGATGTTTATCTTCCGAAGTTGGCCTTGTCTGGGGACGCGTGAATGCGCTGGCAGGATAGCGTTACGGTGTCGTGGGGCGGGTTCTTTCCCCCTAGCACAAGGACCCACTGCAAAAATATTTCGCATTCACGAATTAATAGGGTCGAATGCCGATCGACTGGTGTCGAGGCCGAGGTAACCTACTAAGGGTTGCTAAGTTTGTTTGGAAAACAAATTGGGCCGAGCAAAAACGGACGGACTGGCAAGGACTTCATCTTTACTGATGATCCTTATGGCCCACAAATAAGAATGAGGCATCCCAATGGAGGTGGTGCCCCCTCGCACCCTCCCAACCAGACCAAGGTCCAAACGTAGACGTGGCCATACAAACATAATTTGCATGAGCTTTCCCATCAAATGAGAAATATAGACGTGGCCAATTTATGTCATAGAATTATATGATCGAACCACATAACTCTATACTATAAAAGGGCACGCGAGTGGAAGGCCACTCTACCCGGCAAGAGCCCCTGTTAACAGGAAAAGAAACAGAGGAGCGCGTCCGATGGCTAGCCCATATTAGTGTAGGAGACTGGCATCGATGCGGGTCCTATACCCGGTCAGGTAGAACGAAATGGAAGACCGAATTTTTAATGTTTAGCAATTCATTGTATTTCTTTAGAAACCGAAGTTAAACAATAAAACATAAGCGTGTTCTTCGTTTTCTTTGTTTTTTGTCTTCAATGTTGTTATCCTTCTAGGTTCAGAAACATACTTATTTGTTTTTAAAATTTTAAGTTTTACTGCGGCAAAAATATTATTGTGTATGTATATAACATAAATATATTTATTTACTTCTTTTCTTGAAAATTCTATAAGCGAATAATGAACATGAATGGATATTTAGCAAAATGTCTCAAACGAAATATTTGTCTACTTTTTCTTAAAATTACACTGGTCTACATCAAAATTGCCTTTTACATGAAAATATACTAAATTGATTGTATTTCACTCGCTGAACATAAATATACAAATTAAAATTCATAGTTAGCTCTTATTGTGCATTTATGCCATATAAATATAATAGCGGGTAGCGCGACAGATTTATCACATTAATGATGATAACTCAAAATATTTAGTGGTTACCCGCGGAAATTTTATTATTTCACATTTGTTTGTTGCCTTTAACGCTGACTGTGTCTTTTCAACAGTTACAACGAGAAATTGTTACCGTTTTTTTGACATTTTTAGTGAAAAACCTACAGTTTAGTTATGTCGCGTAAATGTGTTAATAGTGCAGACATTTTTGCTACATTTGTGGTAAGGTGACCTTTTTTTTTGTGGTAGGGAGTTGAAGGCATTTACGCCCGCCGAGCCTGGCAGTGTGGGACTCCCATGGAGGATACCCTTGGACTACCCACTAAACACCTCCCCTGTCAATCTAAGAACCTAGCCTGGAACCGTTTGACACATTACTTCGGGCCAGGTCTCGTTTTGTTACGCCGTGGGGCGCCTTCAAGCTGGGGAGTCCCTTTCCTAGCGGGAGGTTAGAGGGGAAGAGGAAATGCCAGAAGAGCGATCCCCCAGCCCCAGCACCTCGGCTGCTGCGAGTCCCTTTTATCTTTTAGGACTGCCCGAGCATAATGTGCCACCTGGTTCCATTTGTCAACTGATTCGAGCATCACCGCAACTATATTATCCGGGGTGAGCTCTCCCGTCTCCCTGTAGAGTTCCCTTCGCAGCCTGGTCCATTTGGTACACGCAAAAAATGTGTGACAGGCATTGTCCTCCTCTCCTGGGCAAAACCGACAATCGGGAGACCGTGACTTACCGATCTTGTACAGGTAAGACTGAAAACGCCCGTGCCCGCTCAAAAACTGGGTCAGATAGAAGTGAGTCTCACCATGCCTTCGATTTAGCCACGGTCTCACATCCGGGATGAGGCGCGCAGTCCACCTTCCCTTCGTGCAATTCCTCCAAGACTGCTGCCAGTCGTTAAGCGAGCGTTGTCTCTCCTCGCGGACAACCATCTCCCTCGCATCCTCGTTTCGGCGCAGGTAAATAGCGCGGCGCTCTCTAGCAAGGAGGGCGACAGGTATCACGCCTGCAATCACTCTCACCGCCGAGTCGGAGACTGTTGGATACGGAGATGCAATTCTCAGTGCTCCTCTTCTCTGTACCTGTGCCAATCGTTTTCGGTATACCTCCTTGCTGAGAGCGTCGCCCCATACCTCTGCTCCATACAGTAGCACTGACCCTACAGCACTCATCAAGAGGCGTCTTCTTGATGGGCTGGGTCCCCCTACGTTGGCCATAAGTCGACTCAGGGCCGATATTCCCGAAGCAGCCTTCTCAGCTGTTGCCCTGATTTGCTCAGAGAAACTCATCTTCGAGTCGATCAGTAGCCCCAGGTACTTCACCGCTGGCTTCGATTCGATTTGTATATCTCCAATACTGATCATCCTTACTCTAGGGATTCTCTTTTTTGTCAAGATGACCACTTCGGTTTTCTCCAGTGCTAAACTGAGCCCGCAAGCATTCATCCAGTCCCTCACTCGGCGCATTAGCATACCTAGCCTAAGTTGCGCTTGTTCAACGGTGCGTCCAGCGACATGAGCCGCAACATCATCCGCATAGCCGACCAAGCGTGACTCATCTGGCATCTCAAGTCTCAGTAGCTCGTCGTAAGACACGTTCCACAGGTCTGGACCAAGGATAGATCTCTGAGCAACACCCGATGTAATTTCCATCCTTTGTTGGCCCTGTGTCGTGTCGTAGAGCAGGCTTCGGTCCTTCATACTTCCTCAAAAGCCGCATTAGATATTCTGGAACTTGAAAAGAGTTTTCCAGCGTGTCCAGAATATCCACCCATCTAGCAGAGTTGAAGGCATTCCTGACGTCGAGTGTCACCAACAGGACGATCCGTCGCTTGGTGCGACTATATGCCTCTGCCTTTTGGACCGCGTTCACCACCTCTGCAATCGCATCAATGGTAGAACGTCCTGCTCTAAAGCCGTACTGCCGAGGAGATAGGTCCCCAGCAGCACGAATCGCGTCACTGAGTCTTCCCTTGATGAGTTTCTCTAGCACTTTCCCAGCCGTGTCTAGCATGCATAACGGGCGGTATGCAGACGGCGATTCGGGATTCCCCTTCCCCTTGCTGATCAGCACGAGCCTCGCCACCTTCCATCGTACCGGGAAAACCCCGTCCCGTAGGCAAGCGTTGAATGTGCTGAGCAGCAAGTCAGGACAATGGTGATAGATGAGCTGCAAAACCTCAGCTGGAACACCATCTGGACCTGGAGCCTTCCTCGCTTTCAGGGAGAGGACTGCCTCCTCCAGTTCCAGCTGTGTGAAGAGTGGGCACTCGACCGCTGTTTCACCACGGACAGCGTCAACACGGACGGGATGGGCGGGGAAGAGTCCCCACACTATCGCGTCCATGTTTTCCGCGTCATGTATACAAGGCTTCCGTAGGGCACCAAGTTTCCCCATGACCAGCTTGTAGCCAAGGCCCCACGGATCCCTTTTTACATCGTCCACGAGGTCTTGCCAGCATCGGGCCTTGCTCTTGTTAATAAGCCTGCGAAGATATTTCCTGCCGGACCTGTATGCTGCTAGCCTAGTGTCTGCCTCCTCCCGTGTTCACGCCTGCTGGGCCTCTCGCCGAAGTTTGTGACACTCGCTTCTTTGTTCGGCGATCTCGTTTGACCACCAGTATACTGGAGGCTTGCCGTGTCGGGGTCTCCGACGGGCATGGAAGACTCGCAAGCAGCTATGATGGTACTCATAGTTGAGCTCACCAAGTCCTTGGCTGTAGGCCCTCTACTCCCTGGCGGAGCTCCCAGCAATGGTGCGCCTGCCGTAAGCGCGTCAGCGAACATCACAACGTCCATCCTCCCAGTCCTCCATCCGAGGATTGAAGTTTGGGCATATGCACGCAGAGTGGCACTATCGTGAATCTCAACCGCTATATACTGGTGATCACTAGCCGAGTAGTCCGCTAGTACTCGCCAGTTGTGTACTCTAGGTACCAGGGACTCCGAAGCGAGTGTCACATCGGGTATGGTTCCAACGCAACCCCATCGGCGGAAAGTAGGGGTGTTACCAGTATTTAGGACCAAAAACCACTGTTCTGGCCGCCATGTCCAAGATTTACTTTCCCCTTGGGTCGGATTGTGGCATACCCCATTCAATGGCTCTAGCGTTGAAGTCTCCCCCGACCAGCATGTGGCCCTCTGTGTTCGAGACAGCGTCCTCCAGGGCATCGAGTTTGGTTCGAAAAGATCGCATTGCCTCGTTAGGCGTCAGATAAACACTGAAATATGTTATCCCTGAACACCGCACCCACACAAAACCATCCCCGCGTCCATGGCCCTGCACATGAAGGCGGGCGCTGTCTCGAACCCAGATGGCCGAGGTACCAGATTTGTCAGGGTACCACGCTTGCGAGTCCTTGTTATGATGTTGTTCGCTCAGCAACAGGAGGTCAGCTTTCTTATCCCTCGCAAACTGCTCAAGTAGGTCCTGGGCGATTGTGCTTCGGTGCAAATTGACCTGCAAGATACGGATCATTTGAGTATCGATTTGGCTTTGGTTAGGGCCTCCTTGAAAACCCAGCATCTCCCTGTCCCCGACTCATGTTTGAGGTCGCCAGGTGCTAGCTTAACATCCTTGCAAAGAATGCATTTTGCCTCGTTCGTGCACTCCTTCCTTTTGTGCCCCGTTTCACCACATTTGTAGCACAGAGATCCTTACTAACCAAAGATGCTCAATAACACAACGTTTAGAAACTCCTTACTTCCATTATTTTGGAATTAAAATTAAAAACAAAGACAAATCGTGGGTACCACATTTTAGTTACACAACTTGCTCCACAAATCTGATTAAGCGGCTAAACAAAAAGAAACGTTCATTGCCTTTTGGTGTACCAATGATGTGGAGGGAACCTACCAATCATGCGAATGACTGTTATTTTCGCTTGACTCCACCCATCCAGCACGTTATATCACAAAAAAAGAAACGAAACGTAGTATACCCTGACGTAGCCTCTGTATCGCGAACTGTTCCACACGGAATCGATTTACCTGTTCCTCGACCTCCCGAAGAGTACCAGCATGATTCTGAAGAAGCGATTAATTCAATGGAAGTTGACTACAATGAGCCTACAACTTCACAATCGTCATAGTTTGTGGGTGATAATATTGTTTGTGACAAACCTCATAGAATTTCGCAAGATCAACTCAGCAACCTTATATGAGATTCAAATTTGCCAAAAGATAAAGCGGAATTACTAGGACCGAGACTTAAGCAATGGAATTTGCTGCAACCGGATGTCAAAATCAGTTTATACAGATATCTTCAGAAGAACTTGATACCCTATTTCAAATACGAAAACCAGCTTGCATTCTGTAATAACGTAAATGGCTTGATGAACGCTTTGAACATTGAACACCATCAACAGGAATGGCGGCTGTTTATAGACTCCTCAAAATTGAGTTTAAAAGCAGTTCTTCTCCATAATGGTAACACACAACCATTGATTCCGTTATGCCATGCTGTGCATACTAAAGAAACATACGAAAATATGAAATTAATTTTAGATTTTATATCATACTCAGAGTACGAATGGCAGATTTGTGGTGATCTAAAAGTCATAGCAATGGTGTTGGGTTTACAAATGGGCTATACCAAGTACTGTTGTTTTTTGTGCGAGTGGGATAGTCGAGCTAGATCTTTACATTACATAAAAAAAGATTGGAATCCTAGACTAATCCTGAATCCTGGAGAAAAGAACGTCAAGCACCTTCCTCTAGTTAATTCCCAAAAAATTCTTCTACCACCTTTACATATCAAATTGGGACTAATGGAAAACTTTGTGAAGACTCTCAACAAGGATGGACCAGCATTCAAATACCTGCGAAGTAAATTTCCACGTATAAGCGACGCCAAAATTAAAGAAGGAATCTTTATCGGACCTCAAATAAGAGAGATTCTAAAGGACCCAAACTTTGATTCAGTTTTACAGAGCTTAGAAAAAGAAGCATGGGAATCTTTTAAAGCAGTCGTTCATGGTTTTTTGGGCAATAAGAGAAATGAAAATCATGTTGAACTTGTGAACAATCTCCTTCAAAAGTATCAACAGTTGGGTTGCAATATGTCCCTAAAAATTCATCTTGATTTTTTCCTTTCTAACTGCGGTGATGTAAGTGACGAACATGGTGAACGATTCCACCAAGATATCTCGACAATGGAAAAGTCATACCAGGGCCAATGGGATGCGTCAATGTTAGCGGACTACTGCTGGAATTTGAAAAGAGATAAAATCTTAATTAAATACGCTATTTTTCTTTCAATTGTAATATTTTCAATTTTATATAAGTGGAAAGCTAAAAATAAAAGTAAATAATCATTAAAGTTTTTTTTCATAAAATGTTTTGTACTTTAACGTGTTACTCAAAGCCAAATTTTGTATATTAGGTATATTTCCAAAATAAGAGCTAATTCAAAAAACATATTCTTGTTTTTCTATTCAGTAACCTCAAAGCAATATAAAAATAAAGTATTCAATTGAAAGGCACACAAAAAGTTACATTTTGTAGACCAGTGTTATTATTTAAATAGAATATTCACGAAAAAAATATGTTCAATTCGTATTTCATGGGATATGTTTTCTTTTCTTGTCTTTTGTCTGTTTTCATTTATTTTCATTTTTAAAGATGTACAGAATTTTAAATATGTCATATTTATCAAGGAAAAAATGATTTATTAATATCCTTAAATTTAAATAACAGATTCTTGGAAAATTTCACTTCTATTGAGATTATTCTAATTTTCTTTGGGAAATATAAAGAGCTGCAGCATATTTTACTGAATTAATATTAGAGCAGTAATAATTCGTTAAATGTTTTGAAATATTTGTGTCGTCTTCTTGCGACAACTTTTAAGAATATTAAATTTTTTTTTATGTTTAATAGATTGAAATATTGAAAATCTTATTAAAATTTACTTTAAAAAAATTTTTTTTAACACTTCTAAACCTTTAAAAATCTTAAAAAAATATGTTTTTTTCTTTTTTAAATATTAAAATCCAACCAAATGTTTCCTTTACAAATATCAAATATATTGCAGTGTAAATCTCAGTTGGTCAATTTGCAATATTTTCGATACGTTTCGTTACTAATTTATGATTTTTACAATAGTTTAAAATGATCCAATTTGAATGTTTTAATTCATATTCTATCTTTGATTAACCACAATTTTGAGCAATCATTTCAAAGTATATATTTTATGGAAGAATAAATGCATTTATTCAAGTATCAGTTATTCAATTGGTTTTTTTTTTTTTGAAAAAGTCAATGATGTGAATTTTGAAGAGAAGTTTTAAGAAGAAAAATTATTTGGATTATGGATTTGTTTATGACTATGCAGGCGACTTTTGTTTTTGTTTTAAATTATGTTGGTGAATTTTCAAAGGAGCTTTCTGTGGAGGGGTAGTCAATTTTATTTTTAAATGAATTTAAAAAAAACAGGAAATGCATTATTTGTTTTATTTTCGTCATTTCTTTTTTATTGCAAATGAAATTGGCAAGTAGCCAGCATACATTCTTGAGAATCGTTTCGAAAAAACTGAAATAAATTTTCAACATTGACTTTGCCCTTTTTCTCTGAATATAGGGGGATGAAAGTGCTTGAAAAATATACTTTGAAAATATATATAAATATAAAACGCGAGCAGCCTAAAGGTGGGTTCGTTTCCCTACAACAGAGACCAGTTTCGATTCATCCAATTTTTATGAACACAATAAAAATACTGACTGGAGAGATGCAACAATAAATGAATGAATAGAATTAATGTAGTAAATGTTAAAAGTGTACGTCATTTGAAAAAACGACAAATTAAAATTATCTAGGGGTCAGAACGACGATATTATCACTTGTCTGGCTTTTCTGATCTATAATATTATTACTACTTATCTTGAACAATATTCCCGTTGAGTTTGTCTGCTTGTAATAGTAGTTCGGAGTTTTCTTTAGAACGTGCCAACAGATCAACATCCAAGGTTGTCCCTTTCCCACCAGTTCCGCGAGTTATTTGCTGATTGTTTTGATGATGGCCGTGCACTTGAAATTTTGTACGTCACGATATCACACGATGTTGAAAGAATCTTATGAATGATAATTTGTATTTTACTCAATACATTAAATGTGCATTATCACATTGGGATTGGCGCTTTTGAGTCCAAGTGGAATCGTGATTTTCCAAAGCTTAACAACAGAGCGTATTATTTAACCAGTCTCAAGAAGGCCAAAATTGCGTCCTCCGAAAACTGCAAGTGGTGCAACTCCATAGATGTACTCGAACACAGAATCCTCAACTGCCAGAAATTTGAACAGCTTAGAGGCAAGTATAACATTTTTAACTGCGTTCCCTCCTTTTGATAACTTGGTAAGAGTTCCACTAAACCATTTGCATCCCAAATAAGGACATTGGGCAACCTTCCAAAAGTATTAATCTCAAATTGAGATTCACGGAGTCGACACCGATGGTCCGCCCCTTCAAAATCTTATCCCGTTGGTCTTAATCAACGTGCTGGTATGGCAATTTATATTACTGTTTTCGAATACGATTTTCGGAAAGAACGTCGCTACACACAACAATCAATACAAACAATTTCACTGTCAATAGATTGGGATGATGAAATTGAATTTAGTTTTTATTGATTTTATTTTGTCGCCTCACTCATTCAAACTAACCCAAAACAACGTGGCTCATGGGTGGTTTCAAGCGGACTCGTTTTCATACTCGTTATTTAGTTTAGTAAATGCTTTGTTGATTGCATATGTTGAATTCTCCGCATCTGAATTGTATAAGTGATCTTCACGAATTTTTAACTGCACTTCACTGGTATTGGTAAACATTTACATTCCTCCATCCTTCCAGCCGTGAAGATAACAGTATTTATGAAAACGTTCCTTCGTGAGTATATACTTGACGCCCACTTCCAAGTGCTGAGGAGTTTCACTTGTAAAAGTTTACACAGCAAAATTTAAAATCTTTGGCATTTTGTAGCATTTAACTATTTAAAATTAACACAAAAAGACTATTCATTTAAATATTTGTATCGCGCTGGTCCACATCTCAAAACAGACTTCCTCTTTTCTTCCTTTTTCCTCGTTTTGGTGTTCAGCTAACTCCCCTACCTGCCAGCTCAGCCGCGTTCGCTTACACCGCGTCGTGTAATACACCGATGGCCATACTAACTCAGCGTATTTGCAGATTTAAAATTTAAAAAAAAAAATTTAACTGATGTAAAGAAAATTTAACTGAAGTAAAGAAAATTCAACTGAAGTAAAGAAAATGAAGAAGATTTTAAATAGTAATAAAAATTAGATCTCATGATGAATATAATTAAAGGGAAACATTTAAATTTAATATAAAGGGAAATCGATATAAAAATACATATAATAATAATAATGAAAAAGAAAACTATTTCACGAATTACGATTAGAAATGTAAATAATTAAATATTTTTCTAAATCTGCCTTTAAAATTTCGAATAGGAGATGGGAAGGGTTTCGAGCAGTTTGCTTGTTTGACTGCTCGATTACTACACAGCGATGAACTACAATATCTTCGGCAATCAAGTCAGACCAGCCTTTCCCCGGTTTTTCCACTGGCCTCTAGCCTACAGTTCTACCAACGAATACCTTTCTGGGTATCCGTTGCTCGTCCATACGATTCATATGTCAAGCCCATTGCAGCTTCTGCAGCCTTACAACCGTGGAGACCTCCAGCTCGTCGAAAATTTCATACAGCCAATTCTGCATTGGCTTCGCTCCGATTATTCGCCTCAGGACCCGTTGCTCAAGCGCGTTCAATATATTTGCAGATGCTTGGGTTAGGATCCATGTTTCAAACCCATGCATAACACAAGTCTTATCACAGATTTATATGCTTGGAGCTTTGTTTTCCTGTGTATGCAGCTGGTGTCCAAAATCGGCAAAACTGAATAAAATATTTTTTTTTCGTCTCTTTCATTACTGGTTCTCATTATTTTGGCACCTGAATACACAAATTCGCTAACATTTTTGATAATGTATTCGCCAAGTGTGATATTTTGTGTGCCTGAGGTATTTTTCCTCGACTGCGTCATGAGCTTTATCTTATTTTCATTGATTTGTAGCTCTACTCGTTTTGCTTCGCTGTCGAGTTTCAGGAAGAGTTCTTGGCTCGACTTGTACAGTAATTTACCTTGTGTATCGATAGGTAGCTTCCTTATGACATATTCCAGAGCCAAATTGAATAGCAATGTGGCCAGCCCATATCCCTGTTTTAGTCTGATATTTTTGTTTAAGGCATCAGTGAGTTGGTTATTGATGCGATATAATTAATAGGCTGCAGTCTTTTGGCAGATGTTTTTGTTACTAAATGTGCTCGATGACTTTGTGAATTGCTGATCTCACTCCTGAAGTATGTTATGTGTGGATTAAGTTCTCGACGTTCTTCAGGTGTGATTTCAACAAAGCCAACGAGGGATGGATGGTGTCCAAAAATCGCCGATAAATATTATTGACGCGTGTGAGAAGAAGGCTTTTCAATCTTTTTAATCTTATAATGGTTGGTCTTTCATATCCTTTCATATTGCTACGATGCTTAATCTTGGGAGCTACTTTTTCAATCGTTCCCAACGTCACCTTCTTGAACTTCTACAAATACAGATCTATTTCATCGTTAGTCAGATTCCTGTTATCAGGAACCATTGAAAAACCATTGCCATCATCAGAAGGAGGCCATAGCTTCTGGTTCTGCTTCTGTCAATTAAACTTCTTTTGAAATTTTCCCCAATCCGTTTTTGTTTTTTTTAAATTCAACCAGTGAGTTTCATGTTTAACTAGAATGAGGAAGACATCATACGCGTTACGGTCGCTATCGTAAGGAAGCACTTGAAATTTCCATTGAGGGCTATCAAAGCTGAATTCAAGTCTTGCGTCAACATTGCAGAGGTCCGATAATGAATTTGTCCTAGGGTATGTTGGGAACGCGTGGCATAGTGGTTAGAGCACTAAGCCCGTAAGTCAAAGGTCTCTGGTTCAAGTCTCGTTGGCGTCAACGAGATTTAGTTCGAGTGGTTCTTCGGACGGACTATAAGCCTGTTCATTTATGATACGTGCTGGTTTAAAAATCAGAACGTATCGCAGCTAGGTGGACGGACACACGGCCAACGCGTGATAATGATCATATCACCTTGTGGAGTGCCGATACATTCAATCATGACAATCAGATACTCTAACTATCTCTAAGCGAAGGCCCGAAAGGGGCTGTAGGGCTACAAAGAAGAAGAAGAAGATGTTGGGAACTCCGACCCATACAGATTGCACTTGCATATAATTTGGTTCTCTGTTATCCACGATTTCAGGAATACAGCTTTCGGATTATTGGTTGCATTCAGCCATGATATATGCTTGGCATTCAGGTAACTGGCAAGCAAATAATATCTATGCAGCCTGTCCAATTTGAACATTTCAAACGAGGGATTGAGCTTCTCCTTGAACTTGAGAACGTTTTGACCAGCTGTATATGCAGAGATAATGGATAGGTTATCCCCACCTGGCAATGATATTTTGACAATTTTGACACTTCAAGAGATTCAAAGCTTTTGAATTCCACTTTTTCAATATTTTGGGAACAATAGGGTCTTCCAACCAATATACCGGTAACACTTTCCCCATCACCGTTTACCCTGCCGTTTCTTACGACTTGAAAATCCTTGTATGTCATAGATTGCCATGAATTGAGGTGGGTTTCAGTGAAAAACGTGATGTCAGGGTTTTGCTTAACAATGAAATTGATATAGTCACATCAATGTATAGTAACAATAGAGTTAACGTTGATCGGGATGAGAGGAAGCGTATCCATGGAAAAGTGACTGGGTGACAAACTATTTTGAAGCATGCTGGCCCAAACGTTGAAAAACGAAACTGATTTTTTTATCTTGTTTATTTACTCTTTCTGAAAGAGACTTAAGCTGTTGATAAGTTTAGAAAAGCAGCTCATTATTGCCACTGATATTATTCATTTGATTTACATTGTTGTCTGCTGGTCCTCTAGCAGCAAGTGCAAATAATACTCCGGGCTTGACGAAGTTGGAAGGTATGACACTGCGGTCTACTTGGGTTTGTTTTGGGGAAAATTTAACTTTTGCATCTTGATATTGGAGGCATCCTCGATATGATGCTGGATGAACAAATGTACTGCAGATAACACAGTATAATTTTTCTTTGGCTCCATTTGACCAATTTGCATTCCTCGGGGGCATGAATTTCTTTACATTTAACACAACAACAGTACATGGCACAGCTGAGAGTCAAATGAGCGGATCTTTGGCACCTCCAACACTGGTTGACATCAGTTTTTTGGAGATGCTCCCACCTCATAACTCTAAAGTTCAAGTACCTCACCTTATGGAGGGCTCTCGGACTGCTATCGTTTGTAATTTGTGCCAAATAAAATATTAATATTTTACCTTCTTCTCCTTGTAGCAAAATTTTTCACACAAACGAATTTGACAGCTGGTGCTAAATCCTGTAACATGGAAAGGAAATCAACTGTATTCTCCCCACAGTCTAAGCCCTTCAACAGGGGAGCTTTCACGCTATTTAGAGCATCTTTGGCTAATTTTAAGTCAACCAGTATTTTTGTTTTCATTGTAAGTTTGTCAGCGATCACTCTCTCCGTTCCGAAATTATCGATCTTGTGTTTGCCTGCCAATAGCCAAACTATACCCGCTCCGCGCTGCGCAAAGACATTTATCAGAGGGATTTTGTCAGTTATCTTTTTATTTTTAATAGGAGGATCGGCAGATACACCGGTTAACTTCTTCTCCTTCTGTTTGTTTTAAGATTTTAAATATTCGATGAAGCTATAACTAGAATCATTATTATTGCCTATATTTACTTGACACTCCATCTCGGTATCCATATCGTCATTCATCGCAGCCAATAGTGCATAGTAATTTACGCTGTCGTTTGCTACTCTCGCACTTAGTGTGATATCAGCATCATAGATCGTTGTCTTTTTCGTATCATGTATAGTTGGTTTACTTGTTTTTTGACCCTTTCGCGTGGCTACTTGTTTTCGCACGTCTTATTGTTGTGGCTTCTTGGTTTCTGGACATACTTTGTGGCTTAACAACTTTAGCTTTATTGACGTTTGATAATTTACAAATCATTTCCGCCAAATTTTGAATTCGGTGTTTCATCTTTCCATTTTCTGTAGCAATTTTTCCGTTTTCGCTAGTTAATCTTATCAGTTCTTCGCTTGATAGCGTAATAAGCTTCCAATGTTCAGAGCTTCCTTGTTCGTTTTTTCTTTTCATAATTTTTTCCTTAGTAGCATTTGAAATGCCTGGTCCCGGGTCTCCCAGTGGTGGGAAGCCGTCGGGCTCCTCCATTTTGAACTGTTTGAGACTTCTTCGCAAGTAAAATCCAGATATGCGATAAATTGCTCGAATTTGACGATGTCATAAGTTTCTTAAAAAACGGTTCGAATTGACGTCTTTAAAATTATTTTAATTTTTCAACATTCTCCACAGGAGCTTTTAAAAAAACATCTACGAGTATACGCAACAAATGCTCGACGTAGAATCCAACATCGATGTTATTAAGATCTATCGATGTTTTAGCTATCTATCGATTTTTTAGCTATCTTACGAACGAAATTCAATGTGGTGGAAGTGCCAATAAATGAGTTTTTACGTGTTAAGCATACATGACTAAGGAAAATTTAACGGACAAATTAGTTGCCTCATTCAAATTGGTGATTTCTGCAAATATTAATGTTGTCCAAAATTCGAATTACTGGCCTGCTGGTGTACCTGTTAAGCCATTTGAAATGAAAGGGAAGAAATTTTCATCGGTCAATAAACGAAATCCCAAAGCTTTAGTTTTAAGTAATCTTGATGAATATTCTTATAATCATAATATTTATTGCATTGTATCCTCTTTAAACCTGAATGAATCTCTTTCAAACCTTAATATTGTTCAACTTAACTTATCTTCTCCTAATAAATTATGTATCTCTATTTTTTAAGCAAAATGTAGGAGGATTAAAGACCAAACTTGAGGAACTCTTAATCTCTTACCAACTTAGTAATAATTCTATTATTTGCTTCTCCAAGGCTTAGCTGAATGGAAGCATTTTAAGTGGTGAAATGTTTCCTGATCATATTGTATATAGATGTGACCGCGAGCAAATTGCTACCAATAAGGCTGATGGTAATGGAATTTCGCTTGCAATTTGCAAAACTCTACCTAGTTCTTTTTGTTCTGATTTCTGTTTTTCCCATACTTTAGACTGTGTCATTGTCAAAATTTCCCTCCTTCTTAGTCTATTTATATCCCCTGTAATCTACAGTGAACTATTCATGAAACGTTTTTTGATGATCTATCCTATTTTTAGTTTTGCGACACCTTCACAGCAAAATATTGGTTTTTGGGGATTTTAACTTACCATACATAGAGTGAAACATTGATTCCACTTCTTCCATCTGGTCAGTTGATTTTTTTTTCTATAGCCCTGTCACCTTTCCTATTTCATTGGTCCTATTCTCAATTTAACCATATCCGCAATCCTAATGGTCATCTCCTTGACCTTGTTCTATAAAATATTCCAGTTAGCAGCTTATCTGTATCTCAAGCCGTATAGTCATCCTCCTTTACCTATAGATCTTGTATTTGATGAAATTAAATTTAACAAACCTCATGCTACTCCAAAATTTAACTTTTTTAAAGCTAGCTATGAAGTAATTAATACAGAACTACTTTTAGTCAACTGGCTGGATTTCTTTAGAGGCCTAAATTGAGAGGCCACTTTAGATACATTTTACATTTATATTTATATAGCATTATTTGCTGTTTTACACCTCTTCAAACATCCCGTAAAGTAAATCAAAAACCTTGGTCTACAAGGCGAGTGCTTAGTGCCCTACGAGCAAAAGATAAGGCACATCGTGTCTTTAAAAGACTCAACACTATTAAAGCTAGATCTAATTTCAGCAAGGTGCGTGCTATTGCCAAAAAAGAGATCGAACGTAATCTGAAGACTTATTTCAGTAGTCTAGATAGTTCTCTTGTCGCTAATAATACAAAGCCTTTTTGGTCTTATATTAGGTCGCGGAAATCCTCTTCGCCCAGTCCTAGTAAGGTCCGTTGCAATGATTCAGAAATTTCATCTCCTCAAGAAGTTACTGACTCATTCGCCTAACTTTTCTTTTCGACTTTTTCTCCTCCCATTGCAGCTGTGCATCCTTTTGTCTTACCTAATCATCTTCTCTTCACAATTTCCAATATACAGATGCATCTGAAGTCGAATCTTTGATCAATGCTTTTGATCCTAATATCAGCCCTGGGCCGGATAGTTTCCCAAACATATTTGTGAAGCCATTAGCTTCATCGCTAAGTTTTGCTGTATCGCTCCTCTTCAATCTTAGTTTGAGTATTGGTACTTTCTTTAACCCTTGGAAAACAGCTAATATTGTGCCTATTTATAAAAGTTGTGACCCTACGTCACTTTCCAATTTGCGCCCTATTTCCTTAATTTCCTGCTTTCCAAAGTTACTTGAACGACTGGTTCATAATCGACTATCAAACTCATTAGCTCCAGTTATTGCTCCAGAGCAGCATGGCTTTCTCAAAAAATACTCCATTACCTCTAATTTAGTGGAGTTTGCAAATAGCATTGCAAGAGCTTTGGATAACAAACTGCAAGCTGATTTGGTTTTCACAGATTTCTTCAAGGCCTTGTACTCTGTTAATCATTTTCTTCTTTGTCGTGAGCTAGAAGCTCTTGGCATCGCGGATGCTCTTCTATCTTATCTATCGTGTCATCTGTGTCAAGTAAGTCTCTGTGGTACTACGTTGAGTCCTTTTTATCCTTCATTTGGTGTTCCACAAGGGTCAATTCTTGGGCTTCTTCTCTTTCTGTTGTTCATAAATGGTCTCTTTTGTAATTAATTCCTCTTGCCCCTTGTATGCTGATGACTACGAAGTATTTCGAGCAGTCAAATCCCATTTAGACTGTCAGCTCCTCCAAACTGATCTGAATGCTCTAAATAAATGGTGTGCTTCAAACTATTTATGCCTTAACATAACTAAATGTCATGAAATGACTTTTTCTCTCAAGAACTCTCCTATTAATTTTAATTATGTATTAAATGATACTTTGCCCTCTGAAGTGTTCAGTCCTAATGACCTTGGAGTAACTTTTGACTCAAAACTCAAATTTGATGCACGTATTTTGAATGTAATTACGAAGGCGTCTAGAGTTTCTGCGTTTATCCTTAGGCATGTACATAAATTTTAAAGCATCTCTTCTATGTTTGTCTTATTTGCCTTTTGCTGGAATACTGTCCTGTTGCTTGTGCCCCCCGATATTCCTTTCTCGTGTCTTCTTTAGAAACTGTCCAAAGAAAGTTTACGCGTTACCTTTTCCTTGAGTTCAATTTGTCGTATCAGTCCTATGAAACTCGATTATCCTTCCTATCTCTTCCATCTCTAATATCCCGATGAACGTATCTAGACCAATGAATTTCGTATAAACTCTGCACCCATGAAGTCCCATTAAATATTTTTACTGAGCCACGTTTCTCACAAGCATCTCGTTTATCTCGGATGAGCTCTTATTTCGTTATCCCATATGCTAGAACTGATTTATATTTTCATTCACCAATTTCAAGAACCGTATGAAATCATAAAAATCTCGAGCTTGGTCCTTTGTCACTTAATTTTTCTTTTAAGTTACTTTTTATGGAATTGTTTTGCAGCTACATATAAATGAGTTGCATATTTTGAATAATTCTTCTAACATTTTTCTTCTCTAATAATTTTTCAGAAAAATTATTATTCAAAATATGCAACTCATTCATATGTAGCTGCAAAACAATTCCATAAAAAGTAATTTAAAAAGCTATCGGAGCCATCCGAAAGAGTGATCGATATCCGCGCGACGTTAGATAAAGCTTCAAATGTAGAGCAAATTTGTCGTATAGATTTACATTAAATTGATGTGAAAAGGGTGAAATGATCCAATTAAATAGTTTTCTTTTAAGGTCTTTGTAAAAAAATTGTTTACAAAGACCTACTAGTTTTGCTACCTGTCTGTCCGTCCGTCTGTCCGTGGGTCACAGCTAGTTTCCTCAGAAACTATAGAAGCTAGAATGCTCAAACTTTGTGAAAAGGTCCGAAGTGATGGTCTCTCAAAAGTTAAGGTCTTATCAAAAATTTAAAATTTTTTTAAGGCGGGTCCCCCCTAATACCGAAGTAGCACTTAAAAAAAATTTTTTCATCAAAGGTAGTCGATTGGGATATCAAATGAAAGATCTTGATAAGAACTTTTAGAATCTGAAATAAAAAAATCATTTTATGAATAAGGGGGTCCAGGGGAAGGCAAAATGTGCGATTGGACACCTTTGAGCCGAAAAATTTGAAAATTATCACGTGGGCCTTTGTGAGTACAAGGGCAACATATACTTCAGAAATCGAAATTCACTCAACTTTTTTAATAATAGTATGATTTGTAGATTTTACATTTTAACCCGAAAACGGTACCTTTAAACTTCTTGAAATTTTCCATTTATATAGACTAATATAAGTTACTTACGATCACAAAATTTAATCGAGATCGAATCATAATCAAGTGAGTTATAGCCATTTCAATTGTATGGAATTACAACAACAATAACACGTGCTTATGGTTGATATATATTTCAAATTGAACTGGACACTTTTATTTTCTTTCAATTTTCATGAAAATTTAAGGAATAGTGTTTAACTTGAATATGGTCAATCGGCTGAGCATTCAGAAAAAATCATTTAAGCTAGATCAAATGGTGGCTGCACTGTGCTTATGAAAGAAACTGTGCATCTTTCGCATAAACTTGAATGATTTCATATCGTAGTATTGGATATATAATTCAAGTTATCGATTCACACTATTAGAAATCTTGTTTTCTAACCCTAGGATATTTACAAAGACCTTCTGGTAGGAGCACTCTCCTGCTTACCCAACTTGTTTTAATTCAATTTTGCTGCATTTATTCTTTGCGTTCCATTTTGTTATTGGATTGTATTCGGTCTGTTAGATGAAATAAATAAATAAAGAACAGCTATTTTTTTCGTAAAATTTGGCATGATTTTAAATGATATTCTAAAAATGTACTAAGTCGCTTCATTTTTATTTCATTTTTTAGGCTTTGTAACAAATTACAAAACCCTATTGCAATGACGACCTGTGTCCGTCCGTCAATCGGTATATCACAGCACTTTTTCCCCGTAACTATAGAAGCTACAGCCATGAACCTTTGTGCAAAGATCAGAAGTGGCAACTTCTTGAAAGTTTTGGGGTGGAAATTTTTTTTTCAAAGGTGTTTAAGGGGGTCTCCCCATATAGGGAGGTGATCCTTCAAAAAAATTTTTGACCATTGGTAGTTAAGTAGGGTGTCGTCGGAAAGGTCTTAAGGAGATCCGTAGGGGGCAGGAGAAGGGGAAACGTACGAACTTTTCACGTCCCCCCCTCGAGTAAATTTCATCCGAAAAATCTGAAGACAATCATGAATGTAGGCCTTTATGAGTACAACAACAACAAATACGTGAGAAGTAGAAATTCACTCAACTTTGTTAGTAATAGTATGATTTATCGATTTCACATTTTCTTGAACAAAATCTTAACGGTACCCTTAAATTCAACCAATTTCAGTATACAAATGACTATTAATGAGATTAACCAACTTTGCAAGTTTTATAAAGGTCAAATGGCATTTAACGATGTTATAGTGGTTTGAACTTTCCTGTGTTACTATGGAGCAATATGCGCTGTATTACTATGGAAACATATGGCTATGGAACAATATGCACTTTTCACCGATTCGGACACTACAGATTTGCTAGGATTTGCATGAAAGTTTCAGGAATGATAAGTATCATGAATATCTTTGAGAATTAGTTCAGCTAGTGGTATTAGTAATCGTAAAACAAAATAGTGGCTGTTTTAAATGCGAAGGTTGAATAATTTTAATATATTTCTTCCCAACTTCAACGGTTAAGGTGCATGCTTTCAACACTCGATTCAATTTAATGAATGACTGAAGATGAGCACCTACAATTAATACTCATAGGTGAAACGAGTCGTGGAGGCAGGAGAGAGTTCCTAACAGAAGAGCTTTGTAACCACTCTAGGGTTCGAAAAAAAATTCTGATGCCAAGAATCGATGATTACAGTATAGGGAAGTGGGCCCTGAACAAAATTTCATCAAAGGTAGCCGATATGTGTATCAAATAAAAGGTCTTTATGAGAACTTTTCAAAAAAGTCCTTAAACTGATAGTTCCTGCATCAGTGGGAGCACGAAAAATGTGTTTCTCCTCTCGCGATTGGACACCTGTGATCCGAAAAATCTGAAAAAAATTATCAGGGGAGATATTTATGAGTAGAACAATAACAAATCCCTCAGAAGTCAAAATTCATTCAACTTTGTTAATAATAGTATGATCTTCGAATTTTATATTGTCTCCAATAAAATCGTATCGATATCTTTAAACCCAAGAAACTTCGATATTTTAGTAGCCATACACAAGATCCTAATACTCTGTAAGTTTGATGAAATTCATATCATATTCTCCAATTACAACAACAATGACACACTATTTTGGTATTTTATGGACTTTCCATCGAACCAGACACTGCAATTTTGATTTGATCTTCGTAAAATTTTCAGATAATATCGATGACATAAATGCTTTTGGTATTTCATGATTTAAGTGTTTAAGTGTCCGTCCGTCCGTCCGTCTGTATGTCACAGCACTTTTTCCCCGAAACTATAGAGGCTACAGCCATGAAACTTTGTGGAAAGGTCACTTTTCACGTGCCCCCCTCGCGATTGGACACCTTCCATCCGAAAAACCCGAAAAAAATCATAATGTAGGCCTTAATGAGAACAACAACACACAAATACATGAGAAGTCGAAATTCACTTAACTTTGTTAGTAATAGTACTGTTACATGTACAAATAATTACATGTACAAATAATTCTGCGAGCTACTGTCGCAATTGTTTTCATAATCATTAAGAACGTCAACAAATGAATTTACTCGAACCCACGAGAACCCAACAAGCATGATCAACATCTGCAAGTGACGTCACTCCATTCATTAATTTGCTCGAATCTACCAGGTACCTCTCGGTAGAACATTCGCCAATGTACGAGAAATGGATGAATAGGTAGAGACCCTATATAAAGGTGAGCTGAATGAATGGGGGGATCATCATTCATTCGACCGCGATAAGAACTGCGATTGTGTGTGGGAAGCGATATTATTCGAGTAGTAGAAAAGTGTGTTTCGTAATAGTGAAGTGCTTTAGAAGACAATTGCGATAAGAAATTTATGGACAAGTGTTAGAATTTCAATAGTGAAAATTAAAATTAGGTGAAATAGTTAAACAAATGATTGTGCATTTTTCATTAAATAAACTCTTTTAACTTAAATTAAGAGACATTGCGTTTTCACTTTCCCGGAACATTAAAATTATTGGCCGCGAACCAAAAACACGCGACAGTGGTGTCGAGAAGTGAGATTGAAATTTGGAAGTGAAAACGTTTAAACAATTTTAAAGTGCACAATTGTGAAAATTAACGTGGAAAAATAGCCGAAACAATAAAAATGCCAGGAAATTTACATCTTAAAATTAATCAATTGAGCATATCGGAGCTCAAAGAGGAGTTGGAACAACGAAATCTGGCTACACAAGGTACAAAGGCCATACTGATTGCACGCTTGCGTGATGCGATCGAGTCGGAAGGCGTGAATCTGGATTTGGGTGAGCTCTCAGATGCAGAAAAAGGCGCAGAAGGTGGTGAAGCCGAAACACCAAAAACAAAGGAACCAGAAAATGCGCTGATGCAAATGTTGATGCTGATGCAGCAAGAGCAGCGACAACAGTCATCCAATTTAACTGCGAAGCTCAATGAACAGTCATCCAATTAAACAGCGAAGTTAAATGAACAATCAGCGAAGCTAGACCAACAAGCGTTCGAGATCAAGGCAGACATCACACAGAAGCTGGAAAAACAGTCAACCGAAATAAAAGCGGAGCTCAGTAGTCTCAACAGCCAAGTTAAATGCGTCGAGGAGAAGATATATCAGGTCGAGGAGAGAATCAACCTTGAGATCAGCCAGGTCGAGGAGAGAATCAACCATGAGATGGAAAAAGTGAAAAAGGACTTGAAAGCAGCGAAGGCAGTAGTAACCGCCTCACCAGCCCCAATTATAACCGCAGCGCAAAGCTTATCTAGAAATGTGCAAGCACCAATATTCAATGGGCAAACGGTCTGGACTATTTACGAAACCCAGTTTGAAGCAGCCGTTCGCATAAATCACTGGAATGAGCAGAAACGAGCAACTGCATTGATTCTTGCTCTAAGAGGCCCAGCTGCCGAGCTGTTGCGGACGATCCCCGTTGAATTGCACTCAAACTCGAATGCTATAATGAATGCGCTCGACATGCGTTATGGAGATGATCATCTAAAGCAGATTTATCGGTCACAGCTAAGGCATCGGGTGCAGAAGTCTGGTGAAACCCTACAGCAGCTAGCCCAAGACATTGATTGACTAGCACTTTTGGCTTACCCGGCCTACGACCCAGAACATCGAGATGATGCAGCGACAGAAGCATTCATCAGCGCACTAAAGGACCCGGAATTGCAGCAAGCCGTGCGTTTAGCCCAAAAGTAAACGGTTAAGGACGCATTGGCTTACAGTCTGAACTTTGAGGCAGCGAAGAATGCGACTCGTACCACTGCCCGGGTCCGTGAGGTAGTGGCAGACGAGTGCAGGTGTGAGCGCGTGGAAATTGAGCGAGACCCGCATGTAAATGGTGCGCCTAGATGCTGGAATTGCGGAGAGAAGGGGCACCTGCAAAGAGACTGCAAGAAGCGGAGAAACCGAGCTATTGTCCAGGATGTGCAGCTAGGAGGAGATCCAGACCGAATCAGGAGCCCAGAATGGAAGCCCTTCAAACAGAGGGGTCGGGAAACATGTAAGAGCCAACTTCGTGGGGCAGAGGTTGGCTAGGAGGATCGACGTCCCCAGCACCACCATCATCGTGTTAAGACTACATCGTGGAGAAGCGGACTTATGCCTTCCGGGTCAAGTTGACTGAGAACACTGCACCATAACAATCGACACTGGTGCAACCCGATCGATTATCCGACCAGACCTAGTTAGACAGCAACAACTTCACCAGGGCAGAATTTTCTCACTACGAACAGCTACGGGAGAAACTGCACCTGTCCATGGAGAGGTCAACCTCCAGATACAGTTGGGAGACCTTGTGTTTCGACATAATTTTCTGGTCGCGAACATTATGGATGACTGCATTCTCGGAATGGATTTTCTGCGACCACATGGAATCACGTTGGATTTGGGCAAACGTGTATTGAAATGGCAGAATGTCGAAGTACTGATGGAGGATCCCAGCGTCCATATTCCCAAGATGAATGTAGTGGTATGTACTGACACTGATGTACCGAATTCTTCCGAAAGCATTTTATGGGCCAAGCTTGATGGTGACTCTGGAGACCACCGATCTTATCTGATAGAGCCAACGAAGACGTTCGCATTGCGCAGTTTGATTGTAGGACGAAGCCTTGTAAGATCTTTAAGGAATGGATATGTGCCGGTTAGAGTCCTTAACACCGCAGACTCAACCACGAGCATCAAAGCGGGAGAAGTCATCGGCAGCTGCCAGCCTGTTTCCACCATCACCTCTTTGGAAGCTACTCACGACCATCATTGCAAAAGGAGGCAAGACACAGACAAAGCCCGGGAATCAACGTCTGCAATATTGAAGCAGGTCAAATTGCCAGTGCAGCTATCCAAACGAGCCTCTGATCTGGTCACCAAGTACAGTGACATCTTCTCAACAAGCCCGGATGACCAAGGCCGAACGAGTCTGGTAACTCACGTCATAGATACACAGGGAGCCAAGCCGATTCGCCAAGCACCCAGACGCCTCCCTATAGACAAACAAGGAGAAGTGAGCGCGCTGATCTCGGAAATGGAAAAACAAGGCGTTATTGAACCTTCTGTCAGTCCATGGACCGCGCCTGTATTTCTAGTAAAGAAAAAGGATGGTAGCACTCGTTTTTGTGTCGACTATAGGCAGCTTAACGACGTCACTAAGAAAGATAGTTACCCGCTCCCACGCATCGATGACATCATGGACACTTTAGCCGACGCAAAATGGTTTTCTACACTCGATCTCAAGAGTGGCTACTGGCAGGTAGAAATCGACAAGAAGGACCGAGAGAAGACCGCATTTTCAGTTGGGACCGGATTGTGGCAGTTTGTGGTGATGCCATTTGGGCTTTGCAATGCTCCAGCCACTTTCGAACGCTTGATGGAATACGTGCTACGTGGTCCAACCTGGAAAACCTGTTTGGTGTACCTAGATGACATCATCGTCATCGGGAGAACGTTCGAAGAGCATGTGCGGAACTTAGAAGAGGTTTTCTCCAGACTGCGACTGGCAAATTTGAAACTTAGTCCCGACAAGTGTACCCTTTTCGCAGCTGAAGTAAAATACCTGGGACACGTCGTATCGGCAGAAGGGGTCAAAACAGACCCTGAGAAGATTGAAGCCGTGAAAAGCTGGCCAACACCAAACAACAAGCGCCAACTACGAAGTTTCCTGGGTCTGGCAACCTACTATCGAAGATTCGTCAAAGACTTTGCCAAAATAGCTAAGTGTCTCCATCAGCTAACCGAAAAAAATCGTCCGTATGTCTGGAATGAACAATGCCAGACAGCCTTTGAGACCCTGAAGGAAAAGCTGTGTGAATCACCCGTGCTGGCGTATCCGAAACTCGGAAAAACGTTTGTAGTAGACATTGATGCAAGCAACGGCGGTATTGGAGCTGTACTCTCCCAGCAGATCAATGGCGAAGAGAGAGTCCTCTCGTATTACAGTCGAGTTCTTTCAAAAAGTGAGAGGAACTACTGTGTGACCAGGAAGGAGCTATTGGCTATAATAGAGGCCACCAAGCAGTTCCACAAATACCTATATGGCCAGAAATTTGTTCTTCGAACGGACCATGCATCACTGAGATGGCTACTTAACTTCAAAAACCCCGAGGGACAAGTTGCGAGATGGATCGAAAGATTGCAGTCATACGACTACGAAATTGTTCATCGGAAGGGCGGAGTTCATGGAAATGCTGACGCCCTATCTCGTCGCCCATGTCCAGCTAACTGCAAGCATTGCCGACGGATCGAGGAAAAGGAACCGCCCGTTGATCTGCGACTGATAACGGCCGAATTCGATGAAGGTTGGTCATCGGAGGAGATTCGAAATGCCCAGCTAGCCGATGAAGACATCGGACCATTGCTCGTATGGAAGGAGACGACTGGGCAACCTGAGTGGAAAGACGTTTCAACGCATGGCGCAACCCTGAAAAGCTTTTGGGCACAATGGAACTCCCTTCAGGTAGAGGGTGGCATACTCCGTCAAAGGCCCAAAGCGACGACTGAGAGGACAAATGCAAACCTATAACGTGGGGGTACCGTTTGAAAGGATTGCTGTTGACATCGCAGGACCCTTTCCTGAATCTGAATGGGGAAATCGATACACCCTGGTTGTAGCCGATTATTTCAGCAAGTGGCGCGAGGTCTACCCCATTCCCAACCAGGAAGCAACTACTGTAGCTGAACAGCTAGTGTTAAATTGGGTCAGTAGGTACGGCGTACCTGGCGAACTACATTCGGATCAAGGCCGAAACTTTGAGTCACTAGTTTTTGGCGAAATGTGCGAGCTGCTCGGAATACGGAAAACGAGGACAACACCACTGCATCCCCAATCCGATGGAATGGTCGAACGTTTCAACGGCACGCTCAATAAACACCTGGCCAAAATGGTTGACGAGAACCAAAGGGACTGGGACCGACATATCCCACTATTTTTAATGGCGTATAGAGCCGCTGAACATGCATCGACGGGCCAAGCCCCAGCCAAAGTCATTTTTGGAAAGACTATTCGTTTGCCAGCCGATATAAAGTTCGGAACACCCCCTGAGAAACCCCAAACGGTCTCGGAGTACGCAAGTGATCTAAGACAACGGTTGAACCAGATACATCGGACAGTGCGAAAACACCTCGTATCGGCTACTGACCGCATGAAGACCAGGTATGATCTAAAGGCTAATTCTACTGGCTTCCAGCAAGATGACTTGGTGTGGCTTTATAACCCGCAACGGCGGAAGGGTAGGTCTCCAAAGTTGCAACATAATTGGGAGGGACCATACCGAGCTACAAAGCGAATCAACGACGTCGTATACCAAATACAGGAACATCGTAAGCCGAGAGCAAAAATGAAAATCGTGCATCTGGACCGTCTTGCCCCATATTACACCCAGGGAGAATTGACTACAAATAGCGACACATCTTTTCGGGGTGAAAAGAACTGAGGTGGGGGCAGTGTTACACGTACAAATAATTACATGTACAAATAATTCTGCGAGCTACTGTCGCAATTGTTTTCATAATCATTAAGAACGTCAACAAATGAATTTACTCGAACCCACGAGAACCCAACAAGCATGATCAACATCTGCAAGTGACGTCACTCCATTCATTAATTTGCTCGAATCTACCAGGTACCTCTCGGTAGAACATTCGCCAATGTACGAGAAATGGATGAATACGTAGAGACCCTATATAAAGGCGAGCTGAATGAATGGGGGGATCATCATTCATTCGACCGCGATAAGAACTGCGATTGTGTGTGGGAAGCGATATTATTCGAGTAGTAGAAAAGTGTGTTTCGTAATAGTGAAGTGATTTAAAAGACAATTGCGATAAGAAATTTATGGACAAGTGTTAGAATTTCAATAGTGAAAATTAAAATTAGGTGAAATAGTTAAACAAATGATTGTGCATTTTTCATTCAATAAACTCTTTTAACTTAAATTAAGAGACATTGCGTTTTCACTTTCCCGGAACATTAAAATTATTGGCCGCGAACCAAAAACACGCGACAGTATGATTTATCGATTTTATGTTTTCTTGAATAAAATCTAAACGGTACCCTTGAATTTAATTAAATTTAGCAAACAGATGACTATTTATAAGATTGATCTTTTCTTGAAGTTTCATAAAGATCGACGAGTATTTAACGAAGTTATCGCAATTTGAATTTTCCTATATTACTATGGAATAATATGCGCTGTATTACTATGGGAACATATGGCTATGGAGCCATATGCGCTATTTACCGACTTAGACACTACAGCTTTGCTAGGATTTACATGAAAATTTCAGGAATGATAGGTATCATGAAGATGAGTACATAAAATTGAAACAAATCGAAGAGGCAGAAGAGAGCTCCTAGCAAAAGGGCTTTGTAACCATTGTAGGATTCGAAAAAATAGGCCATGAATCGATGATTACAGTACAGAGGGAAGGCCCCTGAAAAAAAATGTCATGAAAAGTAACCGATATGAATATATCAACTGAAAGTTCTCTGTGAGAGCTTTTCAAAACAGTTCTTAAATTGACAGTTTTTGCTTCAGTGGGGGGCACTGGGGAGGGGGGGGGTTGGGGAATACATGAAAAATGTGTTTCCTTTCTCGCGAATGGACACCCGTGATCTAAAAAATCTGAAAAAATTATCAAGGGAGATATTTATGGGTATAACTATAACAAATACGTCAGAAGTCAAAACTCTTTCAACTTTGTTAATAACAGTATGATCCTCAAACATGACATGTTTCTTGATTTTATTCGTTGCTGGTTACTGAATTTTGTAAGTTGAGTACAAAATCCTTCTGACATGAGCATAGGTCTATCTACACAACTTGTTGTTAGTTGAAAATGGCGAAAAAATGGATTTTCTTTTAAACGAGCAAATCCCTTTGGCATGTTTCTTGATATTATTCATTGCTGGTGATTGCATTTTGTAAGTTGAGTTTAAAACCCTCCTGACATGAGCGTAATTCTGTCTACCCAACTTGTTTTCTTTGTAAACATTTGCTGCTAAGCAAGTTTAAATCAGCATTTTAGCAGAGTGGGAACTTAGTGTTCACTAATCTAGCGGTTCTTATGAGAAATTTACCTTTCCGACTGTGGAGCCCATGACGACTTTTGAACTTTTTCTTCGTCTAGAATGCGGCCATCACTAATGCATTCCAAATTTTCTCATACCTTTACACATATGAAGCTGAAATTTTCGCTGTATCAATATAAAGGAATAATCTCTATAGGAGTTCTCCGCATTAGGTTTAAATAATATGTAATACTTTCAAAGCCTGTCAATTATCTGGATAAAAGCTACAGAACTAGTCCTTGTTATAGAATTAATATTTTCGAACATTTTGTCCTAATTTCTTTATAAATTTTACCATAAAGATCTAGACAATGCTCTAGTCTAGCTGGGTTTCAAATTATATGTGTTTGTTCTTCTTATTTGATCCACTGCGAGAGGAACGCTAGTGGTAGAATACGAAGTCCTCATAAAAGTTATTACTTATATAAGAAACATCGAATAAAATATCCTACCCACATTCAATTAAATATAACTATCTTGATCCAACGTTATCTTATTTTTTAATGTGAAAGTATTAATATGGAATATCAACACTCCTGCAACCTCTTTAAATATACTATCTCATGTGGACGTTAACAGCTTAACAAATTCTCCTAATTAAAATTAATTTTACTTTTCTCATATCTGCATTTGAAACTAGACGCTAGATATTCCAGCTTAAAATGAATGGGCTGTCAATGTTATTGGACCCGCTGTTGATTAGCTTTAGACTCACATACCAATAACATGTCTGTACTTGGCAATGGCAATTGAGATGCAGCCTCGTCCTCGTCATTTCTCTAAATTACGAATATGTATATGAAACCACATGCTGACTTCACTAATGACATCGGCTCGAAAGACATGTCTCGAAAAGTTTGATATGCCGCAAAGTATTTGTTTGTCAACATTCTTAGGGTTTGATTGGATTCGAACAACATATCGGAAATATCGATTTGCTTGTAGCGGAGAAAAATTGTTGGATTTAATAAATAAATAAAAATTTCATAAATAATTACTTTAAAAGTTCAAATTAGTTGTCATATATTAAAAAAATTTAGTATCTGGAGAAAACGATTCCTGGGTAAAATTAATTATAAGCGTTAACTAATTAGCTGCTCTATAAATCACGCTTGGTAGTAATCGACTAATACCAAGAATCGGTCCCATCCATGCATACCACATATCTCATCTGTGGTCCTAAAATAGTAATTTGAATGTTCTTTCTCCTCTCTGTGAAAATAATGAAGACGTGACATCGAAGACAAGCTAATTAATGATTTTCATATGCATTTTAGCGGGCCGATATTTTGTAGTCAGAATTTATTTGAAATAAATTTGGCAGAGTGTTAAGTATTCATATTCAGACTAAAGAATGAACGCCCATTGAGTGAGTGTTCATAATTACATGGTGCAAGTAAAATATGGAACTACAATATTTTATGAGTGTAGGCTTAGTCAGAAAGAGGACTTCCCTTACAATAAATATCATCAACATACTATATACTGCCATGCAGATACTCTTCTTTATGAGTATTTCAAATTAAAATTATAACTTTGCTCTCATTGCTTTGAAGATAATGATCGCTTTTGTAAGTTATAATTGCATTTAAGGACAATGTAACTTTCTTTCGTAGGTATACTCGTATATTTGGCGGTTTAAACTAATAATACATGATAAATTGGCAAATTAATCTAGCATGAACTGAATAGATTAGCTCTGAAAATTTTTAGAGGTGAAAAAATGGAAATTTTTTTTAAATCCACACATACTTGTATTTGCTAGGGAAGCTTAACCTCCCATCGGGTGCAATGCCTACCCTAACGCGATTCATCTGGCAGATGTACTAAAATAGACATGCAATTTTTCAGGTAAAGATAGGTAGGTAAAAGTTTGTAGGTAAAGAAAAGCATTGGAAACTGATAACATTTTAATATTTCATCCAAAATAACTTTAATTTCATAATACAAGTCAACATAATCATAAGAATTAAAATGATGTAATATTATTCATGATTCAAGTTGAGGCAACTTAAAAACTATATCATAACATTTTTCACATACATATGATCTTTGCATGCTCCGAAGAAAAAATACATCAACATTACATTTCACACATTTGTATTTTGAACAACGAACTTTTTTCATTTGACGACATTTCGGACGCTCCTAATGTGAGGTAGGCTGAAACTCACGTAGTTCCTTTCGTAGTTCAATAGACATTCCCCTTGTTTGAATACTCCTCCTTTGGAACTTTTCTAATCACAAACCGTTGCGTAGGAACGTCAAAAAACTTCGTGTTTTACTCGACTTTCAACGGGGGACGTTATTGAAAACATATTTCACCTCCGCATCAATGCCTGCTATATTTAATAGTGCAAAGAAAATCAACGTTGGCCATCTTCATATATTTTTTGCTACATTATAGGTACCGCACAATTTGTCAATTTTCACTCCAGTTTTGGTGGCGTTATAATCCAAAATCATTTGTGGTGATTTCATCAACTTCGTGGAAGCTTGAAATTACAAGCACATTTCTCCCTTTCTTCGGGACAAATGAAACTAGTGAGTTGTCTTTTGTAAAACAAAAACGACTACTATTTACAGCTCCAGATTTTATGTTCGAAAATTCAGGAGGGAGCTAGCGCTTGTTTTTTCGCAATGTTCCCAGCAATAATAACTTTTTTGTTTTCAGAGCCTATAATAAGTCGTAACTGTTGAACCAATTGTCGCAAGTTATGTTACGTTCTGATCCATAAAGCTGTAGTGAATAATTGATTTTCATTATTGTCCGTGAAGGACCGCAGCGATGTTCTGCTGCCTCGGCAGAGGAAGGTGTTGATTCCTGCCGAGAATGCCCTCGTCCGGAGACGCGTGAATGCGCTGGCAGGCTAGCATTGCGGTGTCGTGGGGCGGGTTCGTTTCCCCGGCACGAGGACTCACTACAAAACATTTCGCATTCACGAATTGCTTGCAGAGTTCGAGAGGACGACCGAAGTCGCAAATCAGTAGGTAACCTCCACGATGGAATTACGACTTGTTGCGAGAACAAGTGCAACCTGACAAGAAAGACTAATTTGGGGTTGACCTCGTCTTTACCCAAATACATTCAGGGCCCACAAATGAAAGAGGGGCAACCGGGTGGTGGTGGAGCCCCTTCATGCCCACCCAACCGGAATAAATCCAATGTTAAATCGTTGAGGTGGCCAGGTATTCCTCTTCTGAGTGGAAAACTCATACAACTTGAATTATATGAGCTTTCCCATCAGAAGGGGAGTACCCCGGTGACCAATTTATGTCATAGAATTATACAATGGAATTGCATAACTTTATGCCATAAAAAGGCACTTGGCTTGGGCCACTCAACCCATTAAGTCACCTGAAATAAAAAGGATTAAATTGTACCCGGTGACTGGCTCATATTTTGAGGGGGAAGCCTGCCACCGTACCGGGTCCTATACTCGGTCAGAACAACCGGAAGGGAAAAGACCAATTTCCTAGTTTAATTCTTCATTTTTTATTTTTCTTTCGGTTTGGTTATCACAAAATAATATAAGCTTCTCCACGACAAACCAAATTTAAGAAAGATAGAACGATTACGAGTAATAAATAAATTATTGCTGATAAGATACTCGTATATCGGATATACTTTGAATAATTATATAAGAAAAAAAATATTAATAAATAAATTAAATCAAAAGGACTCACCGCATGATCCGTCGAGCGCTCGATGGGTGCTGGATACGTCCTGAAAATCTTCGTTTTTGGTTAGGTTAAACACTATAATGTACTTCGATAATGGTTTAAGGTCGAATAATTCACCTATCACTATAACAGTTCTTTGGCCGAATGCCATTCAAAAATTTAGTAAGCAAATCACTTGAAACGGGCGCTAGTGTGAATCCGTTTTCAAGAATTGTTCGTAATTCTTCTCATCCATAAGTTTATCAATTTCTGACGTTTCGCTGCGCTTCACTTTGAATAACCAGTCTTTTCATAGCACGATGTATTTCTTGACCCTGGGGTATCCTCAACTGATATGTTCTTGTCTACCACAGTTCCTGACACAGGAGAATATAATTCACTCGCTAGCGGTGGGTGCAGAACACAAAATCATTTCGATGATTGTGGGGCCAGTTGAATACGCTGCAACACGAGGAACTGTCGATCCGATGCGCTTTGAATGCCAGGAATGGCGAATGTGTTTCCGTTAACCAGCTCGTCCCAGACAATGATCAGTAGAGCGGGGGGGTTGCCAAAGCCTTGAAAACGAACCAAACGCGGCATCCGCTAATTAGTACTGCTCCAGTGCTGGTTCTTCGGACGGATTGAAATCGTCATCGAAATGGGGCTTGGGTATTGTATGCGTACGAGTAGTTATCAATCGCTGTAATCACGGCAGACCATGGCGTAATTGCGGCTTGTCCTCAATTCAAATGGCGTTGGGTACCCGTATTTATCCTTGCACTATCAACACCGTGATTGCATTGAGAAAGTTTTGGTCAGCTCTAGGTGCACGGCGACTGGTAATAATTAATAGAAAAGTTCACATCACCAGAGTATTCCCCGCAAATTTCAATTGTTGGCTGTTTCGACTCACCAATAAGTTCGTAAACACACTCTCTTATTTTAAAATCTATCACGCGCGCAGATAACAGATATTTGTTCTTCGCACATCACGGATATTTTTATTTTATAGTTACAAATAGTTTTAGATTAAGTTTATGTTGAATCGTCATTTGAAGTGTTTGCACGTTATGAAAATGATTTAATACACATGCCTTGTTTTAAATACTAGTGTGCACTATTTTTAATTTTTAATGATAATTTTAGTTTAATTGTAGGTAGGGTTGCGTTTGGGCCAATAAAAGTTTAATATATTAATAATTGGTTAAGAACTTAATGAACTTGTTATGTCCCGCCGAATAAACAGATACGACATTGTATAACTTGTATAGAATGCTTATCGCCTCCTCAGGATTCACCACTGAATCACTAAAAGCTGGCATTTGACTTTCGTTCAGGGAATCTGATTCCAAGGAATATTCACTTACTTCCGCAAGGTTCCGGAATCCTTCACGTCTTCCCGCTAGATTCGTTCTTGCTAGTTGCCTGATAAGAGGTTTTAGCCTCGTGATGACTTGATCCTTTGCTATCGGAAATAATTGGAAGTGAAGATGTTTCTGTATTTTGTGATTCTCTAGGAGTATCACAACTGCTGGTTGATTGGTAATCGTGGTCCAGCACCGTGCTATTTACAGATTTCTTTCCCGAAGTACGATTACCGCGCGTTTTGCAATAGTAACTAAGCAGGTTAGGCTTATTTTGCGTAGTAGACAAATGTGCAGCTAAATGATTTGATTGTTGCTGTTCGGTTGCTTTACCGAAGATTTGGTTTGGAGGCTCCTCGTTTTGAGATATTGATGGCTTTCCAACGACTGTTGCAGCACTATGTTCCTTTCCAACACGAACGTGATTTACTTGCTTTGATCGATGTCTGCCGTAAGTTGTGGGCTGGGGTACTGAAGTCGTCTGAGGTTCGCGATCGTTTTCTAGAAGCTACACAATCCGTTGGGACGAGTTGTTTTTCTTCTTACTTGAATCCTTCTGGTGAGATTTATCGTGTTCTCGATTAGTGTTATTATCGGATGGGTTCTGGCGAGGTCTCTTGTGACTTGAATGTGTCGGTAAATCTTCACAACTTGGCAACGAGTTTCGGTCCGATATCCGTTTTCGTTCAAATCTTTTGGGGTGCAGGATTTGGTGATTGAGATTTATACGACCTAATAGATCCACTCGTGTTGGTCCTATTTTCTAACAGGCGTTGTTGTCGACGTCACTGTGTTGCCAACGTTACACAAGGAGTCGGTGTTGTCTTCGTTATGTGTCGATTTTGTTCGTAGATTTCGCGAGTTTTTCCCGATTTGTGTTTTTGCTACTATTTTGGTGGCTATTGTAATGTGAATGGCTACTGGAAGCTTGTGAACCTGGCGCCGTGGTCGTGTTGCTACGATGCCCCTCCGTCGCTGCCGAGAGCAATTGATTGTTAACGGGTTCGGCCATAGACGACACTTAACCGTTCACTCTATGTCACTAATCATGCCCCTGAAGCGAGTTTTTCCTGTCCTTGTCCTATTTAATGTTTTGATTATACCGAAAATTGTGGGGGAGAAGGGAGTTGATCGATGTGAACAACACTAGTTCCAATGTCTAGGGTACCCCTTTTTTATATGCCGTTTGGGTAAGGTGACTGTGGCAGTGTGCGTAATTTCTACTCGAATTATTTATCAACCAAAATATTGACCGCACTACAAACGCAACCGGAATTTTCATCAAATTTCGCCGTTACTAATTGGGTTTTTATTTGTTCGCAACGATGCGACAATAAAGGAAATCAATACTCACAAAAAGTTGCCATACAAATAACAGTAGAGTTCACATTTCGCATTGCACACATACTCCCTATCCCGACGTATCTTGATTCCGGAAGTGCTTTTGATACATGAAGGAACTCCAATGAGGGGTAGCTTATAATATGAACACATTCTTGGCCCTTGATAAGGAAAAATAAATCACTGGTATTATTCCATGCTATTTCACTAACCTGTTATAATGTTTCACAATAAAACTGTCTATTGCGGCATTTAGAGTTTCGTTCTCCATTTGGTTGGTTTGCCGCTGCTTCGTAAAATTGAATCGAGAATTCGAAAATATCTACACCTCAGAACAGATATTTTCCCAAACAAAATAGCCCAATTTCCCAAAAATTCCGATGGAAGCAATATTTAGGCGCGAAAGACTTGACAAACGTTGCCGTCAAGTCTAGAGAATTAACGAACACGAATTTTCTCGAAATCTTCACAAGACCTTCGACATCATTGAGTCACCACTATTTTCTATTCAAACTCAACTGCGATAATAAATAACTAAACAAACCAATCGATCACGATATTCTAACACTCAAGTATGCTATTGAAATTCCCGCCAAAATATCGCGAGAACAGTTATCTGCACTGTACTTCGCGCTCGTATCGAGATTTTTCCAGTTACACCGACTACGGGTGCGAGCAAGCTCCCCAATAGGCAAAAAGAATGAAACAGCGGCAAACCATCGAACCAACACACTTTGCAAACCGTTCTCTCGCTCGTTCACCCACACTTGTCTAGGACTAGCCAACATTCTTATGACACTTAAAATTATTTTGAACTCGCTATCAGCGCTAGAAATCAGATTTCTAATTAATTCCCTGAGGCAATTTTCATTTCTTCACTGAATAATGTCCATTTGTGTTTAACACAACACGCAAGTCTGATTGCCCCGGCAATCTGCCTAAAACACTTAACTACTCGCAACGGCACCATACCAGCGGACGTGTGTCCGTCACTATTTTGCTTTCGCCTAGTGTGTACCGTACGTACGTGACGGTTGAGGTATGCTAATGTCGGACCGTACGAAGAACAGGAACATTATTTTTCACAGCTTGAAATAAAATTTACGTAGATCGATACGCGAAAGTGTCGAAATTGCAAAAACATTATATTATTCACTCGGACTCCGCGGAGTATGTCGATAGCTCCCGACAGCAGAACTTTCGTCACTCCCGTTGGTATACTGAGAATGAACACACTAATTAAAACTATTAGCGAAAGCCTTTTAATGATAAATGTGAATAAACTTTCGAAACAAACTAGAACGGAAAGTCTTCTAACCCGCAGTAAAAGCCAAACGCGACAATAGAATTAAAATCCCGCGGACACCACGCTCAAAAGCAATGGCTGTTTGTTTCGTACTGCTCTGCCTGCTCGTGTTTTGCCGCCGCGCGCACACTCCGGCGCTCGTCAGTGCAATCATTTATTTGTTACACTCGCGCATGCTGTGTTCAATGCACTTAAAAATAGCGAGTCATTTTCAAAAACATCAGCTATTAAATTTTGATATTTTTGATGCACCTTCCCATATTCTCGACAAATTGAATGTGAATATTTTCACCTTTCAGCGTAAATATTGTTTCAATGCCCTCCTTTTTGATATGATCGAGGAACATTTGTTTGAGCATATCCTGCCATCGATCTGGTATGGGTTTCAGGAGGACGTACATATTCCGTAGATCTTTTCGTTTCTCTTGTGATACCATATCTTTGCATTCAGAATAAAGGAAATCAAGATGGTCATTTATAAATCGCTCTTCACACTCCTGACCTCTTCAGTTACTACAGGGCAGCTAATTTTCTCGCGATCCCAAGGCAATGCGGATTGCGAAAAAGGAGCTGAAGGATGTTTCTGTGTATCATGGGTTGGCTTCGGCGTCGGGACTAGAGATGACGGACACTAAGAGAAAAACACAATTGACAGACGGACGGACTGACTTATATCTATGTTTGCTCGGAAGTATACAACCTTGCGCGTTTTATGAAAATATATGCGGACGGACAAACAGACGTGCCTAATTATCTATCGGCGCAGGTCTTTCGCGTGGTATACCCCCACTTCTTTTCCCGATGGATCCGTTATCAAGTAACGGTTAGGTCCCATTACCTTCTTTATGCGGCTTTTCAAGAATCGCCTGTCCAGCTTGGCGTTGTAATGCCCCGCGGCGTCACTTTGGCGGAAATTTCTCCGGAAAACTTCATCTCCTTCTTTGAAATTAGCAGATCGTGACCGGAGATTGTACTGCGCTTCATTTGCACTACCTGCGGCCTTAATCTTCCGTCCGATTTGTTGGCGGAGGTCTCCTAAACGTTCGTGGGGCTCCAGCGCAACGACGGGGTCTCCCAAACACTTTAATTGCCGTAACAGTCGGTATGATTTACCGTGGCAAATCATGTGCTGTCCAAAGGCGGCAAAGTAAGGGGCGACACCGGTGACGGAGTGATACGAGGATCGCAGGGCGCATGTGATGGCAGACAATCGACGATCCCAATCCTTTTGAGATGGGTGGACGTAGGAACGGATCGCGGCCAATAGGGTGCGGTTCAACCGTTCTGATGCGTTGGACTGAGGAGAGTATATGGGCGTCAGTTGGTGTTCAACGCCATACTGCTCAAGTAGGCTCTTAAACTGCCGAGACCGGAACTGTACTCCATTATCTGAGTACACACTCTCTGGAACACCGAACACATGGAATACCCGGTTCTCTAAGAATTTCACGATCGATGGAGTTGTGAATTTACGGATAGGTTCCACCATTGGGAACTTTGAGAGCTGATCTAGAACGACTATAGCTCCGATGTGTCCCATGGAAGACCGAGGATATGGACCGAGTAGATCGATGTATAGACGCTGGAACACGCGTTCTGGAACGTTGAGTTGACCCATAGGAGGTCGAAGAGGCTGGTTGGGCGCTTTGGTGCCTTTACAGGTCTCACAGGCGCTCACGTAGTCTTTGACCTGGGATGCCATTTTAGGCCAAAAGAAGTATTTCTTGAGTCGCCGTAAAGTCCGACCGTAACCTCCGTGGGCACTTAAAGGATGGTCATGTGCGCGGAGGATCAGATGTTGTGTCATTTCCTCCGGTACCCAGAGTTTCCAAGACTCTTCTTCCTGCCATGGATCACCAGTGGCGTATTCGTTTCGTCTATACACATAGCCGTCTATTACCTTCAAATCAGGCAGCTGTGTCTGTTGGGTCGCTATGGTTTGCCTCAACTCTTTGTAGCTATCTGATTCGAAATGTGGGCTGTCCAAATCTATTTCAATGGGGTCCTCGTCATTTATTGTTATTTCGGCTCCCTCTGGGGAAAACATCCGTGAGAGAGTGTCGGGTACGATGTTCTGGGTTCCTTTCCGATGTTTGATGGAGAATTTGAACCCTTGCAGTTTAAGAGCCCATCTGGCTAGGCGTCCACTTAAATCTGCCTGGTTCATCAACCATTGTAGTGACGCGTGGTCCGTGATGATCTCGAATTGGTGGCCCTCGATATAGGCTCGAAATTTCTTCACAGCCATTACCGCTGCCAAACATTCTTGCTCGGAAACAGTATAGTTTCTTTGGGCCGAATTCAGCTTATTGGACATGAAGGCGATGGGAGCTTCCTCTCCTTCATCGGTCAATTGCACCAGCACGGCTCCTACTCCATGTTGACTTGCGTCACAATGAATGGAGAAGGGCTTCGTGAAGTCGGGGCTGTGCAAGACAGGAGCTGATGTGAGGGCTTGTTTAAGCTCTTCAAATGCCTTTCGGCTGAGTTCAGTCCAAACGAACTTCCCTTTCCGCAACATGTCTGACAGGGGCGCTGAAACTGTTGCATAATTCCGAACAAACCTTCGGTACCAACCGCACACACCAAGGAAACGTCGTAGCTGCTTCACAGTTTTTGGTAAGGGGAACTCATCAATCGCACGAGTTTTGTCTGGATCCGTTTTGATAGTGCCATGTCCTATGACATGTCCTAGGTATCGGACTTCTTTCATGACAAACTTACTTTTCTGTACGTTGATAGTGAGTCCCGCCTTACTGATGTGCAGGGCTACTTCTTGTAGGAGTAGGAGGTGTTGATCGAACGTTTCCGTGATGAGTAACAGATCATCAAGGTACACGAACACTTGGTGTTTTAGGTGAGGTGGGATGACCTTGTCCATCAACCGAGTCATCGTTTGCGGCGCGTTACACAGGTCAAAGGGCATTGTGACGAACTGATATAATGGTCGTCCAGGCACTGTGAAGGCGGTCTTGTCCCTCGAGCCCTCATCGAGTGGAATTTGCCAGAAGGCGTCTTTTAGGTCGAGACTGGTGATATAATTGGCTTTCGGCAGTCTCCCTAGTATTCCATCGATGAGTGGAAGGGGGTACGCGTCCTTGATGGTAACCGCGTTTACCTTACGGGCATCAAGACAGAGGCGGACTTTACCTGGCTTTACAACCAAGGTTACCGGTGAGGACCAGGCACTTTGGGACTCCTCTATGACCCCTAACTCGAGCATCCTATCTAGTTCCGCATACACCAATTTCTCCATGGCCGGCGAGATGGCGTAGTGTCTCTGTTTAATCGGTTTACTATCGCCAACGTCGATGGTGTGTGAGACTAGAGTGGTGCGGCCAAGGCCTTGGGTAGCGTACGATGGGAAAGCAGCAATGGATGCTTCCAGGCGTTGTCGTTGGCTAGGCGTCAGGTCATGCCTATCGGGAGTAGAAGTGATTTCGTTGACATTTCTGGTTTTTAAAGACAAATCGGTGAATAAATCAGAGGCCAGTCCAAAGCGAAGGACGAAATCGACACCAAGGTATACGTTCTGAGTCAAAGACGGGATAATGTAGAAGGTAATATCCTTCGTCTGACCCCTGAACGTCACGGGTGTTGTTAGTTTACCTCGTATAGGGTGTTTGGTGCCATCAGCGGTACTGATTTCAGTGCGCCAGGATTTAATCAAGTTCGGATATTCTTGGAGCACTTTCGAGCCAAAGCTCGAGGCAAGACAACTGATACTGGCACCCGTGTCGATCAAAGCAAACACGGTCTCGCCCAACACTTTGATTGGATGATAAGGTCTGATCTCATTCTCAGCAACCTCCGAGATGTTACAAGAGTTTACGGTTTGACGGCAGATGCGCACTCTCTTGCGGAAATTCCGCCAACGACGGGTTGACCATTTTGTCGTGCACGAACGGGAAGTGACGACTTCGGAAGCAAATATTCGCTCTCGAGCCACCCGATATTCCTGCAGTCTAACATGATAAGGTTTTAGAGTGCGTACTTGAGGCTGCCGCGGTTCTTCTGGCAGTGACTGCGATGGTCGTTTTAATATTGTCGTTGGTGAGGTCTCCGGAAGAGAGTGAACATCCGCAGTCGTAATGGTCATGGCTGGTGGGTTAACGTCAGGTTGATTGGGGTTGGCAGCTGGCTGGGGAACTACTGTGGGGTTTTCGAGTACCACTGAGGTGGTAGGGTACTCGCTCGTCCGTTTTTTGGAGTGGCACCATCTGGGTAGTCCGGAACATAGGTGTTCGACTCCGTGTGATCTTCCAGATTGGTGTTGTTGCAATTTGGTGCCACTTCTGCAATTTCACGTCGCGGACCTGTCCTTGCATGTAGGTAAGGCCGTTCGTGGAGGTCTTCTTCAAGCCTCTCCAATCGACTCACGACCCTCAGTAGTGCTTCCAGGTTCTGCGGGTCCAAGTTTACAACATGGCAACGAAGTTCCGGCTTTAGATTCCGTTTCAACACCCGCAGCAGTTGAGTGGAAGACATAGGCTCTGACAGCTGGTCATTCAACCTAAGGATATCGGCTCGATATTGATGAAAGGGCTCGTCCGGACGTTGCCATCTGGCATGGATCTTGTCCAGGACACTCTCATCCATGTTGACCGTTGAGTATTCCATGCGGAGTAACTCCTTCAGCCGTGTCCAGCGTGTTGATGGTGGGGCCGAATGAATCCGCCAGTACGTCTCGAGTGCTGCTCCCCTGAACAGCATTGGTAGATATCCTGCCAGCATCGTGTAGTCGCCGGCCAACATCTCTCCGACTAAGGACTCCACGCGACCAATGAAGACTTCCACGTTCAGGTCGTTTGGCTCCCCGCTAAAATGAAGGTTCCAACCCTGTACAATGCTGGGGATATGCTTCGGTTTCAGCATATAGGGTTGTTCCTGCGGAGCCACTGAACCTAGAGTCGGTGGTGGTACTTGGTTGAGTCGTGGCGGAAGATCCCAGGCGTTCCAAGGCTGGTATCGAGATGGTGGATCCGGATCCTCAGACGGATGGTAGTCTGCTCTTTGAATCCTGTTCCGCTGGTCGATAACTGGATCTCGAGATCGTCGTGCTGATTTAAGTCGTTGTAGTGTTGACTCGGTCTCTTTGCAGCGACGTATGAAGGAGTATATCCGTTCCACTTCCGTGTAACACTCACCACAGATGTGGTCTGGTGAGCCATCTTCCAATATGATGTTGATGTTGAGGGACTCCTTCAGGAAGTCGACAATAAAAATTCTCCTCGCTTCATCGACTAAACTATCACCCAGCGGATACATTTCCTCGCCAAGTCGTAGACAAAGTCGGCATGCATTTTGGATGTCCATAATTATTCTACCTAGAATTTGTACCTAAGTTGATGAAAGGCTAAAATGACGCTATGAAATAAATAATTAAATATTAATAAGGAAAAACATAAAAGTGGCCGAAAGTGGCGAACTATCAAAGAACCTCACAAAAAAAAATGCTAAAATGTTTAATTAGTTTTCAAAATTACGTTATCAAAAAAAAATAATCGGTCTTTTCCTTCCGTCCTTCCTCCCAAGTACGGACACCATGGCACAATCCTTCTAAAACGTTTCAGGGACACTCTCTTGTGGCACCATGAAAGTCAGGGTTCAGAAGTGATCCCTCATTAGCAAACTTCTCAAGTTAAAACTTGTCAGCCCGGGGTGGTATTCTAATCCACAAGCAGCGCGTGTCTTGTCATGGATAGTCATGGATTAGCTGATCAGCCAATCACATGAAATCAAAATCCATGTAATTTAAGACACTTAGGCACCGCTGGTTTGGGGAGCGGATCAGAAACCTCCGCAAAAAGATGTTGGGATAATAACCTCCGAACACAAAAAGAGACTCTAATATCATTTGGCCTTACTAGTTATACAATGGGGTAAGCCACCAAAGTATAAATCAAAAGAAGGACCAAACGATATTGATGTCCATAGACAACACACGTTCGAAAGTTATTAGGCTGCTGGGGCACGATCAGTGCAAAAACCCTCGGGAGTTATCTACCCGCCAATAATACTAACACCTTGTGGGGACACCTAGAGACGATGGACTGTCTCGTGCTCACGACTGATGATACAGCCGGGCTTTTCGGGCCCCACGTTGGGCGCCATTTGTAGTGAATAATTGATTTTCATTATTGTCCGTGAAGGACCGCAGCGATGTTCTGCTGCCTCGGCAGAGGAAGGTGTTGATTCCTGCCGAGAATGCCCTCGTCCGGAGACGCGTGAATGCGCTGGCAGGCTAGCATTGCGGTGTCGTGGGGCGGGTTCGTTTCCCCGGCACGAGGACTCACTACAAAACATTTCGCATTCACGAATTGCTTGCAGAGTTCGAGAGGACGACCGAAGTCGCAAATCAGTAGGTAACCTCCACGATGGAATTACGACTTGTTGCGAGAACAAGTGCAACCTGACAAGAAAGACTAATTTGGGGTTGACCTCGTCTTTACCCAAATACATTCAGGGCCCACAAATGAAAGAGGGGCAACCGGGTGGTGGTGGAGCCCCTTCATGCCCACCCAACCGGAATAAATCCAATGTTAAATCGTTGAGGTGGCCAGGTATTCCTCTTCTGAGTGGAAAACTCATACAACTTGAATTATATGAGCTTTCCCATCAGAAGGGGAGTACCCCGGTGACCAATTTATGTCATAGAATTATACAATGGAATTGCATAACTTTATGCCATAAAAAGGCACTTGGCTTGGGCCACTCAACCCATTAAGTCACCTGAAATAAAAAGGATTAAATTGTACCCGGTGACTGGCTCATATTTTGAGGGGGAAGCCTGCCACCGTACCGGGTCCTATACTCGGTCAGAACAACCGGAAGGGAAAAGACCAATTTCCTAGTTTAATTCTTCATTTTTTATTTTTCTTTCGGTTTGGTTATCACAAAATAATATAAGCTTCTCCACGACAAACCAAATTTAAGAAAGATAGAACGATTACGAGTAATAAATAAATTATTGCTGATAAGATACTCGTATATCGGATATACTTTGAATAATTATATAAGAAAAAAAATATTAATAAATAAATTAAATCAAAAGGACTCACCGCATGATCCGTCGAGCGCTCGATGGGTGCTGGATACGTCCTGAAAATCTTCGTTTTTGGTTAGGTTAAACACTATAATGTACTTCGATAATGGTTTAAGGTCGAATAATTCACCTATCACTATAACAGTTCTTTGGCCGAATGCCATTCAAAAATTTAGTAAGCAAATCACTTGAAACGGGCGCTAGTGTGAATCCGTTTTCAAGAATTGTTCGTAATTCTTCTCATCCATAAGTTTATCAATTTCTGACGTTTCGCTGCGCTTCACTTTGAATAACCAGTCTTTTCATAGCACGATGTATTTCTTGACCCTGGGGTATCCTCAACTGATATGTTCTTGTCTACCACAGTTCCTGACACAGGAGAATATAATTCACTCGCTAGCGGTGGGTGCAGAACACAAAATCATTTCGATGATTGTGGGGCCAGTTGAATACGCTGCAACACGAGGAACTGTCGATCCGATGCGCTTTGAATGCCAGGAATGGCGAATGTGTTTCCGTTAACCAGCTCGTCCCAGACAATGATCAGTAGAGCGGGGGGGTTGCCAAAGCCTTGAAAACGAACCAAACGCGGCATCCGCTAATTAGTACTGCTCCAGTGCTGGTTCTTCGGACGGATTGAAATCGTCATCGAAATGGGGCTTGGGTATTGTATGCGTACGAGTAGTTATCAATCGCTGTAATCACGGCAGACCATGGCGTAATTGCGGCTTGTCCTCAATTCAAATGGCGTTGGGTACCCGTATTTATCCTTGCACTATCAACACCGTGATTGCATTGAGAAAGTTTTGGTCAGCTCTAGGTGCACGGCGACTGGTAATAATTAATAGAAAAGTTCACATCACCAGAGTATTCCCCGCAAATTTCAATTGTTGGCTGTTTCGACTCACCAATAAGTTCGTAAACACACTCTCTTATTTTAAAATCTATCACGCGCGCAGATAACAGATATTTGTTCTTCGCACATCACGGATATTTTTATTTTATAGTTACAAATAGTTTTAGATTAAGTTTATGTTGAATCGTCATTTGAAGTGTTTGCACGTTATGAAAATGATTTAATACACATGCCTTGTTTTAAATACTAGTGTGCACTATTTTTAATTTTTAATGATAATTTTAGTTTAATTGTAGGTAGGGTTGCGTTTGGGCCAATAAAAGTTTAATATATTAATAATTGGTTAAGAACTTAATGAACTTGTTATGTCCCGCCGAATAAACAGATACGACATTGTATAACTTGTATAGAATGCTTATCGCCTCCTCAGGATTCACCACTGAATCACTAAAAGCTGGCATTTGACTTTCGTTCAGGGAATCTGATTCCAAGGAATATTCACTTACTTCCGCAAGGTTCCGGAATCCTTCACGTCTTCCCGCTAGATTCGTTCTTGCTAGTTGCCTGATAAGAGGTTTTAGCCTCGTGATGACTTGATCCTTTGCTATCGGAAATAATTGGAAGTGAAGATGTTTCTGTATTTTGTGATTCTCTAGGAGTATCACAACTGCTGGTTGATTGGTAATCGTGGTCCAGCACCGTGCTATTTACAGATTTCTTTCCCGAAGTACGATTACCGCGCGTTTTGCAATAGTAACTAAGCAGGTTAGGCTTATTTTGCGTAGTAGACAAATGTGCAGCTAAATGATTTGATTGTTGCTGTTCGGTTGCTTTACCGAAGATTTGGTTTGGAGGCTCCTCGTTTTGAGATATTGATGGCTTTCCAATGACTGTTGCAGCACTATGTTCCTTTCCAACACGAACGTGATTTACTTGCTTTGATCGATGTCTGCCGTAAGTTGTGGGCTGGGGTACTGAAGTCGTCTGAGGTTCGCGATCGTTTTCTAGAAGCTACACAATCCGTTGGGACGAGTTGTTTTTCTTCTTACTTGAATCCTTCTGGTGAGATTTATCGTGTTCTCGATTAGTGTTATTATCGGATGGGTTCTGGCGAGGTCTCTTGTGACTTGAATGTGTCGGTAAATCTTCACAACTTGGCAACGAGTTTCGGTCCGATATCCGTTTTCGTTCAAATCTTTTGGGGTGCAGGATTTGGTGATTGAGATTTATACGACCTAATAGATCCACTCGTGTTGGTCCTATTTTCTAACAGGCGTTGTTGTCGACGTCACTGTGTTGCCAACGTTACACAAGGAGTCGGTGTTGTCTTCGTTATGTGTCGATTTTGTTCGTAGATTTCGCGAGTTTTTCCCGATTTGTGTTTTTGCTACTATTTTGGTGGCTATTGTAATGTGAATGGCTACTGGAAGCTTGTGAACCTGGCGCCGTGGTCGTGTTGCTACGATGCCCCTCCGTCGCTGCCGAGAGCAATTGATTGTTAACGGGTTCGGCCATAGACGACACTTAACCGTTCACTCTATGTCACTAATCATGCCCCTGAAGCGAGTTTTTCCTGTCCTTGTCCTATTTAATGTTTTGATTATACCGAAAATTGTGGGGGAGAAGGGAGTTGATCGATGTGAACAACACTAGTTCCAATGTCTAGGGTACCCCTTTTTTATATGCCGTTTGGGTAAGGTGACTGTGGCAGTGTGCGTAATTTCTACTCGAATTATTTATCAACCAAAATATTGACCGCACTACAAACGCAACCGGAATTTTCATCAAATTTCGCCGTTACTAATTGGGTTTTTATTTGTTCGCAACGATGCGACAATAAAGGAAATCAATACTCACAAAAAGTTGCCATACAAATAACAGTAGAGTTCACATTTCGCATTGCACACATACTCCCTATCCCGACGTATCTTGATTCCGGAAGTGCTTTTGATACATGAAGGAACTCCAATGAGGGGTAGCTTATAATATGAACACATTCTTGGCCCTTGATAAGGAAAAATAAATCACTGGTATTATTCCATGCTATTTCACTAACCTGTTATAATGTTTCACAATAAAACTGTCTATTGCGGCATTTAGAGTTTCGTTCTCCATTTGGTTGGTTTGCCGCTGCTTCGTAAAATTGAATCGAGAATTCGAAAATATCTACACCTCAGAACAGATATTTTCCCAAACAAAATAGCCCAATTTCCCAAAAATTCCGATGGAAGCAATATTTAGGCGCGAAAGACTTGACAAACGTTGCCGTCAAGTCTAGAGAATTAACGAACACGAATTTTCTCGAAATCTTCACAAGACCTTCGACATCATTGAGTCACCACTATTTTCTATTCAAACTCAACTGCGATAATAAATAACTAAACAAACCAATCGATCACGATATTCTAACACTCAAGTATGCTATTGAAATTCCCGCCAAAATATCGCGAGAACAGTTATCTGCACTGTACTTCGCGCTCGTATCGAGATTTTTCCAGTTACACCGACTACGGGTGCGAGCAAGCTCCCCAATAGGCAAAAAGAATGAAACAGCGGCAAACCATCGAACCAACACACTTTGCAAACCGTTCTCTCGCTCGTTCACCCACACTTGTCTAGGACTAGCCAACATTCTTATGACACTTAAAATTATTTTGAACTCGCTATCAGCGCTAGAAATCAGATTTCTAATTAATTCCCTGAGGCAATTTTCATTTCTTCACTGAATAATGTCCATTTGTGTTTAACACAACACGCAAGTCTGATTGCCCCGGCAATCTGCCTAAAACACTTAACTACTCGCAACGGCACCATACCAGCGGACGTGTGTCCGTCACTATTTTGCTTTCGCCTAGTGTGTACCGTACGTACGTGACGGTTGAGGTATGCTAATGTCGGACCGTACGAAGAACAGGAACATTATTTTTCACAGCTTGAAATAAAATTTACGTAGATCGATACGCGAAAGTGTCGAAATTGCAAAAACATTATATTATTCACTCGGACTCCGCGGAGTATGTCGATAGCTCCCGACAGCAGAACTTTCGTCACTCCCGTTGGTATACTAAGAATGAACACACTAATTAAAACTATTAGCGAAAGCCTTTTAATGATAAATGTGAATAAACTTTCGAAACAAACTAGAACGGAAAGTCTTCTAACCCGCAGTAAAAGCCAAACGCGACAATAGAATTAAAATCCCGCGGACACCACGCTCAAAAGCAATGGCTGTTTGTTTCGTACTGCTCTGCCTGCTCGTGTTTTGCCGCCGCGCGCACACTCCGGCGCTCGTCAGTGCAATCATTTATTTGTTACACTCGCGCATGCTGTGTTCAATGCACTTAAAAATAGCGAGTCATTTTCAAAAACATCAGCTATTAAATTTTGATATTTTTGATGCACCTTCCCATATTCTCGACAAATTGAATGTGAATATTTTCACCTTTCAGCGTAAATATTGTTTCAATGCCCTCCTTTTTGATATGATCGAGGAACATTTGTTTGAGCATATCCTGCCATCGATCTGGTATGGGTTTCAGGAGGACGTACATATTCCGTAGATCTTTTCGTTTCTCTTGTGATACCATATCTTTGCATTCAGAATAAAGGAAATCAAGATGGTCATTTATAAATCGCTCTTCACACTCCTGACCTCTTCAGTTACTACAAAGCGATCGAACAAGTCTCATGACCACGTCTTGCGTCTTATTGATTATCACGAAGGGGTCTTCTGGCTGTTTGCCGGGATATATTTCTAAATTATGTGTGTAAAACATTTTGACCTCAACGGCAGCATAAATATTTACACTGTATTTATTCAATTTTGATTGAAGTGTAGTAATCGAGCAGTTAAAGGGTTAAAGAAAAACTCAAAATGTCCCAGATCAATTGAAACGATCGAACCGGTCCGATTGCAGATTGAATTGGAACAATTTCCGATTGACCTAGAACAATTTGTAATCGAACCGGTTTGAGATTGATCTGGTACGATGAAATACCTTGGACAGGGCAGTTGAGATTTGAGTGAAGGAGACTGGAGAAGAAACCCACGTGTGGGAATTAGTGCAATGCTGGCGATATTTCAGGAACGTTAGACAGAACCCACATCAAGTAGTAGAAGAAGAAAGAAGAGAAAAATTTCTCGTCGATGGAAAGATGTGCTTTTCGTCGTCGTCTTAATTACAAAATTTAAAGAACAGTTCGGAGGTCACATCGAATTGGCAGCCAACACTTAAAACAAATTTTTTGTGTCGTTTCGCAGTCGCCGTCGAGACTTTTAGAAAGCATTTCGTGACAGTGCCAGTTGGACAGAAAGGGTTTTTGGTGACATACAATTGGCGGAAGCATTTCAACTAGCTACAGAACTTATGATATCTGAAATGGACATTACTGACTGCTTGAGACGAGAGATAGACCTAGAGCTATTGAAAAAGCATAGCATTGCAACCTTCAGGCTGCGGATACAGAAGTGAAAAATTGTATAATTATCAAAACCGCATTTGAAGATCCGATTGAGATTGGAGTTGAGTTTATTAAAAAGGATTTATCAAGAAAATTCTCCTGCCACTAGATACGTACTCAAGTTTATGCAGTACCAATCGTTTGCCGCGCTAACGTTGTGGACATAGTTTTTGCTTGCAGTTCTTTAATCGATAAATATTTTGTTTCTAGTGCTGGAAGCTGTTCAATTGTTATCAACAAGCGATTCAACAATGAAGTTGATCGAGACTTGTTAATAGGAAAAATAGCTGAGTTAGTTACTGCTAAAAATTCTGCCTAGAAGTTAGATTTGAGAAAGCCGGATGTGTGTATTCTAGTAGAAGTGATAAAAGGAATTTGTTGTCTCAGTGTTTTACCAGACTATTACAAGTATAAGAATTACAATTTGGTGGAAGTAATAGCTTCTAAAATAGATGTTACAGAATCGGAATCACAGGACCATCTGCATCGTCGTCGAGCGCTCGGAGGACCATGCAGGTGAGTACCCTTTTATGGTGTTATTTATACATATATTTTTTGCATGTTCAATTGCTACGATCGCGCTGATAAGATAAAGCATAAAAATAATGATAAATTGGATATTTTTTGGATACGAGTGCATTATTGTTTGTCAACTTGGCTTTTTTTGTGGATGCAAGCCAAAAATAAAGAAAATAGCGAATCTGAAAATATAAATTGTGAAAAAAAAACCAGCTCATGTCCAAATAGTGATTCATACCACTTAAATTTTCCAACATTTCTAGATTACTGTGCATTTGAGTTTGCCGGCTTTTATACATTAGTCATTATGTTGTTTGATACTGTTCAAAGCATTTTCAGCTTGAATTCCATATGTTGTGAATGTAGCTAGTTCGGTCAGCCCGCCAAAGCTCGTCGGTTAATGTTGAATACTATAAAAGACCATAGATAAAATATTTTTATAGATTAGTATATGCTAGAAAATTACAAACCTCGTTGGATTATATGTACTTTACGTAAAGATATTTATGTGCTTTAGTTTATATGCAAGCATATCCATTTACTTATGCTGCTCATTCACCTTTTTCCTTTTTAAAGAAATTCGGACACAATGCACAATACGTCGCGGTTAACAGACATAGAGATGAGTGTACATATGCATAAGAGAGAACTGATTTTCTAGATATTTTTATTATACACGAAGAGTTTGATAAACGTGTACGTTACGGACAAATATACTATTAAAGCGAAAGAAATTTTCATATTATTATCACGCCAAAATTAACTAGCTAAATCGCTTATCCAACAAGATGCTATGTCCTCACGAAACTAGAAAACGATATTCCCTAATAATTGTTTACATACTGATAGTATCATTCCGCTTCAAAACGAACTAAATAAAAAAAAATCCATTACAACTCATATTTTCTGCTTCAAATTATCTTTTATGAATGATTGATCTTTTTGCTGATTTTGCAATTTTTGGTTTGAGGTTTTTGTTTTTTTGATTAAACGCCAGTTACTGTACGTCTTGTGTTATTTCTCAAAGCAATAAGTGGAAGCATTGTCATTATTCGTATTATTTCCAAAGAAAAAAAAACACATCAGGCTCTTGCTTTAAAATAGGAAAACAAAGAAAAAACAAAATTTATTTATAATTCTAATAAATTTAATGCAATCAAGAAAATTGCAAAGGCGATAATAAATTATATCAAAAAAAGACTAAATAAATTGTTAAGTATTTATTGCACGTTTACATCGTTAGTTCTTGCATACAGAGTGCTTAACTCGTGAATAAATAGATCTGTATGCTTCATAATTATGATGTTTATGTTTAAATATATTTTGCGAAAGAATAAAATGAATCATCTTATGAGGTGCTAATTTTCCCACAAAATCGGTCTTTCCTTTCTCCCGACTCTAACCGGGTATAGGACCCGGTACGGTGGCAGGCTTCCACCTCAAGACATGAGCCAGCCGCCGGGTACTTAAACCATACTTCTCGTTTCAGGTGTTATCGCGGGTTGAGTGGCCGAAGCAGAGTGCCTCTTTATGGCATAGAGTTATGCAATCAAATTGTATAATTCTATGGCATAAATTGGTCACCGGGGTACTCCCCTTCTGACGGGAAAGTTCATGCAATTCAAGTTGTATGAGTTTTCCACTCAGAAGCGGAATACCTGGCCACTGCAACAAAATATATATGGATTTATTCCGGTTGGGTGGGTGCGAAGGGGCTCCACCATCACCCGGTTGCCCCTCTTTCATTTGTGGGCCATGAACTTCGTCGGGTAATGACGAGGTTACCCCAAGTCCACCTTTCTTTTCAGGTTCCACTTGTTCTCGTAACAAGCTCTATCTCCCTCTGTGTAGTTATCTACAATTTTTGCGACTTCGGTCTCCTCTTGATCTGCAATCAAATTCGTGAGTGCGAAATTTTTTGTAGTGGGTCCTCGTGCTGGGGAAATGAACCCGCCCCACGACCCCGCAATGCTAGCCTGCCAGCGCATTCACGCGTCTCCAGACGAGGGCATTCTCGGCAGATACCGACACCTTCTTCTGCCGAGGCAGCAGACCATCGCTGCAGTGCTTCACGGACATTTTGGAACTTTCTAAATCACTACAGAAGGTACTGTAGAAATGAGCATCTTCCTCGAAATTGTTCCAGTTTTTCGTCTATAGCAACATCTTGTCCAGGTGAATAATTCTTTTGACAGCTTGTGACAAACAGGTAAAAAATTTCGCGAACTGCTGCTAGCTTATCGTACTTTTTCCATTCATCTCGTATATTTATGTCATTCAAGCAGGACCATTTCATAAGGAACTTGAATCTTCATCTTCATTATCAAATGAAAAAAATCCCCGTTGGCAGCACCAGCCGGAAAGGTAAATTTCTCGTATGTAGCGTAAGGTTTCGAAAAAGAATTTGGCTTGCCTACTACTGGACTTCTTGGTGCAATTTTTGTAGCACTACATGGGTATTTATTAACAAAAAGAATCTGCCGCCGTTCGTATTTGGAGACCCTTCATAGAGGCGCAAATATTTTGCTAATTAAATTGAGTTGCACACGTATGGATCACATATTGAAAACCGGCGGGTAATAAATTGTTATAAACATATTTATACAGGTTTCGCCCTTCCCACATTTGCTGTTTATACATTTCACTGTGGTTACCACACAAAGGTGATAACTTTTTGGCTTAAATAGCTCAAATAGTTAATTTCAAAAGATTTCCATGAAAGTTTAATCAGCACTTGCATTGCCATTAATATATAAATTTTCGATTCATTTCTGAACCATCAGGGGCCGTCATTTTGAATTTTTTATTGTAAACGGCTGCTAATAATATTAAGCGGTAATTCGAATTTTTTATTTGTCATCCGATTTGCATAAGTAAATTAAATTAACTTGCCTTAATAAATTATAATTTCAAGTTTTATCGGAATCTATTGAAAGGCTTGGCTACTAGAGGGCTACAGAAATAAAAAAATGTTTATGTCACCCCCTGTATGGCGAGACCCCCTTAAACACTTTAAAATATTTTCTAACACTGCAAATTTCAAGAGGCACCACTTTTGACCTACGTAGAAAATTTCCTAATTCTAGCTTATGGGATTTGCGAGAAAACTTGTGACGCACGAACAAACCGACGGACGGACAGACAGACAAGTCGCGATTTTATAATTTTTTTAGGGCATTGTTAAAAACATTTTACAATATTTAAAAAATATTCTGATTTATAAATACTTTCAAGATAAGTCATTTAAACGTTTCCCTGAAAAATATTCATTATTTCAGTTGCTACTAAAATGGCAAATTGCGCTTGCCTCCTGACCTTTGGGAACCGCCATTTTGAATGCATGCATTTGATTTTGGACAATTTTAAATCTTTGTGGGCTAGGACCTCATCAATCAATGTGCCAAATCTCTTTCAAATCGGAGTTTCACTCTAGACAGGGCAAAATTATTCAATTTTTAGTGAAAATGGCAGCTAAAATTATTGGGTTTTAAATATTCGACTTTGTTATTTTTATTCAATTTTAATAATTTTCTGCATAATACAAGAACATAGTACAGAAATCCATAATCTGAAGTTTCATCAAAATCCGCTGGAAAATGTGACCGCTAGAGCGCCACAAAAACCTGAAAAAAAACGCATATTCAAACCACCGCCATGTTGGAATTCGTACATGCATGATCACGAAAATGTCAAAATCTGTAGATTCAAATAATGCCTATCTTAAAATCAAGTTTCATATACGTCGAATCAAAATTGCAACTTTTAGAAGCCTTTGAAGTTTTGAGTTTTAACCGGCCGCCATTTTGTTTTTTGTGTCCTGACCTCCAATTTTTCACGCAATTCTTTAGATACTTATAATTTCTATTTAGCTGCCGAATTTCATGAAAATCTGTTGAAAGCTTTGATCACTATTATAACAACAAAATTTTGCACGTTTTTCGACCTTTGAGCGGCCGCGATTTTGTTTCTGCCGTACCGAATTTGGATTTTTTATTGTGAGATTCATCACATACATCAGTGAACCTTTGTACCAAATTTTAGCCAAATCGGAGCTATACTTTGGTCAGAACAGAAATCACGATTTTTCGTCTAAAATGACCGCCATATTTTCCCAATACACCTTTCCTTAAAAATTTGGTGAAAATCGCAGCAAAATTGCAACCTCTAGCGTGGTCACAAATTTCGTTATATCCCATATATATATATATATATATATATATATATATATATATATATATATATATATATATATATATATATATATATATATATATATATATATATATATATATATATATATATTTATATTCATATATATATATATATATATATATATATATATATATATATATATATATATATATGTATATATACATATATATATGATACTCTCCGCAATAGGTAAATTTCGCTCGAGAAATTTACCTAAAATTATACGCTTAAACCATTTTCTCGCCATAATTCTTCCAACGACTGTTTATTGCTCCTTTAGAACACTGGCAAGATAGAGTAAGCTAGTAAAATTACGAAACTCTATTGAATCAGTTGGTTTCACATTCCTTTCTCTTGCTTAGTTTTTTTTTCAATGTATATCTTTGTTGTCCTTACTACACATTCGATTATATCGTCAGAAAACAAAATTTTCCAGCATTCATTTGGGGAACGTGCATACCGAGCATTTTCATTAGCTGAAGTATGCAATCAACATGCGACTACGCTCTCAGCTCCATATTAATAGGGTGCTACAAACAATGCCTCTAAATGTCTATATCTCACAAAAAAAAAAAACAAATTTCGGCAGAAAACCATAAAAAATTGTTTTTTTTTTTTTTAATTGGATCATTTCACCCTTTCACTTCAACTTAATGTAAATCTATACGACAAATTTGCTCTGCATTGAAGCTTTTCTAACGTCGCGCGGATATCGATCACTCTTTCGGATGGCTCCGATATCTTTTTAAATTACTTTTTATGGAATTGTTTGCAGCTACATAAATGAGTTGCATATTTTGAATAATTTTTCTGAAAAATTTTTAGAGAAGAAAAATGTTAGAAGAAGGTGGTGTCGACGTGTGCACTAATTCTCCTCAGGCCATCACTCTTAGATACACACCGGTGATGGCGACCACCATGCTCAGAGGTGAGAGAGTTAATTTTAATTTTTCTACTTATGCAAACTCAATATGTTTTTTGCATCTGCAAGTTATATTCAAGGTAAATTTCTCTTGTAAGTACTTGTAATACCTAAACTTTTTTTTAATTGGATCATTTCACCCTTTTCACATCAACTTAATATAGATCTATACGAAAAATTTGCTCTACATTGAAGCTTTTCTAGTGCACACGTCGAAACCACCTTCTTCTAACATTTTTCTTCTCTAATAATTTTTCAGAAAAATTATTATTCAAAATATGCAACTCATTTATGTAGCTGCAAACAATTCCATAAAAAGTAACATAAAAAACTGATTTATATGGTCTAACCAATAAATAAAATAATCATAAACTTATTTGTTACCGCACGACATCGTGAGCACTGCTTTTGCACTTTTAATTTTGACACATGGCAGAAAAAATACCGCCAATATTTTGTGATATTGGTTTTTTCACGTTGCCAAATTGCCAAGAAAAACTACTGCACCAATAAAAAATGATTTATGGACGACACAGATACTAAATTAACTTGCCGTTTTGAAAGTGGGGCGGTGAGCACATATGGGTCAACTCCAGCTTATCTTCAGGCGCGTTTCCTTCATGTTGGAAATTATCTTCTATCACTCCTATTTTTAAAAATGGTAGCAACTCGAGCAATGCTAATTATGGGCAAATCCCCTTGTTACCCTGCTTTTCAAAAACTAATGCAGAAAATCATCTACTTGAACCTTGTTTCACCTACTTCCTGAATAATTTGCTTTCAACAAAGGTCAATAAGCTTTGACCTATTTATTAGAACTTGCAAGTGTTACTTCGTTTTTTCTTAAAAAGCCGTCGGGCCTTGTTCGTTTGTGCGTCTTACTGTGATGTCCAGTCTCGGTCCTTTGCTTTGTTTGTGTTGCAATGTCATAGAGTTTGTCATAGCATCAGACTTGTGTGCATGGTTTTTTCAGGTGAGCAAATCAGGGCAACGGCTAAGAAGGCTGCTTCGGGAGTATCGGCTCTGAGCCGACTTATGGCCAACGTAGGGAGATTCAGCCCATCAAGAAGATGCCTCTTGATGAGTGCTGTAGGGTCAGTGCTACTGTATGGAGCGGAGGTATGGGGCGACGCTCTGAGTAAGGAGGTTTACCGAAAACGCCTGGCACATGTGCAGAGAAGAGGAGCGCAGAGGATTGCATCTTCGTATCCGACAGTCTCTGATTCGGCGGTGAAAGTCATTGCAGGCGTGACACCTGTCGGCCTTCTTCCTAGAGAGCGCCGCTCTATTTATCTGCATCGAAACGAGGATGCGAGGGAGATGGCTGTCCGCGAAGAAAGACAGCGCTCACTCAACGATTGGCAGCAGTCTTGGTTGAATTGCACGAAGGGAAGATCGACTGCGTGCCTCATCCCGAATGTGAGACCGTGGCTAAATAGAAGGCATGGTGAGACTGACTTCTATCTGACCTAGCTTTTGAGTGGGCATGAGTGTTTTCAGTCTTACCTGCACAAGATTGGTAGCGCACGGTCCCCGGATTCTTGGTATTGCCCAGGAGGAAGACAATGCCTGCCAGACACTTTTTCGTGCATAAAATGGGTTAGGCTGCAAAAAACCCTCTACAGAGAGACGGGAGAGCTCACCCCGGATAATATAGTCGCGGTGATACTCGAATCGGTTGACAAATGGAACCAGGTGGCACATGATATTCAGGCAGTCCTAAAAGATATAAGGGACTCACAACAGCACAACAACAGGGAGGGGGGTGAACAAAACGGGACCTGGCCCGAAGTCATGTGTCAAACAATTCCAGGTTAGGTTCTCAGGTTGACAGGGGAGGTGTTTAGTGGGTAGTGCAGTCGCCTTCTTGCGAGCATGGGAATCCCACACTCTGTACGTAAATGTCATTTACCACCCTACCACAAAAAAAACAAATGAGCATGAATGAAAAGGAAAACACCCAAAAAGATGTGAAGGAAGCAATCCAAAATACAAGACGCAAGAACATCTGAATAGTAGAACCACATATAATGAACAATTTGCTGCAAAAACCAGTGTACTACCTTAAGGCCGATAAAGGTAACAACGTGGTCATAATAGATAAAGAAGAATACAATACCAATATGAGTAGGATTCTTAGCAACCCCAGATTCTTCGAATTAAGAAAAGACTCACTACCCGCATCGATTAAGCGCGTGGAAAAAACTAAAAAAGTTCCAAGGTGTTAGTGCCATACGTACAGGCAGCGCACGCACCAACACAATCATCCCATACTAGTAATAGCGCACCAAAATCTACATGAATACGAGTGCGGTTGACGCACTCTAGAGGGCCTTGTTTTGCGATCAATCTAATAAAGTCCTTATACCAATAAAAGTATTCCTGTTTTAATCTGATAAATTCAGAAGTAGGATACGGACTCCCAATCCCAAAGAGTAAAATGCTAACCATTCACAAGCTCTCAGTAAAGAGTTGCGCCATCAGCTGATAAAAAGGATGCTTCACTATTTAGGCAACAAATTGGCGTGGCCAAAGAGGCTGGAGGAAGGACTCCAGACAGATGCCATCGACATCAAAAACGCCGAGACTGACCAAGGCGCGACGGAGCTTGGCGACTTGCGGCAAATGGTCGAAACGCTCACAGCAGCAGTAGTTGAATTGACGTCACGCAAGAACAACGAGAAGGAAGCATCGAGAGAGAGAGAGAGAGAGAGAGAGAGAGAGAGAGACAACCAGGCATCTCAAACGACCACACGAACAGCAGCCTAGAGTCATGTCCGTGCACGACGGCTCATTGCAGCGAGTCGTGATAGACAACGGCTTGGTATTGCGAGCACACGAATAGTAGTGGTGGCGATCCACACACGGTAACTCAATCGCATTCTACAACGCCTCGACATTGTGAGCACATGCATGGTAGTAGTAGTGAGGCACATACGGCAACCGGTTTGCAGGCGACAACGACGCGGTATTGTGAGCAGACAGGCGGGGCAACAACGGGAGGTGGTGAACTGGATACGGCAATGTGCTCCCATGCAACAACGGCTCGGCATTGCAAGTACACGACAACGCCCCAACGAAACGAGTGCTCATCGCTATATTACCAGCCTTCAATCCATCTTCACAATGCGGCCTAACGGCGAAGCAACTCTAGGAGACATATTCTTGGAGCGCGCAAATGCTTATGTGTTCCATCGAGGCGAACATGAAAAGAAACGCAAAAGTTTGGGACAACGGCAGCGATGTGACGTTCATACGTTTCACAGATTTTGCAAAACAGTTTATCCAGAATTTCCTGATTGATGACAATAGTGCATCTATATACTTGCTGGTGAGTAAAGCAATTCGACAAAATGGCCAGCCTGTGAAAAACTTCTTCCGCAGAATAAATACAACAGAGTGATGCGATAATACCTGTATGTTAGACACTGACATCATTACATACTTCAGGAACGGTAAAAGGCATCCAGCCCTGCAGAACGGAATCGAAGGCATGCCGATCGCAACAACGATAAACCTACTATTCACGGTACGATAACTTCTCAGCCACTTCCGACCAATACAAGGGGCCATCGCAACTGGTATAAGCACGAGACCAACGACGGCAACAAACGATGACAAACGAGAAACTCGTGTATCAATACCTTCAAGACAACGACGGGACTCAATCACATGTTACAATCGCTCCAGAATGGGGCACGTATTGCTCAACTGCCCAAAGCCAACGAGGAAGCCTTGGTGCCAAATGTGCCTCAAGACCAATCATCGCACGGAAGAGTTCCATTCGAACCGAGTCCAGCAATTAAAAGACAGTGATGTAAATGTGGTGACGTGTCCTATTGTAGTGCGCGGTTTCGAAAACGATGCGATAATAGACTCTGCTAGCGAGAAATCTCTGATTCGGAAATCAGTGGTGAGTAGACTAAATGCAGACATTATGCCAGTGACGAAAACGTTTAAGGGACTCGCAGGTGGTGTTGTACGGTGCAAATCCAAAGCAACCTTTGACATAATCGTGTGTGATGTACAGATACCGTGCAAACTATACATAATCAGTGATCACGAACTCGATACGCCTATATTATTGGGCATGGACGTCCTCGGTAGAAGGAACTTAAAAATTGTTTTAATGAGAATGGTACGTGCAAAATTAAGAGGAAAGATATAAATTTCAAGTGCGGAAATTTGAACGAAGCCGATGTAAATAAAGCGCGCGCAGTAATAGAATGGTATGAATCAAAATTTGGCGTCAATCTCTCTGAACTAGGCAAGTGTGTAACAGCCGAAATGAACATTAAAGTTAAAAGTGACGAGCCGGTGACATTGCAACCACATCGAATTCCTTTCACCAAACGAGCAATGGCTGACCCAAAAATTGAAGAACTTCTCAGCCACAACATCTTTCGAGAAAGTCAATCGGAATACGCAGCACCCATAGTGATGGTGACGAAAGCAGATGGGAGCAACCGATTATGCATTGACTTTCGTGCAACCGATTATGCATTGACTACCGTGAAAGAACGATATCCGATGCTGACCGTGGAGGAGCAACTATCGCAGTTATCTAGACGAAAGCTCTTTACAACGCTAGATTTAATGGGGGGATAGTAGCAAGTCCCCATTAACGAGAGCTCACGGAAATACACCGCATTTGTGATGAACAACAGGCACTATAGCATTTAACTGCATTCCCTTTGGACTAGCCAATGCGCCCTCCGTATTCCAGAGAGTCATCACGTCCATATTAAAGTGAATGCAGAACAGCATAAGCGCATATGTAGATGAAATCATCATTGCAACTAACACGGTCGAGGAATCAGTAACGAAGCCGGGGACACCCCAGCTAGACAAGTGCACGTTTCTCGCATCGCAACTAACGTCCCTAAGACACATAGTTTAAGAAGCAAGAAATTCGCCCGGTGATATCAAAACGGATACGATACTCAACTTTTCAGTGCCAACAAAAGTACCAGAAGTTCAACGTTTCCTGGAATTGGCAAGCTACTTTCACCGATTCACCCGGGACTTTGCAACGAAAGCATCACTGCTAACGAAGTTATTACGGATGAAGAAAAACGCTAAGTTCAAATGAACCAACACATAGGACGACACCATCAACGAGCTTAAGGAGGCCTTAACAAACCAACCAGTCCTCGAAATATACGATTCAGGTGCAGCGCACGAAGTCCATACCGATGCCAGCAGCATGGACCTAGGTGGAGTGCTGATGCAGCAATCAAATGGTGGTTGGAATCTGGTTCAGCTCCAACCTGTTGCCGGCAATGCAAAAGGTTGGAGCTGAACTATACGAGCCATGAGCTGGAGGTGTTAGCTATTGTGGAATTGTGGAAAGGTTAAACCTGTTTCTCCTGGGGAAGGCGTTTCACATCAGCACCGACTGCCCAGCCATTGCTGTTGAAAAGAACTGAAAGCCACTCATTCCCCCAATTGCTATATGATTCCTGCGACTGCAAGAGTACGAATACACCATAACAAATCGATCCAGCGAGAAAATGCAACACGTAGATTCTCTCAGCCGAGCATCAGGTAACGAAGGCGGTGGCATTCAGACCGTTGCCGAAAACGTTTTCTGAATCCAAATCAATCATAACGATTGGCTAATTGCAGTGCAGCGACTGGATCTATCTCCACAGGATATTGTGGAGATGCTGCAGGGAGAGCGAGATGGATTACTCGTAAAAGGAGGTTGACGCGTAGGCGACAACTTGAGATTCGTTGTCCCAAAAGCAATAAGATGGCGAGTAATACGAATATATCATCACAAAATGATACATTTCGGCAAAGCGAAGAAGCTGAAGAAGCTCCGGGAACTATTCTGGTTCCCCAAACAACGTAAGCTGGTCAAGCAGTACATTAAGGCATGTCTCAAGTGCTGCTATAACAAGCAAGTTGGAGGAAAGCCACAGGGAGAACTCCATTCAACAGACGTTAACCCGATACCACTTCGTTTATTGCACATAGATCACCTAGGACCATTTCCACGCAGTCGAAGCGGAAATGTGCACGTAATAGCGGTATGTAATCCCGTCACAAAATACGCCATTTTGAGAGCAGTAAGCAACACGAAAACTAAACCAGTCGTAAAAATGTTGAACGACCTGTCTGGATTCTTCGGAATTCCGGAACGAATAATCACCGACAGAGGAACGTCATATACATCGAAGCTATTCCAATGGCATTGCGAGGAAAACGAGATAGAACACGTTCAAGTAGCTGTGAGGACACCACGGGCAAACGTTCAGGCTGAACGGGCTAACGAAACTATCTTGCAGTTTATACGACTGAGATTGGGATGCAAACATCCACAAAATGCAGTTCACTATGAACAACCAACGAAACGAAACCACGAAATTCACGCCTAATGAACTTGAATACGATTTCAAGAAGAGAGACGTACTCAGTAATCGACTCATCCAAGCAGTAGCAGACGACATTGAGAGGACTGAGAGTAACCTGTCCAAAAAGCGGAGGATTGCCATCAAGAACATCAAGACAGAACGAGCAAAATAAATGGAGTGATTTGACAAACGACACAAGTACCCCACAAAATATGAGGAAGGCGATTTTTTTTGTCATACGAAACCCCCCATTAGCCATAGGTGAACCCCGGAAGCTGGAGCCAAAATGCAAGGGTCCCTTTGTTATCACACGAGTGCTTCGCAACGATAGATACTTAGTTAAGGACTTGGAATCTCAACATGCCGGAAGACCCTACGCTCGAGTGTTTTCAACGGAAAAGATGAAGCCATGGTGCGAACTAGGACCAGAGATCGATCCATTCTCCAGCGATAACGACGACGATGGCAGCGATGAAGAGCTCGAGGCGCATTCTCACAGGACAGCCGAGCTGTCACACGTACAGGCAGCATACAAAACAACACCATCAAACCATACTAGTAATAGTGTACCAGAACCCATATAAATACGAGTGCACTTCACGCACTCGAGAGAGTCTCGTTTTGAGATCATACTTATAAAGTCCTTTTACCAGTATAAAGTATTTCTTTTGTAAACTGAGATTAGTCAGAATATAGGAAGCCTCAAAGTCCCCAACCCGGTCCTCCTATGAATTGGAGGGCAACCCAAGATTCACAAGCAAGGTAATGAGATGCAAAAAGTATTCAATTACTCGTAAAAACTCCCAGGAATTAATTAATAAATTGCTGCGTAGTGGAGCTATTAACTCTGATGAAAAGATAATATCCTTTGACATAAAAGCACTGTTCCCGAATATACCAATTAAAATGGCACTGTACAAATTAGAACAGTGGCTCACAAGGAATGACAAATCGGTGGAATGGCGAAAAAGGTGAAAAAGTATTTTGCATTACGATGCATGATAAAGAACTACTGCACGTTATGGGGTAAGTGTTATAAAAAAATGAAGGGGACGGTAATGGGAAACCCATTGTCACCAGTGCTAGCAGAAATTTTCATGGCAGCTTTAGAGAAGCAGATAGAGGAAAAAGGTTTTATGCCGAGAATATGGTATCGATACGTAGACGACATCATTGCGATCGTTAAAACTGAGAAAATCGAAAAAACGTTAAACAAAATAAATGAGATTAACATAAGTATCCAATTCAGCATGGAAATAAAGGATGGTGGTAAGATCCCGGTCGACAAGAGCCGGTTGACAAGAGCACTCTTGGAGGCTAGTATTCTTTGGGGAGTTCCGCCCCCACATACCCGAGGAAACTCCGCAGGGGGAATGCCGGTCGACAAGACCACTCTTGGAGGCTCGCATTCCTTGGGGAGTTCCGCCCCCACGTACGCGAGGATATGGGGGTGCCGTGAGGTTCCCTCCTGGGATGACAGATAACGACTCTGATTGTATCTGGACTACGCTTTGGACAAAGAACTGGAATTGACGCTTTGGGCTGGCGGATGTGATGGTTTGGACCTAGTTGCTTTGCACAGTAGCACCGAGGTAAAACTCGTGTGTGAACGGCTCCAATTCAACTATCATACCGTCTCCATCCCGGTAAAACCTTGGCAGGCCTCGGAGTACGTTCGAAGGTCGCACCATTGGGTTGGTGGTGTAGGTTCGGTTGAGACGGACTCCCGATTAGCGCTAGTTTGGGCGCAGCAAAAAGATTATGCGAACGCCCGAGCGTCCTATTAAGGAGAAGCGGGAGACTCGGCAGGATGCTTCAGGTGTTCGAGCAGTGGAAGATATTAAAGCTGATTGAGTTCAGCGTGTTTTTGTGTTGGAGTGTACAGACGCACGACTTTTGTGCGTAACTGTACTCGACGTAGCAACCGAGCGCGATTCAGTTTTCTTTATAAATACTCGAATAACGTTGGATTAAGTCAGTTCGTTTCGATTGCTCCAGTAGCACGCTCGCAAATAAAATATTATTAGCAAATAAAATACTATTAATTAAAAAAATATTATTAATTAAAATATCAAAATTATTAAACTTAAAAAAACGTTTATTTATTACCCTAAACTTGTTCTCCCATTCCTGGTCTAACAGGTTATGGGCCCAGTTTACGTAGAACTGTGAAAATTAGGAGAACAAAAAGTAAAAAAATTAACTCGACGAGTCCCAACTGGCGCGGAACGGAAGTCGGCCATTGTTCGGTTGTGTCGAAGTTAACGCGAGTGAAAACGTGCGGAGTGTAAATCGAATCCGTGATGTCAGTCGGCATCTCAGTAAAGGGCGTGAATTTTCAAGGCTGGAAAGCGCAAGTAAATGCTTTATTTGTGATGAATGATGTTCTCGATGTTGTCGACGGCACGAGGCCGGAGCCTCCTGCTGGAAACGGACAAGCGGCCACGTTGAAGGACGATGCAACGGCAAAGTTTATAATACTGTCGAATCTCGACGAGACGCAACAGGTGTGTGTATTGTCCTGCGTTTCTGCGAAAGAAATGTGGGATAAATTGTGCCTAATTCATGAACAGAAAACCGCAACAAATAAACTAGGTTTGCTACAAAAGTTTCACGCGTATCGAATGAGTGAATCAGATACGGCAGTTCAACATGTGGCGAAGGTGACAAACATGGCGAGTCATCTCAAGGACATCGGCGAAGATGTGTCGGACGCTACGACAATGGCAAAGATACTCGCGAGCCTCACCACGAGGTTCAGCACGCTGCAAGTAGCATGGGACAGTTTGGATCCGGTACGGCAGACTCTTGATAGCCTCCAGGAACGGCTGATAAGAGAGGACGCAAGACTCAACGACGAAGAAGAAACGTCAGAAGCGCTGGCTGTGACAGCCCAAAATCGTCGTTCGCGAGGAACGAAAAGTGCTTAAAATAAAAAGACTGAAAATAAACAGGACATGAAGGAAGTACAGTGTTACAAGTGCCAAGGCATGGGACATTTCGCGAGTCGCTGCCGAAACAAGCGAAAGCCACGTGATGGCGCCGAAAAAACACGTGACTGTGCATTCGTAGGTGAAATGAGCGGTTCGGTTGCGTCGGGCTTCAAAAGTGCAGGAACCGCGAAGGTACTGTGGACAAAGACTCAAGTGATGAAGGCCGATCAGAGCGATGTCTGGCTGATCGACAGCGGCGCATCGCGACATCTAACTCACCGACGTGACTGGCTATCAGACTACAAGTCGGACAATACGGGTGCTACAGTATCGCTTGGCGATAATCAAAACTGCAATGTCGCCGGTGAAGGCACAGTGAAAATTAAAAACTTGATCGATGGAGTGTGGCAAGATACAAAAATCGAAAATGTGCTGCACGTGCCAAAGTTACGAAAAAATCTGTTCTCTGTCGGAGTATGTACTAAAAAGGGATTCCAAGTGCGTTTCAAAAATAATCAAGTTATCGTGGCGCGTGACAGTGAAGTACTTGCCACGGGAATGAAGCAAAACAATGGCGTGTACAGAATGTTTTTCAAGGTTACGAAACAAGGGAGCAACGCAGAAGCCAATGTAGTTGCGACGAATTTAACCGTGTGGCACGAGCGTTTGGGACACGTCGGGAAGCGTGCAATTCGTGAATTAGCGGAAAAAGGACTCGTGAGTGGAGTAACATTTACAGACAAAAGTGATGTTTTCTGTGAGCCGTGCAGTCTTGGAAAAGCACACAGGCTACCATTTAATAAGAAAATGGAACGCGACAAGAAAATAAAGCCAGGTGAAAAAATGCACTCAGATGTCTGTGGGCCCATGTCGACGAACTCGGTCGGAGGATCAAGGTTCTTTTTGACATTCAAAGACGAAGCAACAGGCTACAGGCACGTCTATTTCATGAGAAGGAAATCTGAAGTATTTGAAAAATTCCAAACTTTAGAGGAAATGATCGAGAACCAATTCGGAAGAAAAATGACGACTCTTCGCTCCGACAATGGTCGAGAATTCTGTAACGAAGAAATGGACAAATATCTTGAGGAATGTGGCATCAGACGAGAAACAACAGTGCCGTACAACCCGGAGCAAAATGGAAAAGCCGAGCGCGACAATCGGACGATTGTCGAAAGTGCCCATACAATGATAATCGCGAAGAATCTTCCATTGACTCTATGGGCAGAAGCAGTAAATTGTGCAGTGTACGTGTTAAATCGAGCCGTATGGATGAGTGGCACCGTAACTCCGTACGAAGCGTGAACTGGGAAGGTTCCGAACCTAAAGCATCTCCGAATCTTTGGATCAGATGCATACGTACACACTCCGAAACAATTCACGCGAAAATTTGACGCTCGAGCAATCAAGAAAGTTTTTGTTGGATACACGGAAGAGTCAGCGAATTACCGGGTATACGATCCTGAAAAGAAAAAGCTCAGCGTTGTGCGAAACGTCGTATTCAACGAGAAAATCGGGCCTTCGTCGGTAGAAGCGAACGAGAAGGAAGATGAATATGAAATTTTTCTTCCAATGAACGAGGCACGAGAAGATAACGAAGGACATGAAATCGACGAGGAAGAAGAACACGAGAACAACGGTGAGGACAACGCACAAGAGAACGAGCAAGAAGAAGAAGATCACGAAAATCGAAGAGTCCTGCGAGATCAAAACGCAATTCAAACTCCGAGAAGGTATCGGCACGATGCAAATGTAGCCGAATACGTGATTCCATTGACATACGAAGAAGCAACAAAGAGCACTGAAGCCTCGCAGTGGGCAAGTGCGATTCATGACGAATTCAAAGCGCATGAAGAAAATCGTACGTGGGAACTTGTAACAAAAACGCCGGACATGAGGCTAATCGATTCGAAATGGGTATTCCACGTGAAGACGGACGTCGACGGGAAGTCACACCGCTTCAAAGCCCGATTGTGCGCGAGAGGTTTTCTTCAACGTGAAGGTATTGACTTCAAAGAAACATTCTCCCCAGTCGTGAGATATGACTCACTAAGGATTCTGCTGGCAACGATAGCAGCGAAAAATCTTAACGTAGTGCAGTTCGATGTTCAAACTGCATTTTTGTACGGGAAACTTGAAGAAACAATCTTCATGAAATTTCCGGAAGGACTGAAGCTGAAAGAAGATGCAAGAAACGTCGTATGCATATATTTAAAAAGGCGCTGCCGCGAGATCGCTTCAAGGATCTATGTTACAAGCTAAATATGATAACAGCAAACGAGAAACACTCGAACGGCAGTAGTATTAAAGCTGATTGAGTTCAGCGTGTTTTTGTATTGGAGTGTACAGACGCACGACTTTTGTGCGTAACTGTACTCGACGTAGCAACCGAGCGCGATTCAGTTTTCTTTATAAATACTCGAATGACGTTGGATTAAGTCAGTTCGTTTCGATTGCTCCAGTAGCACGCTCGCAAATAAAATATTATTAACAAATAAAATATTATTAATTAAAAAAATATTATTAATTAAACTATCAAAATTATTAAACTTAAAAAACGTTTATTTATTACCCTAAACTTGTTCTCCCATTCCTGGTCTAACAGAAGATAACATAAAGAGCACCGAAAATTCGATTGTCACCGCTGCGATCGTTACCGAAGCGACCGATGCAAGGGTCACAAATCCCGACATTGCAACGAAAAATCCAGAAGTAAACGAGGAGATTACGGCACTAAAATCAAAGAGTGACCAGACACCGCGTGATTGTACCGCCAACGTTGAAAATGTGGCGGAAGTACTGCACTCGGAAACAGAACGCGAAAACCTCTCCCAAGGATGGTTGCAAGCTACAATTGCGGCCCAGCGATACGAAGAAGAAAGACTACTTCGAAAAGCGGGAGATGTTCTGAAAAGAATACAAGCTGCATGCGACTCCCCAAAAATTAGCAAAGTAGCAAAGGAAGGGCTCCTTGAACTAGAGGAGCTCCTAGATCGCATAGAGCACTATTGGAGGAGCTGGTTAAGGGCCGAAAATGAACAGAAGGCTAAAGAGGCGCTCGGGGCAAAATCTAAAGACGACATGCAGATAGCTCCATCATTAAAAGTCAATAAAAGAATGGCGTCTAGCCCAATCGAAGGAGATCGGGATAAAAGAAGGAAGGAAGAGGCACTTGACGGGCGTGGAGCACCAGGTCAGGGGTTCCAGACAGTGCTTACAAAAGGAGCAAAGAAAGCCGCAAAGAAACTCCTTCAAAATAAGCCAGAAAATAAAATTCGCACGGACGCCCAATTAGAAAAAGGACCTGATGCAAAACAGGGGAGGCAGAAGCCCCGACGAAGACCTCGGCAGCAGGCACTGCTTGTAAAGCCCCAAGATGGCCGATCCTACGCGGAGGTGCTGCGGGACATCAGGGGAAACGTAAGGCCCGAAGACACCAATACTACCATTAAAGTAGTACGACCAACGCGGTCAGGCCACATACTGGTCGAATTCGGAGCAGAGGCCGGCAATAAAGAAGCATTCTGTGACGCATTAAAGAAAGTCCTCGGCAAAAGCGCAACTATAGCCCCGCTCGAGCCGATGGCAACGATCGAAATACGAACCATTGACTGCGTGACGGATCTGGCCGAGGTAGAAGAGGCCATCAAAAGGGACTTCCCTAGCGTGGGAAGGATCAAAGCGCGACTGACACCAGAAAACAACAGGGGACAACGCATGGCCACAGTTGAATTGACCGAAAATGACGCCGAACAATTCCTGAACAAGGGCAAAGTACGAATAGGGTGGGTTGTCTGTAGGATACGGCGAAGAGCAACGCCTCTTCAATGTTTCAAATGCCTTGGTTATGGCCACACCACACAGGTATGCAAAGGACCCGATAGGAGTTCCCTATGTTACAAATGCGGTGAAATGGGACATAAAAGAAAAGAGTGTACGAAGGAGGCACACTGTATTCTTTGCAAGGATGCTGATCCAAAACCTGATTTTGGAAACGTCTTGGGATCAGGAAAATGCCGGGTGTTCCAGGAAGCCCTAGCCAAGGCAAAATCAGAACTCCGACGATCCGCATCCTGCAGCTAAACCTACACCGCAGTCCAACCGCCCAAAATCTACTTGAGCAGTTTGCGAGGGACATGAAAGCCGACTTCTTGCTGCTGAGAGAGCAACACCATAATAATAGTCCTGCATTATGGTATTCTGACGAAACTGGTACTGCCGCCATCTGGGTTCGGAACAGTGACTTTCAAACGGAGAGTTGTGGACGGTGGGATGGTTTCGTGTGGGTTCGGTGCTCAGGGATCACCTTCTTTAGTGTGTACCTAACGCCTAACGAGTCGATATCATCTTTCCAAATCAAGCTTAATGCTTTTTTCTTTTTTTTTCTTTTTGGTGGGTAGGGAGGTGAAGGCATTTACGCCCGCCGAGTCTGGCAGTGTGGGACTCCCATGAAGGATACCCTTTGACTACCCACTAAACACCTCCCCTGTCAATCTGAGAAACTAGCCTGGAACCGTTTGACACATTACTTCGGGCCAGGTCTCGTTTTGTTACGCCCTGGGGCGCCTTCAAGCTGGGGAGTCCCTTTCCTAGCGGAAGTGAAGAGGGGAAGAGGAAATGCCAGAAGAGCGATCCCCAGCCCCAGCGCCTCCAGCTGCTGTGAGTCCCTTATATATTTTAGGACTGCCCGAGCATAATGTGCCACCTGGTTCCATTTGTCAACCGATTTGAGCATCCCCCCAACTATATTATCCGGGGTGAGCTCTCCCGTCTCCCTGTAAAGTTCCCTTCGCAGCCTGATCCGTTTTGTACACGCAAAAAATGTGTGACAGGCATTGTCCTCCTCTCCTGGGCAAAACCGACAATCGGGAGACCGTGACTTACCGATTTTGTGCAGGTAAGACTGAAAACACCCGTGCCCGCTCAAAAGCTGGGTCAGATAGAAGTCAGTCTCACCATGCCTTCGTAATAGCCACGGTCTCACATCCGGGATGAGGCGCGTAGTCCACCTTCCCTTCGTGCAATTCCCCCAAGACTGCTACCAATCGTTGAGTGAGCGTTGTCTCTCCTCGCGGACAACCATCTCCCTCGCATCCTCGTTTCGGCGCAGGTAAATAGCGCGGCGCTCTCTAGCAAGGAGGGCGACAGGTATCACGCCTGCAATCACTCTCACCGCCGAGTCGGAGACTGTTGGATACGAAGATGCAATTCTCAGTGCTCCTCTTCTCAGTGCTCCTCTTCTCTGTACCTGTGCCAATCGTTTTCGGTATACCTCCTTGCTGAGAGCGTCGCCCCATACCTCTGCTCCGTACAGTAGCACTGACACTACAGCACTCATCAAGAGGCGTCTCCTTGATGGGCTGGTTCCCCCTATGTTGGCCATAAGTCGACTCAGGGCCGATATTCCCGAAGCAGCCTTCTCAGCCGTTGCCCTAATTTGCTCAAAGAAACTCATCTTCGAGTCGATCAGTAGCTCCAGGTACTTCACCGCTGGCTTCGATTGGATTTGTATGTCTCCAATACTGATCATCCTTACTCTAGGGATTCTCTTTTTTGTCAAGATGACCACTTCGGTTTTCTCCAGTACTAAACTCAGCCCGCGAGCAGTCATCCACTCCCTCACTCGGCGCATTAGCATACCTAGCCTAAGTTGCGCTTGTTCAACGGTGCGTCCAGTGACCAGAGCCGCAACATCATCCACATAGCCAACCAAGTGCGACTCATCTGGCATCTCAAGTCTCAGTAGCCCGTCGTAAGACACGTTCCACAGGTCCAGACCAAGGATAGATCCCTGGGCAACACCCGATGTAATTTCCATCCTTCGTTGGCCCTGTGTCGTGTCGTAGAGCAGGCTTTGGCCCTTTAGGTAGTTCCTCAAAAGCCGCATTAGATATTCTGGAACTTGAAAAGAGTTTTCCAGCGTGTCCAGAATATCCACCCATCTAGCGGAGTTGAAGGCATTCCTGACGTCGAGTGTCACCAACAGGACGATCCGTCGCTTGGTGCGACTATATGCCTCTGCTTTTTGGACCGCGTTCACCACCTCTGCAATCGCATCAATGGTAGAACGTCCTGCTCTTAAGCCGTACTGCCGAGGAGATAGGTCCCCAGCAGCACGAATCGCGTCAGTTAGTTTTCCCTTGATGAGTTTCTCTAGCACTTTCCCAGCCGTGTCTAGCATGCATAACGGGCGGTATGCAGACGGCGATTCGGGATTTCCCTTCCCCTTGCTGATCAGCACGAGCCTCGCCACCTTCCATCGTACCGGGAAAACCCCGTCCCGTAGGCAAGCGTTGAATGTGCTGAGCAGCAAGTCAGGACAATGGTGATAGACGAGCCGCAACACCTCAGCTGGAACACCATCTGGACCTGGAGCCTTCCTCGCTTTCAAGGAGAGGACTGCCTCCTCCAGTTCCAGCTGTGTGAAGAGTGGGCACTCTACTGCTGTTTTACCATGGATAGCGTCAACACGGACGGGATGGGCGGGGAAGAGTCACCGCACTATCGCGTCCATCTTTTCCGCGTCATGTATACAAGGCTTCCGTAGGACACCAAGTTTCCCCATGACCAGCTTGTAGCCAAGGCCCCACGGATCCTCGTTCACATTGTTCACTAGGTCTTGCCAGCAGCGAGCCTTGCTACTGTTGATCAGTTTGCGAAGGCATTTCCTGGCCGACTTATATGCGAGGGAGATAGTTATCCGCGAGGAGAGACAGCGCTCACTCAACGATTGGTAGCAGTCTTGGGTGAATTGCACGAAGGGAAGGTGGACTGCGCGCCTCATCCCGGATGTGAGACCGTGGCTAAATCGAAGGCATGGTGAGACTGACTTCTATCTGACCCAGCTTTTGAGCGGGCACGGGTGTTTTCAGTCTTACCTGCACAAAATCGGTAAGTCACGGTCCCCCGATTCTTGGTATTGCCCGGGAGAGGAGGACAATGCCTGTCACACATTTTTTGCGTGTACAAAATGGGTCGGGCTGCAAAGGGAACTTTACAGGGAGACGGGGGGGCTCACCCCGGATAATATAATTGCGGTGATGCTCGAATCGGTTGACAAATTGAACCAGGTGGCACATTATGCTCGGGCAGTCCTAAAATATAAAAGGGACTCACACCAGCCGGGGGCGCTAGGGCTGGGGGATCGCTCTTCTGGCAATTCCTCCCGCTAGGAAAGGGATTCCCCAGCTTGAAGGCGCTCCACGGCGTAACAAAACGAGACCTGGCCCGAAGTAATGTGTTAAACGGTTCCAGGCTGGGTTCTCAGGTTGACAGGGGAGGTGTTTAGTGGGTAGTCCAGCCGCGCATGGGAGTCCTACACTCTGTGCATAAATAGCACTCACCTCCCTACCACAAAAAAAAAAGATCCCGTTCCTGAACTTATAGATCATTAAAGAAAATGGAGATTTTGCATTCGATATTTACTGCAAGCCAACGAAAACACAGAGAACAATTCCTGCTTCGTCTCACCATACCAAACAACATGAATTAGCAGCGTTCCATGACATGGTAAATCGCCTCATCATAGTACCACTTAATGCGCAGAGATACGACAAGGAATTACATTATATGGAACAAACGCCGGAGATTAATGGCTACAACATGAACATAATATAACAAATGATCAGTGAAAAATTGCAACGTTACAATACATACAGCTAGACCACATTCTTTAAGCAGGCGAATGAACTCGATAACAATACAATAGCAGCAAAACCATCAAAATCGTGGGTGCAAGCAGGACAACACATCTTAAAATAATTCTCGCAATCGCCAAGGATCCAAAGAACCTATGGGAGAAGAATGGGATATATACGATAACATGCACGGATTGCAGCAAAACATACAAGTATATTGGACAAACAAAGCGGCTAATAGGGATCAGGGTCCAGGAACACATCAGGGAAGTCGTAGGTGCACGAAAAAGTAATACAGCACTTTCAGATATGAAATCAACGGTGGCGAGGCACGCAATAGAGGAAAACTACGAAATAATGAAGGTTAACATCGAAGTATTGAAGGAGGTGTCAAAACAGTGGAAGCTTGACGCATACGAAAGTTGGTATATTTACAATGAACCACAAGAGAAAAGAATGAATGTAGCCATAGGTAACTGCCAATCATCTTTATTTTCTCAATAAGCCATTCAAAAAATTGTAAAGCTCCTTATTATGCAAATTAACTTTATTTTTCTTTAGTTTCCTTAAGAATAATTTTGTTAATTTTTCTTATCACCTGTAATGCCTTATCCGCTCAATCCTCTTAAAGGATCACCTGTTTAAGTTTGGAAAATTTGTAGCTAGGGTAGCTACCTATAATTGTTGAACCTCTGAATCGATTATTTTGCACTGAAGAATTATTACCTGAATGAAAAATCTTCTATGCATAAAATGACTGTAGATTGTTTATAAGAAAAACTTGTAAAAAAAGCACTAAAGAAGAAAGGACGTTCACTTTGAAACATACGTTTGCAATAAAATAAAAAGGAATATTCCCCCAATAAAAAGGAAGATTTTTCGTTAATTTAGCATCGTTATATTTTTGCTATTCTAGCTATCATGGTATTCCTGAGAAACAAGTAGCCTGTTTTATAATTTAAACCTGCCAGATTTAGTTGTAGCTCAAGCCCATTTCTTGCCAAATTCAAAAATATTTACCTTTATGCTGAACGTACTCGTTCATTCGCCTGCATATTTTCTTAAAAAAAAATCTAGAATTGTGAAGAAAAACAATTTGGAAATATGGTCATGCATCGAAGAAGATGGTAAAAGTCTTCAACAACCGTATCCATAAAAACATTCTTTTGTTCAACGGATCCTTTCCATCATCTACCAGTCAACTTTCTTCGAGAAAGAGAATATCTTCTTCCAGACCACAAGACGCGTCCATCTGTGTAAGTCCCAAGTTGATATGATTCGAGTCGAGAGGAAAGAAAAAAGTCGACGGAAATTTTATTTCCGCTAACACAAATCGAGTGATTTATGTCAGTAACAGTAAGAGATATTTTGCAGATTCCAACAAATAAAATGTTTAACTCACCCTCGTCTTACCACGCTAGTTGATGGCGTAGCTTTTCGGTATGTTGAAGGGCATTGATATGACGTTGCGTGGTTGAATTGCTTCCCTTTCAAGGACAATAAGTTGCTAAAATGAATAGGCTTTGAAGGGTGTAATGTAGAGAGAGGGCTCGAGCGTCTGCTATGATGGCTGCCTGCTAGTAAAACCGATGTATGAGACTTACTGCATAAATATTTAAATATGCACATCTCAGTTACATTGTTCTGATCCCTAGAAATATTTGATGTTTTGAAATGCCTTTCTTTAAGCAAACATTCTACTTTGCAATATTTTTAACTGCTAGAAGAGGGGTTTGCACGTTATATACTAGTATTCTGAGTCCTTGAAATAAAATGCAAAATTTGAGAGTCACGTTGGCAAAAAATTCTATGATTGTTCTAAAGACAATCTTCCTAGCTTGACATAAAAATAGATCAAAATGGTAAATTTTCCATAAAAAACTCTACTAGTCTTAATACACACCAAAAATTAAAAACTGCAAGTCATCAATCATTCACAGAACTTTCCACATGAGTTGAAATTACAGAAGCTCAATTATGTTGTGAAAATGCAATTCATTTACTTTCACATCGATATGTGGGCATTTATCTAATCAATTCTGGTATTCTCAGATCATGTAGTTTGTAAACTTAACGGGTAGCGTGGAGAGCTTGATATGATTAGCAAACAATGAGAAAATTAAGATGTGGGCGATTGCGGTTGTGATGTCGCTTGGCGGCATAAGTCGTGATCTCATTTGAATTACAAACAAAACCCAAATAAGGCACATGCGAGTGTCGATAGTCGCGCGTACGTTAACAATAGCCTACTAATTTGATCCCAATGAGCGCTCCAGTGCACCACAAACAGAAGCGGTAGCGGCGACCCGAGCCAAGTTTCATCTGATTGATTCAGCTCAATGAGAAGGTAATTGCAGAGGCACCTTATATGGATTAATAACGCAACATCCGCGCCTAGCAGGCAATGCCGGAATGAATTGATTGTGGGTCCCCCGTCGTCAATTTGACATCAATTGAAGGGAACATCGAGAGCTGATCAAATAAGTCAATACGCGGCCCCAGCACTTCACTCAAGAATGCGTTGCCTTTAATTGATAAAGTTGTACACCAAATTGCTTGAGTTGCTCTAATTGCATTCAATTTCACATATGGGTCCTCAGCGCTCTGATACACATCTTTGTGGCCGTTCAAACATATGTGACATCAAACCAGCAACGGATGACAAGCCAACAAGATACAAGACAGGGCCGAAGGCCACATTGCCCAATTCATTTTTCAATTTAACGGGGGCTTTTTTATGTCTTCTCTGCTCGCATGTTATCTTCGAGTCCAATTTCCTAACGAATTTTAATGGTGGCTTTTATCTCGACGGGGTGACATTTTTCGGATCGAGGAATTTCATCGATGTGCGGAACTACTCGTACAGGCAGTGATTATTATTTTTTTTTGCTGCAACTAGTTCTTTTTGAAATGTTTTCGAAATGAAACTAACAAATAAAGAGTGGCTCCGTTGAGCAGCAGTGATTGTTTAACTCATTCAGCTGGCGTACATAAACATAATTGCAATGGAAAGATGTGTGGATTCAATAGCATTGATTACTTATGAATATAAGGTTTTATCACTGAAAGTTGATCAAAAGAACTTCTTTTTGGGTTTATTAGTGAATTGATTTTTAATGAAAATATCGTTTCACCATAAAGGAATATTTGAAATAATGCTTAAAACCCTGACTTGCTTAAAATAAGGAGCAATTAAAATGAATTGGCAGGATCTTGCTCCTACGAAAAAGATTTCATAAGAGAGTATATTAAAGAATGTTCGCAAAATGTTACCATACATCGGGATATTCATTTGAGCGAAAAATATATGAAATGCAATTTGATATTTAAATTTTCCGCTTTTTAGGGGGTTGTAAAATAATTTTACACTACGCCGTTAAAATCGGGAACTGTATGTCCGTCCGTCTGTGCGTCACAGCCAGTCTTCTCGCAAACCCCATAAGCTAAGGGATGAAATTTGGTGTGTAGGTTAGAAGTGATGCCCTCTCAAAAGTAACAGTAAACAAAACTTTCGGGAGTAAGTTGCTCCCTTCTTCAGTGCCAAATATTTGGCACTGAAGAAGGGAGCAACTTACTCTCGAAATATATATTTGTGGGAAAAAACAAAATAGTAGCGTTTAAATGGAAAATATCAAAACACAGGATAGTCTTGAAGCGCTAAACAGGGGAAAATACACAGAGTATAGCAGGCAAAAATATTTTAAGGTGTTTAATGGGGGTCTCCCCATGTAGGGTGGTTAGCCCTGACCTTTTTTACAAACGTATCCAATACTCAAGCAAGCATACAACAGTATTGATCGTTACGTACTATATCAAATAATGGTTTGCTTTGAGATACCAGCCAATGTTATTTTATTAGAAAGCTAGCTGTCGATACAGGAGGTACGTTATTATTCAAGTCAAGCCAAGTGGTAGCTTCTGCGGACATCAATATTTTGTCACGGTCCCTAAAAACCGCTAAGAACATTGCCTGAAACTTGGCAGTGAAGCAAAACTAGTATGGTTACAAATCAATTAAAATACAGCAACAATCATGACACAGTCAAGGAAAAATACGTCACATGCACAAAACATCACACTTGGCGAATACAATATCGAAAATGTGGACAAATTTATGCATTTAGGCACCAAAATGATGAGAACCGCTAATGGAAGAGACGAAGTACGCCGAAGAATACAGCTCTTAAATAAAATATTTTAGTCAGTTTTAACAATCTTGAAGAGCAGCTGCATGTACAGGAAAACAAAGCTCCAAGTATGCAAATCTGTGATAAGACCTGTTCTATATGTAATGTTTTTAACTCGCACACGAACGTCAAGATTTCCCGAAGGAAATCTGAACCGACCTCTCATCGGTTCTAGATGTCAAGTCTGAGTCATGCCAACGAATGGTACCCAATTGGTCAACCAGTCCGTGCACTCGTAATCCATTTCGCGGTGGCTACTTGTCGGCCAGCTAGTTCGGAGAAAATTTCGGTCGCAGGTCTTTCAAATGGATTACGCTCAATTACGTTGTTTCAGCCACCATCAAGTGCCCATTTTAAACGCGTCTAAAATGCAAGCATGCGGAAAAGAAACCTATCTCTACTTTATTCCGTATTTACCTTCATTTCAGTCAAACAACAGCAAAATAAACTTGATTTAGTTTCGCGTTCCCGAAACTTATTGTTTTTCCCCCGACGCGGTACCGAAAATATCCTACTCTAATGCAAAGCACTAAATATCCTACTCTAATAAAAAACCTCAAAACAAATTATGGTACCGCGTGCCGGCCGCGACGCGAAACCGGCCATTACAAGAACCCTACCCTCTTAGCAGCATACTCACCATTCGCCGACATTGTCCTGCCGGAAGAGAAGTGCTTAGCTAGAAAGGAAAGACTGGGTTAACCTAACAATTCATATTCGTTTTTATTTCTTTCATAATACTACTTTGTATCTTTTTTTCTTTTTTGTAAAGTCAAATGTATCTGTATCTAAAACTAACTATATATATATATATATATATATATATATATATATATATATATATATATATATATATATATATATAACGGTACATGTTAAATTTGCAAGGTTTCATTTTCTTTACTTTGTTGCGATGCTTTTCATTATTTGTGTTATTTCATCAAATCAGTCGTCTTCTCTTATTACTCGCATGTTCTAACATTCTATTTTCTACGATTTATTGTAATTGTTTAATTGTTTAATTGTATATTATATTTCTTTATTCTAAACTAATAAGTTCAGTTTTATGTTTAAAGCGCATAACTATTTTCATCTCAATAATAAATTTGTGACCTGTTCAATTTATAGTTAATTGAAATAATTCTTTACTTGTTTCTAATAAAAATTATTTACAATATTATATAAACAATAATAGTGTATAATTATCAATGCATTATGGATAGAATATAAAATATTTTAATTTTTAAATGGATTGTAACATTTCATGTAAGCTCATAAACCTCAGATATAAACCTTCAGTTTCTCTTTTAAATATTACTTCGAAAGTAATTTACACGTAAAAACACTTTCCTTTTGAAATTCATGCAAAGGAGGAACTTTTTTTGGAATTTTACATGGGCCACTGGCTGGAAATCTTCAAATAGAAAAAAAACAGGAAGAATCAAAATTAGCAAGTGTTAACTCTCTTGCACCAAAGTGGCGGCCCAACAATTATTTTCAATAATTTTGTTTAATTTATCGATTTTGAATGTTATAAATTTTTCTCGTTAATTTGTTCACAAACTACTTTATTTTGTAGTAGTTAAAAAAAGGTAAATACTGAAGTTGATCTTCATCAATATCTCAATGATTTTATTAATTTCCTCTTTTCTTCGATATATTAATGAAAAAAGGTAATATTCATTTATGATCATCATTTTCAATCTCGAAAAGCTTAAAAATTGATTCAAATTAAATTCATTTCACTAGCAACATCTCAGAAATTAATTATATACATTTTTGACTCATAATTGGAAAATTTTTAAATGCAAGGATTTTTTCATCTTCTTCTTCTTCTTCTTAGCACTACAGCCCCTCTCGGGCCTTCGCTTCCTGCAAATAGTGCCTCCGAATGTCTCGGTCCGTTGACCGCATCTTCCAATTCTTCGTCTTCTTCATCAACCGAGTCAGACCAGCGTTTCCTCGGTTTCCCCACTGGTCTCCACCATTCAGTTCTCCGAACGAATACCTTCTTGGGTATCCGCTATTCGTCCATATGATTCATGTGTCCAGTCCATTGCAGCTTCTGCAGTCGTGCATTCCCTAAGACCTCCGGTTCGTCAAAAATTTCATGCAGCTCATGGTTGTATCGAATTCGCCATTGGTCCCCGTCTAACTTCGCTCCGATTATTCGCCTCAGGACCCGTCGCTCAAGGCGTTCAATATATTTGCGGATGTTTGGGTTAGGGTTCATGCTTCACACCTGTAGCAGAAGACAGGTCAGATTTGTATACTTGGAGCTTTCTTCTCCTGTGTATGCAGCTGGTCTTCAAGATCATCAATACTGAATCAAATATTTTATTTACAAGCTGTATTATTCGGCGTATTTCGTCTCTTTCATTGTCCGTTTTCGTTACATTGGCGCATAAATACACAAAGTTGCTAACATTCTCGATACTGTATTCACCAAGTGTGATATTTTGTGTATTTGAGGTATTTTTCCTCAACTGCGTCATGAGCTTTGTTTTATTTTCATTGATTTGTAGCCCTACTAGTTCTGCTTTGCTGTCGAGTTTCAGAAACAGTTCTTTGGCAGTTGTTAATGACCGTGACAAAATATTGATGTCGTCCGCATAGGCTACCAGTTGGCTCGACTTGTATAGTAATGTACCTCACATATCGACAGGTAGCTTCCGTATGACGTACTCCAGAGCCAAATTGAATAGCAATGGGGCCAGCCCATCTCCCTGCTTTAGTCCGATATTTGTGTCAAAGGCATCGGTGAGTTGGTTATTGATGTGGACTTGGGAGGTTGTCGACGTCATTGTCATTTTGGTAAGACGGACTAATTTGGCTGGGATGCCAAAGCAAAGCATTATTTGGTACAAGACGATACAATCAATACTGTCGTATGCTTGCTTGAAATCAACGAAAATTTGGTGTACGTCTATGTTGAACTCCCAGCATTTTTCAAGTACCCGCTAGACCGTGAATAATTGGTCTGTTATTGTCAACCTGCCGTAAAACCACTTTGATACCCCCCAATAATACTCTTGGCGTATAATCCGATTTTATTTTCAAAGATTTTAGAAAATATTTTGTACGCCGTACAAAGTAGCGATATGCATCTATAATTTTCGGACTGTAGCTTGTCACCTTCTTTGTGGATAAGGAATATTGTTGATTGGCTCCACTCTTTCAGCATATGTTCTTGTTGCAAAATATGGATGGCTTTGTGAGTACTTGGTGAACACTACTTCCACCATATTTGATGAGCTCCACTGGAATCTCATCGATGCCAGGCGCTTTATTATTCTTTTGGGCTTTGATGACGGAACAAACTTCATCCAGAATTGGTGGGGCCAATGGAAGCTCTCCAGAAACATCTATAGGCTCCGATGTTCTAGAGCTGTGCGGAGTATTAAGGAGGTTCTTGAGATATGATGCCTATCTTTCCTTAATCTTGGTTTCATCAGCGATTATATTGCCGCTGTCATGACGACAGAGCGTGGTTTTGGGCTGATAACCACGTTTCAGGCTTTTCACTACTTTGCATGTTTTCTTGTGTTGTTGCTCGCTAAACTTACATCTATACTTCTTAATCCTAATTATCTGATTCGCTACTCTTCTGAGATTTTCATAGTGTTCTCTCTTCATCCTGGTTGTCCTATCTACGTATTCTTTGTACGCCTGTTTTTTTTATCTAATGCATTCTGGCACTCATCATCGAACCATTCATTCCTCTTGCGCCGGGCTTGATATCCGATCGACTGATGATCCAGAGCTCGTTGCTCGTCTTTAACGATGCGTCTAATAAGATGGGAGCCAGCTGGTTGTCGAGGGTCTCCGTGAAATGTTTCTTCGCCTTATATGTCTTTGACATACGACATCGATAGGTTAATGTGATCAAGTAATGATCTGAGTTACAGTTGGCTCCTCGGTATGTATGGACGTCAAGTATGCTCAAGGCCCAGCGGTGTTGGATCAGAACATGATCGATCTGATTTTGTATGTTGCCATCCGGTGATACCCAGGTCATTTTATGAATGCATCAATAGGGGAAGCAAGTCGAATGTATGGTAAGATTTCTACTACATGTGAAGTCAATCAGGCGCTGGCCGTTGTCATTTGTTTCATCGAGGAGTCTGTAGCCTCCAGTCATTCCCTGGTGAGATAGCTCGTTGCCAACCTTAGCGTTGAAACTACCTAGAATTATTTTTGTGTCGTTTGTAGGCAATGAGTCGACCAGACTTTCCAGGCGATTGTAAAACGTTTCCTTCGTTTTTTCGTCCTTTTTTTTCGGTTGGGGCGTGAACATTAATCAGCCAGATTTTGAACAATTACGCTTTTATACGGATCGCACACTGCCTTAAAACCAATAACTTGTGATTTGAACTCCCTATTCACAATGAAGGCCACTCCGAATTCTCTTTTTCCAGTAGGCTTCCCACTTTTGAATATTGTGTGCGATCTCATGTCTTTAATGTCGTTTCCAGTCCAATTCGTTTCCTGGACTGCCAGTATTTTCAATTGATATTGACTGGCCTGTTGTAAAAGGTCCTTAACAGCGCCAGGGTAATTGAGTGATCTGACATTCCAGGATCCAATGCCATAGTCGTTTTTCGTTTGCGAGGTCGTTGCTGTGTGTCCAATCCATTCCGCGGCCCATCTGCAGGTTTCGAAACAATGAAAGGTTTTCCAGGGACGAGGAGTTAGCCCGTCGTCCATCCTCCATTCTGGTTATTACGTCGATTCCGTTATCAGGCGCGGAAGATTCACCTTCACCCTCTTACGTCCTCACAAAGGAGGTGTAAGTAGGATTTAGTAGCAGAGCTGTAGATGTATTTACAGTTATTAGCATTTCTCGACATTTAATGTTACATTATTGGAGAACCAGTAAACCCAATGTGCACCCGGAGAGCATTTACTGCCATTTAATTGGATGGTTTGGGATGAGGAATCATGGAAGCTTTGAGTTGGGGAAACAAAGGGTTCCCTCCTCCTTTCTCGAACGGGCTAGGACCGTCTATGGCGAAGTTGGATTTTTTTATATCGTAAGTATAAATAATATTACAGTTGGGAAAAATCATCATGTTCATTTAAATCTTAAGAGTAAGTAGGCAAGATTATCCAATATTTCATACATATAAAAAAAATCCTTACTGAATATAGTTTGACCAGAAAATTAAGTAAATCACTACTCCTCTTAATACATGATACTTTGTTTTTGGTCGTTACTCGCACCACCATTTTTCGTTATTGTAATTTGATTATGTTTTGTTGAATTGTAATTGTATGATATTAAATGTAATTTCACGATTAAAAAGTTTTATTTAAAAATTTGCTGTACTACTATTACAAACCGGATGTCCTTGATTACTAAATTGAAACTGATCTCATTGTTGCTTCACACCGGTTTTATGTTCAATTGAATTTATCACTTCTATACACACTATGGATATAAAAGTAAAAATTATTTTTCTTTCGATCAAGATATATCATTCACACAGTCTATGTTGATCATATTTTCATGCATGAAATGTACATATATACCTAGTATTATGGAAACGCTCAATTTCCGTTGATAACGCAACAATAAAGAAAAGAAAAGAAACTTTTCCGCGGGATCTCCGACATGTTATCGTTATTTAAATTATTATTAATTTTATTTCATAAGTCTTTTCACATTCGGACAATCATATAACATTTTAAACGTTATCTTAAATGTTCATTTTTACAAAGAATTAAATTAAATTATTAAGAAACATCACCTTCACCATAGACAGCGATCAGATATGAACCTCCTTTTTTTTTAAATTTTCTCAGTCGTGTGTGTTGATCGCCAAACACAAGGACTACATACCCAATGCAAGGCCCTAATATGGAAAACAGTTCTTGAGATTGGAAGTGGAATACCACTTCCAATCTCAACAACTAAACCGCAACAGTTTTTATTCCCGTATGTAATTTAAGAGCATGATTGAAGTTCCGACCGACTTTGATATACTTATAACTACAAATAGACTGTTTTCCGTGTTACTTTCGTGATTCTTAAACAATCCCAAATGGTGTAGAATCGCCACTTCATTTAACTTTTTCACCGACAATTCGGCTCGCTTCAAGGAATTTTTTTCCATTTTACTTAGTGACCAAATGCTAATTGGAATTTCACAAAGAGTGCGAAGCCTGCAAGCGATTGTAGATTTGGTGCAAATTCCAGATCAATATCTGCTACTGATTTTGAGCTGTCACGCGGACTTCCAGTTAGACTGAACGAAGCTGCTGTAGGCCCGTCCTGACGGTGCAATACCGGTGCACTTCCTTCTCGTTGGGGAGCCACCGTTGGTGGGAGCTCCACGCCACTGACGTTGCACGATAGAAGGGGCTCGCTTATCTTGGGAACTGCAGATGGTGTAGGTGGAGGCGCAGTCATCCGCAATCCGGGACGATATCCGGGAGCACCCAACTCGAGGCGGCTACCACTGGCACTCACGTTGCAAAATCTCGAAACCCCTGTACTAGTTGTACTGCGCACTGTTTACCTCGCCAAGGAAAGAACTCTCATGATGCCCAGCGTTTGCTACGTTGTATCTTTTGCAAAGGGAGAAAACATATTCTTTGTATCCGAGGATTACAAATATTGCACATAACAACAATCAGCGGCGTACTACGGAAAATTTACTATTGTACTCAGCAATTGCTGGAATCATAACGATATGAATAGAAACTACGAACAACAATAGGAGCCTTCCACCAACCTTTGCATGAAAACGACTTTACACTTCAATATAAATTGAACTTTTTTTCCTTTTTTAATTATTTTTTTCTGGCCAGTATCCACACCGTGGAGGTCCTGCTACATTATACTCTCATCCCACGCGAACCGGACGTCATCCCTTCTTCCGTTTGACACCTGTCCAATCGCGGCTCAGTGGCAGCGAGTGGTAAATAGGTCGCTCCCGAACCGTCGACGTCAATCGCGTAGGATGCATGGATCTGCTGATCAGCGTCAGTGTCGTAGGGCTAATTTATGATATATACTATGGATTTAAAACATAGACCCTAATCCAAACATCCGCAAACATATTGGACGCCTTTGAATGATGGGTCCTGCCGCGAATAATCGAAGCAAAATTAGACGGGGACCAATAGCAAACTAGATAAAGGCCCCAACGGAAGCTGTAGTGGCCTGGTCGAGCCAATCATATGGACGAACAACGGATACCCAAAAATTTTTTTCATTGGAAGAACTAAAGTGAGGAGACGAGTGGGGAAACTGAGAAAAGGCTGGTCTGACTCGGCCGATGAAGACGGTTCATCGCTGCTCAGATTTCAAAATTGGAAGTACGGTCAATGGACTGAGACAGGTGGAGGCACTTATTGCAGGAAGCGAAGGCCCGATAGGGGTTGTAGTGTGTAGTAATCGAGTAGGCACACTAGTACACTGCTCGAACACCTACCTATCTCCCTCAACATACATATCCCAAGTGCCTTGAAGCACTTACATCCATAATTCTATTCAAAAAACAATGTACTGAAGTCCCTCCAATAAGTACTGTTGCTGATCCAAACCGGCAATCAAATTATGAACAGATAATTTCCTTTGATGTCGTGCTCATGACCTCGGACGATGAGGTCCCCGAGTCGGAGAATGAATTGAACAGTCAGAAGAAAGAGGATGTGATTATGTGATTATGTGTTTAAGAGCAAAAATCCTGATAACCCTAATGATGAGGAAAGAGTCACTACAATTTACCGGCTGATCAACAGGTCGAGCCGTGATGGTGAAATTAAATAACTAAAAAACCTGTAAGCAACAAAGGCGATAAAATTATGAATGTAGCAAAATTTGAATGCATAACAGACATTTCTGTACACTCCCAATGCGGTGCAGTAATTACCCTTCGCGTACGCCTAAACCCATCACAAGCGCTATAAAGAAGAAGAAGAAGCCATTATGGATATCAAATAAAAGGTCTTGATGCAAACTCTTAGGCTTAGAAAAGATGGATGGAGGGGAGCAGAGTAAGAGAAAATGAACGAAAACTGTTTGCCTCCCCTCGCGGTAGGACACCTTTCGACAGAAAAATCGGTATGTATGTTTCTATGTGTAGCAACAAATACCTCAAAAGTGAAAACAGCATCAAATTTATTAATGTTACGTTTTCACCTACAAAAATATTTCATCTATAAAGTAGTGACGTGACCATTAAATTTGCCAAAAATTAACCAACTCGGCCGTTGACGATTAGAAAAAGGAGGAGTGAACCCCTTGTTTCTCCAACCTACAGCTTCCATGATTCCCCATCCTGAATTTCCCAATTAAATGGTACTAGATGCGTTTACTGATTCTTCTATAATGGGACATTAAATGCCGAGAAATGCTAATAAGTGGAATTACATCTACAGCTATGCTACTAAATTCTACTTATACCTACTTTGTGAGGATGGATGTAAGAGGGTGGAGGCTAATTTTCCGCGCCTGATAACAAAACCGAAGTGAAAGGAAGTAGGAGATTGGGCGACATGGTAGTTCCCCGTCCCTAGAAAACCTTACAATGTTTTGAAACCTGCAGATGGACCTCGAATTGGATTGGACTCACGGCAATGATCTCGCATACGGCAAAAGCCTATGGCATTGGACCCTGAAATATCAGATCACTCAATTACTCAGGTGCTGTTAAGGACCTTTTACAACAGGCCAGTCAATATCAATTAAACTACTGGCGATTCAGGAAACGAATTGGACTGGAAATGGTATTCAACACATAAGATCGCACACAATACTCAAAAGTGGGAAGCCTACAGGAAAACCAGAATTCGGAGTGGCCTTCATTGTGGATAAGGCTATTAGTTTCAAGGTAGTCAATGAACGGCTGTGTGCGATCCGTATAAAAGTGAAATTCTTCAAACCTGGCCGGTCAATGTTCACACGAAAAAATTAAGGAAACGTTCTACAATCACCTGACAAGACAAGCCGACTCCTCGCCTACAAACGACACAAAAACAACTCTGGATATTTCAACACCAAGGTTGGCAATGAGATATCTCATCGTGGAACGACCGGAGGATATTGCCTCCACGATGAAACAAATGACAAGGGCCAGCGCCTGATCGACTTTGCATGTAGCAGAAATCTAGTCATACGTTCAACTTACTTTCCGTATCGACGCATTCATAAAATGACCTGGGTATCACCGGATGGCAACACAGAAAACCAGATCAACCATGTTCTGATCCAACAACGACGGGCCTCGAGCATACTTGACGTCCATACATACCGAGGAGCCAATTGTAACTCAGATCATTACTTGATCAAATTAACCTATCGATTTTGTTCACCAAAAGCATATTCGGCGAAGACCAGCCCGCTACAAAAATTTGACATCAAAAGGCTTCAAGTTTCACGGGAATTCTCGACAACCAGCTGGCTCCCATCTTATCAGACGCATCGTTTACGACAAGCAACGAGCTTTTGTTAGAAGTGAAAGCGGCTTTTAAGAATATGGTAGAACAGATGATTGGACATCAAGCCCGGTGCAAGAGAAATTATTGGTTTGATAATGAGTGTCAGAATGCGTTAGACAAAAAGAATCATTCGTACGAAGATTACGTAAGTAGGAAAACCAGGACGAAGAGAGAATACTATGAAAATCTCAGAAGAGTAGCGAATAAGATAATTAGGATTAAGAAAAGAAAATACTATGACGACCAATTGAGAAGTATAGACGTAAGTTTAGCGAGCAACAACAAAAGACAAGCATACAAAGTAGTAAAAAGCCCAAAACGTGGTTATCAGCCCATAACCGGCAATATTCCTTAATCCTCCACATAGCTCAACAACATCGGAGCCTATAGATGTCTGTGGAGAGCTTCCATTGGGCCCACCAACTCTGGATGAAGTTTGTTCTGTCATCTAAGCCCAAAAGAATAATAAAGCGCCTGGTATCGATGAGATTCCAGTGGAGCTTATCAAATATGGTGGAAGTAGTGTTCATAAAGCCATTCACAAAATCATCCAGCATATTTGGCAACAAGAACATATGCCAAAAGAGTAGAGCCAATTAATTATTTTCCCTATCCACAAAAAAGGCGACAATTTATAGTGCGAAATATATAGAGGCATATCACTACTTTGTACGGCGTGCTAAATATTTTCAAAAATCTTAGAAAAAATCGAATCATACGCCAAGAGTATTATTGGGGAGTATCAAGGTGGCTTTAGAGCAGGTAATTTGACAATCCCAGGTCCCAGGTTCAAATCTCGTTCGGAGCAACGTGATTTAGTTCAGGAGATTTTCCGGACAGACTATGACTGTTCACTCAGTGGTGATATGTACTGATTTAATCAGATCATATCCTAGCTAAGCAGGCACACGGGAACGTGGTACTGACTAAACCAACTTCCGAAAAAATCAATACGGTCATGAAAATGAGATACTCTAACTATCTCTAAGCGAAGGCCCGAGAGGGGCTGTAGTGCTACAAAAAAGAAGAAGAAGATTGACAATAGACCAACTGTTCACAGTCTAGCAGATTTTTGAAAAATGCTGGGAGTTCAACATAGACATGCACTAAATTTTCGTTGACTTCAAGCAAGCATACGACAGTATTGATCGTGATGTACTGTACTAAATAATACTTTGCTTTAGGATCCCTGCCAAATTAGTCCGTCTTACCAAAATGACAATGACGTCGACAACCTCCCAAGTCCACATCAATAACCAACTCACCGATGCCTTTGACACAAATATCGGACTAAAGCAGGAAGATGGACTGGCTCCATTGCTATTCAATTTGGCTCTGGAGTACGTCATACGGAAGCTACCTGTCGATACACGAGGTACATTACTATTCAAGTCGAGTCAAGTAGTAGCCAATGCGGACGACATCAACATTTTTCACGGTTACTAACAACCGCCAAAGCACTCTTCCTGAAACTCAACAGCGAAGCAAAACTAGTAGGGCTACAAATCAATGAAAATAAAACAAAACTCATGACGCAGTCGAGGAAAAATACCTCAAATACACAAAATACCACACTTGATGAATATGGTACCAAAAATTTGAGTGAATTCGTGTATTTAGGTGCCAAAATAACGAGAACTGCTAATGAAAGAGACGAAATACGCCGAGTAATACAGCTTGCAAATAAAATATTTCATTTAGATTTGATTCTTGAAGACCAGCTGCATACACAGGAAAACAAAGTTCGAAGTATACAATTCTGTGATTACATCTGTGCTACGCTATGGGTATGAAAGACGGACCCTAACCCAAGCATTCGCAAATATGTTGAACGCCTTTGAGCGACGGGTCCTGAGGCGAATAATCGGAGCAAAGCCGTCAAGCAACCAATGGTGAATTCGATACAACCATGAGCTGTATGAAATTTTTGCCGAACCGGAGACTGTAGAAACTGCAATGGGCTGGCCAGGTGAATCATATGGATGAACAAAGGATACCAAAAAAGATATTTGCTGAGAGAACTGAAGTCCGGAGACCAGTGGGGAAACCGAGGAAATGTTGGTCTGACTCGGTAAACGAAGACAGTTCATCGCTGCTCAGATTTTGAAATTGAAGGACGCGGTCAATGTATTGACACAGTTGGAGGCGCTATTTTCAGGAAGCGAAGGCCCGATGGGGGCTGCAGTGCTACGGATAAGGAGAAGATAATGTATGCTAGCCTACGTAGTCCGCCAAAAATGATATTGATATTGACCACAGTGAAAGTACGGATTGATAGCAAATTGGTAGGTGCATTCAAAACAAGCATCCGACTAAAGAAGGTGTTAAACTGATGTCGCTTCAACTTAATTTTACTTTAAAAGATTTAACTATAAAGTTACATGCTGATACAAAAAGTATGTTAGTTAATGTTGAAAACTATGCCAAAGGCATCAAAGACCCACAAATCAACTACGTAAAATAGAAGGCGTAGTGCTCCCGGATAAAAACGCCCCCACAATACAACACTAAATGCTCGATCAACACACAATACAAAATGTTTTTGATTTAGTATTGTCGCGCCTCTCAGGTGCGTAGCCTCTAATCTATGATTTACGCGAAAGTATACACTGTATTTTAATAAAATCTTTATTTATCACACTTTAGCTTTTTTCACTTTGTTGAGAGGTTATGAGTTCCGTGGAGTGTGAATTGACGAGATATTAAAATGAAGAAGTTATTTTAAAGAAAAAACAGATAACTTTCATTTAAACTTTGTGAGCAACTTTAAATTGAGCTACCCACAATGCTAGTTTTACAAGAACTAAAAGCAAACCCTTGATCGGTAGTTGACCAAGGAAAAACCAGTGACATCTACCTCTTACACTTTCAACTCTTCAGATAGTCCGCTGTAAATTATACTAACATCTCCCCTACCTTGTAGATACCTTAGTATTCTTTTCACTGCTATCCGATGAAATCTGTCTGGATTGTTTAAATAATGCCTGCTAACTTGCCCCACAGATTGCATAATGTCGGGATGTGACACAACTGCAGCAAACATTAAACTACCAACAGCTTCACGATAAGGAATTTTCATTTCTTTAATGTATAATTTAACTTCTTTAATGAAATATAATATTCTGAATGTTTTAGGAACTTATTAATGCTTTTGGATCTGCTAGAACTACGATGGACCTGCAGTTGCTTATATTGAACTTTTCCAATACTCTGTTAATGTAGCGCTTCTGATTGATAAACATGGTTTTCTCTTTCCAGTTTCGAATTGTTTTCAGTCCAACGAAAACTTTCGGATTGTGTACTGTGATTTCCACCATCAAACCCAGTTCTATTAACGTTTTCCGTATAATGTTACCTTTTTTGACATAATGAGTCCATCATTTAAGGATAGAGCGAGATAAACCACAAACTCATTGTAAACTGCTTTGGAGACACTTCTCTCAGATTTGAGTTGCATAAGTTGAAATTACTAAGAAATTTCTTGAATTTCTCATTCCAACACCGAGGTGCCTGTTTTAAGCCATATCAACTTTTATTTAGTTTGCATACATACTGTGGATTTTTGCTGATAAATCCTTCTGGCTGCCTCATAAACGGGTCCTCCTTAAGGTCACTATGGTAAAATGCCATTTTGACATCAAACTGCTGTATCTCCTAATCGTTGACTGTTGCTAAGGATAACAGAAGAGGTACGGAATCATACTTGACTACTGGTGAGAAGGTCTCTGTTTAGTCGATGCTTTTTTTCTGTGGGAAGCCTTGAAGACAGATCCTTGCTTTATAGCGTTTAACTGAACCACGAATACGTCTTTTGATTTTGTAGACCCACTTGCAATCGATAGCGCGTCGATTTTCTGGTAATGGCTGTACAGTCCACGTATTGTTAGCTTTGAGTGACTCTATTTCTTTCAACTCTTGCTGCCATTGTTTTGCATCTTTTCTGATCTTTGCTTCATCAAAAATTTGTGGTTCATCGTTGAATATTACTGAGAACGCTTTATCACATCTTCATCAATATATCCAGTATAGCGTGATGGTCGGTGGATGGTATTTCTATTTCGTAACTGTCGCTCACCTACTACAGGATTTATTACTTCGTTTTCAAGCATTTTAATGTCGTCATGTTCATTATCTTGCTGCTACTGTGGTTCTAACACTTCATCCTTGGAATCAATTGCGAATGTGTCCTCAACATCATTGTTGTGATTCTCGCTACACTGTGTTTCTTCATTGAAATTTACATCACGTGTTATTACAATTTTTCCAGTATTTACATCAACCAAACGTTAGCAACACTGTCGTTTTCATAGCCAACTAACAGCATTTTCTTTGCCCTGGCGTTAAATTTTGTTCTGAATTGTTTTGGGACGTGAACATAACCTTCACTGCCAAATTTACGCATGTGCTTCAAATTAACAGTTTTCTGACTCTATAGCTCATATGGTACCTTCTTATCAAGACTGCGTGGCTTCCGATTCAAAATGTATACACTATTGTAGTAGGGGGAATGCCGGTCGACAAGAGCACTCTTGGAGGCTAGCATTCTTTGGGGAGTTCCGCCCCCACATACCCGAGGAAACTCCGCAGGGGGAATGCCGGTCGACAAGGCCACTCTTGGAGGCTCACATTCTTTGGGGAGTTCCGCCCCCACGTACCCGAGGAAATTCCCGCAGGGAGAAAGCCGGTCAACAAGAAGATTCTTGGAGGCAAGCATTCTTTGGGGAGTGCCGCCCCCACGGACCCGAGGATATGGGGGGTGCCATGAGGTTCCCTCCTGGGATGACAGGTAACGACTCTTATTGTATCTGGACTACGCTTTGGACAACGAACTGGAATTGATGCTTTGGGATGGCGGATGTGATGGTTTGGACCTAGTTGCTTTGCACAGTAGCGCCAAGGTGAAACTCGTGTGTGAACGGCTCCAATTCAACTATCATACGGTCTCCGTCCCGGTAAAACCTTGGCAGGCCTCGGAGTACGTTCGAAGTTCGCACCATTGGGTTGGTCGTGTAGGTTCGGTTGAGACGGACTCCCGATTAGCGCTGGTCTGGCTCTGAGCACTTGTCCCCATAAGGGCTTGTGCCAACCCTCGCATGGCCTCCCTGCTCTGCAAAGATAACCATGGGACCAAGAAGGCGCCTACACACATGACCGGAGATAGCGGCTCCGAAGGGGGACCCAATAAAATGGAGCAAACAAAATCAAAAGATCAAAAACATCCAAAAAATGAAACCAAAAATAATAACGACGACGGAACCAGCGGTTGCAGCCACGATGCCAACAGTACATCGAGAGCTGTACTAACCACGAAAAAAACGAAGACTAACACGATGCCAGTGACGGTAGACGAAAAACGGAGAACAGTAGACAGTCTGGTGCAGACTGAGATTCCTGCGGCGTTTGGGCGCAGCAAAAAAATTATGCGAACGCCCGAGCGTCCTATTAAGGAGAAGCGGGAGACTCAGCAAGATGCTTCAGGTGTTCGAGCAGTGGAAGATAACATAAAGAGCACCAAAAATTCGATTGTCATGGCTGCGATCGTTACTAAAGCGACCGATGCAAGGGTCGCAAATCCCGACATTGCAACGAAAAATCCAGAAGCAAACGAGGAGATTACGGTACTAAAAGCAAAGAGTGACCAGACACCGCGCGATTGTACCGCCACCGTTGAAAATGTGGCGGAAGTACTACACTCGGAAACGGAACGTGATAACCTCTCCCAAGGATGGTTGCAAGGTACAATTACGAACCCAGCAATACGAAGAGGAAAGACTACTTCGAAAAGCGGGAGATGTTCTGAAAAGAATACAAGCTGCATTCGACTCCCCAAAAATTAGCAAAGTAGCAAAGGAAGGAATCCTTGAACTAGAGGAGCTCCTAGATCGCATAGGGCAGGAGGAGCTGGTTAAGGGCCGAAGATGAACAGAAGGCTAAAGAGGCGCTTGGGGCGAAATCTAAAGGCGACATGCAGATAGCTCCACCATTAAAAGTCCATAAAAGAATGGCGTCTAGCCCAATCGAAGGAGATCGGGATAAAAGAAGGAAGGAAGAGGCACTTGACGGGCGTGGAGCACCAGATCAGGGGTTCCAGACAGTGCTTACAAAAGGAGCGAAGAAAGCCGCAAAGAAATTCCTTCAAAAAAAGCCAGAAAATAAAATTCGCACGGACGCCCAATTAGAAAAAGGACCTGATGCAAAATAGGAGAGGCAGAAGCCCCGACGAAGACCCCGGCAGCAGGCACTGCTTGTAAAGCCCCAAAATGGCCGATCCTACGCGGAGGTGCTGCGGGACATCAGGGGAAACGTAAGGCCCGAATACACCAATACTACCATTAAAGTAGTACGACCAACGCGGTCGGGCCACATACTGGTCGAATTCGGAGCAGAGGCCGGCAATAAAGAAGCATTCTGTGACGCAGTAAAGAAAGTCCTCGGCAAAAGCGCAACTATAGCCCCGCTTGAGCCGATGGCAACGATCGAAATACGGGACATTGACTGCGTCATGGATTTGGCCGAGGTAGAAGAGGCCATCAAAAGGGAGTTCCCTAGCGTGGGAAGGATCAAAGCGAGACTGACACCAGAAAACAACAGAGCACAACGCATGGCCATAATTGACTTGACCGAATAGGACGCCGAACAATTCCTGAACAAGGGCAAAGTACGAATAGGGTGGGTTGTCTGTAGGATACGGCGAAGAGCAACGCCTCTTCAATGTTTCAAATGCCTTGGTTGTGGTCACACCACACAAGTATGCAAAGGACCCGATAGGAGTTCCCTATGTTACAAATGCGGTGAAATGGGACATAAAAGAAAAGAGTGTACGAAGGAGGCACACTGCATTCTTTGCAAGGATGCTGATCCAAAACTTGATTTTCGAAACGTCTTGGGATCAGGAAAATGCCGGGTGTTCCAAAAAGCCCTAGCCAAGGCCAAATCCTGCAGCTAAACCTACACCGCAGTTAAACCGCCCAAAATCTGCTTGAGCAGTTTGCGAGGGACAGGAAAGCCGACTTCTTGCTGCTGAGTGAGCAACACCATAATAAAAGTCCTGCATTATGGCACTCTGATGAAACTGGTTTTGCCGCTATCTGGGTTCGGAACAGTGACTTTCAAGCGGAGAGTTGTGGACGGGGGGATGGTTTCGTGTGGGTTCGGTGCTCAGGGATCACCTTCTTTAGTGTGTACCTAACCCCTAACGAGCCGATATTATCTTTCCAAGCCGAACTTAATGCTCTGGAGGGCGCTGTCTCGAACGCAGAGGGTAAAGTGCTCGTTGGGGCGACTTCAATGCTAAAGCAATCGAATGGGGCATGCCTCGGACGGATCCGCGGGGGAAATGAATCCTGGAAATGGCAGCCAGGACGGCCCTCGTCGTACTAAACTCCGGAAATACGCCGACTTTCCGCCGTATTGGCTGTGAGGGAACCATACCGGACGTGACATTCGCCTCGGAGTCCTTAGTACGGAGGATACACAACTGGAAAGTATTAGAGGACTACTCAGCCAGTGATCACCAGTGCATTCTGCTTGAGATAAGTGATGTCATCTCCCGACGTCCGTGCTCTCGGCCTTCTACAACTGGATGGAACATTGGAAGAATGGACGTCGAGAGGTTCGTCAACTTCTCACAGCAGGTGAGCCGCTGCAGGGAGCTCCGGAGGGGACGGAAGAACTGGCAGCTGAAGACGTGGTGAACTCTACTATGAGCATAATTACGACTGCTTGCTGCGCTTCTATGCCCCGGCGAAGACCCCGGCACGGCAAGCCCCCAGTGTATTGGTGGTCTACTGAAATCGCTGAAAAGTGGAGGGAGTGTCATAAGCTTCGGCGTGAGGCTCAACGGGCGCGAAACCGTGACGAGGCATGCAACCAGGTGGCAGCATGTAAGTCGGCCAGAAAATGCCTTCGCAAACTGAACAACAGTAGCAAGGCTCGCTGCTGGCAAGACCTAGTGGACAATGTGAACAAGGATCCATGGGGCCTTGGCTACAAGCTGGTCATGGGGAAATTTGGTGCCCTACGGAAGCCTTGTATACATGACGCGGAAAACATGGACGCGATAGTGCGGCGACTCTTCCCTGCCCATTCCGTCCGTGTTGACGCTGTCCATGGTGAAACAGCAGTAGAGTGCCCACTCTTCACACAGCTGGAACTGGAGGAGGCAATCCTCTCCTTGAAAGCGAGGAAGGCTCCAGGTCCAGATGGTGTTCCAGCTGAGGTGTTGTGGCTCGTCTATCACCATTGTCCTGACTTGCTGCTCAGCACATTCAACGCTTGCCTACGGGACGGGGTTTTCCCGGTACGATGAAATGTGGCGAGGCTCGTGCTGATCAGCAAGGGGAAGGGAAATCCTGAATCGCCGTCTGCATACCGCCCGTTATGCATGCTAGACACGGCTGGGAAAGTGCTAGAGAAACTCATCAAGGGAAGACTCACTGACGCGATTCGTGCTGCTGGGGACCTATCTGCTCGGCAGTACGGCTTTAGAGTAGGACCTTCTACCATTGATGCGATTGCAGAGGTGGTGAACGCGGTCCAAAAGGCAGAGGCATATAGGCGCACCAAGCGACGGATCGTCCTGTTGGTGACACTCGACGTCAGGAATGCCTTCAACTCCGCTAGATGGGTGGATATTCTGGACACGCTGGAAAACTCTTTTCAAGTTCCAGAATATCTAATGCGGCTTTTGAGGAACTACCTAAAGGACCGAAGCCTGCTCTACGACACGACACAGGGCCAACGAAGGATGGAAATTACATCGGGTGTTGCCCAGGGATCTATCCTTGGTCCGGACCTGTGGAACGTGTCTTACGACGGGCTACTGAGACTTGAGATGCCAGATGAGTCACGCTTGGTCAGCTATGCGGATGATATTGTGGCTCTGGTCGCCAGACGCACCGTTGAACAAGCGCAACTTAGGCTAGGTATGCTAATGCGCTGAGTGAGGGACTGGATGACTGCTCACGGGCTCAGTTTAGCACTGGAGAAAACCGAAGTGGTCATTTTGACAGAAAAGAGAATCCCTAGAGTAAGGATGATCAGTATTGGAGATACTCAAATGGAATCGAAGCCAGCGGTGAAGTACCTGGGGCTACTGATCGACTCGAAGATGAGTTTCTCTGAGCAAATCAGGGCAACGGTTGAGAAGGCTGCTTCGGGAATATCGGCCCTGAGTCGACTTATGGCCAACGTAGGGGGACCCAGCCCATCAAGAAGACGCCTCTTGATGAGTGCTGTAGGGTCAGTGCTACTGTACGGAGCAGAGGTATGGGGCGACGCTCTCAGCAAGGAGGTATACTGAAAACGATTGGCACTGAGAATTGCATCTTCGTATCCAACAGTCTCCAACTCGGCGGTGAGAGTGATTGCAGGCGTGATACCTGTCGCCTACCTTGCTAGAGAGCGCCGCACTATTTACCTGCGCTGAAATGAGGATGCGAGGGAGATAGTTGTCCGCGAGGAGAGACAACACTCGCTCAACGATTGGCAGCAGTCTTGGGGGAATTGCACGAAGGGAAGGTGGACTGCGCGCCTCATCCCGGATGTGAGACCGTGGTTAAATCGAAGGCATGGTGAGACTGACTTCTATCTGACCTAGCTTTTGAGCGGGCACGGGTGTTTTCAGTCTTACCTGCACAAGATCGGTAAGTCACGGTCTCCCGATTGTCAGTTTTGCCCAGGAGAGGAGGACAATGCCTGTCACACATTGTTTGCGTGTACAAAATGGGTCAGGCTGCGAAGGGAACTCTACAGGGAGACGGGAGAGCTCACCCCGGATAATATAGTTGCGGTATTGCTCGAATCGGTTGCCAAATGGAACCAGGTGGCACATTATGCTCGGGCAGTCCTAAAATATAAAAGGGACTCACAGCAGCCGGAGGCGCTGGGGCTAGGGGATCGCTCTTCTGGCATTTCCTCTTCCCCTCTCCCCTCCCGCTAGGAAAGGGACTCCCCAGCTTGAAGGCGCCCCACGGCGTAACAAAACGAGACCTGGCCCGAAGTAATGTGTCAAACGGTTCCAGGCTAAGTTCTCAGATTGACAGGGGAGGTGTTTAGTGGGTAGTCCAAGGGTATCCTCCATGGGAGTCCCACAGTGCCAGACTCGGCGGGCGTAGATGCCTTCACCTCCCTACCACAAAAAAAAAAAAAATTGTAGTATTGACTGCTTCTACCTACAGCTCTGGTTGTAGATTTGTTACAATCAGCATAGTTCTGGCACTTTCCACGATAGACCTGTTTTTTCTTACAATTCTACCGTTTTGATCTGTTGTGTAAGTAAATAAACTCATGAACTATACCACTGTCTTTGAACAACCCCTGGAACTTTTCATTTCAAAATTCAAGTGGGTTATCACTCCGAACACGATTCACTATACTACTGTCTTTGAACCCCTGGAACTGTTCATTTCGAATTGCAAATCCGTTATCACTCCGAATACAATAAATTTGACGTTTGAGTTTCAACTAAATTTGTATACTCGACAAACTTCATGCATGCATGACTTTTATATTCAATAAAGTACACTGGCCGATATGAAGTACAATCGTCCTTGAACAATAAAAAGTAATTCGGACCACTGACTGATGAATGTGTCATCTTACCATACAAATCTATGTGTACAAGTTCACCTGGTTTTGCTGCTCTTTACAGTAAGTTCATTTGAAATTAAAGTCGGTTGAGTTTTCCAAACTGACACATTTTACAGGATAACCCATCAAGATAATTTAACTTCAGCTTTTCAGTGTATAGAAGCTTATGTGACCCATTCTTCGATGCCACAATTTAGCTAAGTCTCCTACTGTCACGCTAGCCACCTCCTGGTTTATTCTAGATTTAAGTATTGTTTTATAACACTGATTTTTCTTTCTGACACCAACATCAATCACTTGTGAACCTGAATTTCTAATTTGTCATCATCATAAATAGCTTTAAAATGACTGACATCAATTTGTTCTTTAATTTCGGAACAAACAGTACATTTAGGAAGTTTTTGGCTACCATTTTAGGTTCACTAATGCTTGAATGTAAACTGAACCAGACTCCTCAACTTTGAACTGCGAATTGTCACTGAATTGCACAAAACTTTCACATGCATTTTTGTTAAACGCCGTAAACCATTTACATCGATAAGATATATGTTTAGAAGCACCGATATTTGCTAACCACTCATCTTCACTGTTTGTTTGAGAAAAATTTTTAATTTCAATGCTATAATTATCTCATTACTGTCTTATTTTCGTTTTGCTGACCATGCTCTACATTCTGATTTATAGTGCCCTTTTTCCTTGCAGTTAAAAACACTCAATATGTCGTTTGTTACGTGATTTCTTATCGCTCTTCTATAATGTTGCTCACGCTGATGCTCTTTGTTTACCTTTGATGTTCACAGCTGCAGACGCTGTTGCCATATCTTCCGATTGTGTTAACCTTGTTCTTCTTTTCACAAACGTGCTGCTAAATTATCAAATGTTTATTTTAATTAATCGTATGGATTCCGAGCTGTCACAAATGCATTGTATTTATGTGGCAACCTTCTAGCAGTTTTGACATCTTCTCAACATATTTTACTGATTCACCCACATCTGCTAGCGCCCCTGAAAGTTCTTCAACTTTTCTTATGTGCTGCGCGATCGAGTCTGTTTCTGACATGCTGTAACTGAAAAATTGCTACTTCAAGGCGAGTTTATTCACTGATGATCTCTGTTCATGAATCGTTTTCAGGAGAGCCCACATTGCCGCTGCCGTCTCACATGTTATAACTATCTGAAGTTGCTCGAATTCCATTGTTGACGAGATTAGTAACACAGCCTTTGCATTCAAAGTATCCCTGTCCCCCTCCAGTTCTCCCTACCGCACCTGTTGCCGCTGGACGTACCGTTGTTCCGTTTACTAAGTGTTCCATGCCTGATTCTGTTCAAAAAATTATTTCCGGCTGGTACTACCATAGCTGGAAGTTTTTCCCGTTATACTTCTGCAACTGAAATAGTTTAAGAATGTACGTGGGTCCTGAGTTACATGAACCGTTTTCCAATCATGATTTTCCCACGCACTTCTAATTGAACTCCCACTAGACACATCCGCATGGCCTCCCTGCTCTGTAAAGATAAACGTAGGACTAAAAGGGCGATTACACACACAAATGGACATAGTGGCTCAGAGGAGGCACCCAATAAAACGGGAGCAACTTCAACTAAAAATTAAAATAGATCACGAAAAGAAAGCAAAAATAACAGCAATGACGACAAATCTAGCGGCTGTAGCCACTACGCTTACAAAGCATTGGGACTGGTACTAAAGAGGACAAAAAACGACGATAAATACAATGACAGTGAAGAGATTTCTGCAGCATACGGGTGCAGCAAAAAATGATGTGAACTCCAGAACTTCCTAAAAAAGAAGAGTAGAAAACTTTGCAGGGTGTGCCAAATGCTGAAGACATGTGGGAAAATATAAAAAGCAACGAGAATTCCATGGTGACTGCTGTTTTTGCTACCATCGCGGCAAAACAAGGGTCTTGAATCTCGAATCAATAACGAACCATTCTGAAGTCCACAAAATGATCACGACAGGAAAAGAAAGGAGTAATTTGACAAATAAAGCGCTGTTGTATGATTTCACCGCCATCCGGATATGGAAGCCGATATTCTTTCTCAAAAAAGGTAGTTGCAAAGTAAAATTACCGCCCAATGCCATGCAGAAGAAAGGCTAATCCGAACTGCAGGAGATGTTCTTAAAAATAATAAAATCTGCATGCAGCTCGCCAAAAATGACCAAAGAAGTCAAAAATGGGCTTTTTAAACTAGAGAAGCTCGGAGACTGCATACGGCATTACCAGAGGAGCTGCTGAAAAGCCAATGAGAACCAGAAGGCCGAAGAAGAGCAGAACGCTAAAAAAGGGTTGAGGGCTAAGCCTACAGTGCACGCACAGAAAAATCCACCATCAAACATACATAAAGCAATGGCGTCTACCCCAATCAAAGGAGATCAGGATAAACAAGTTGGGTAAACAGACCTACGCTCATGTCAGAAGGGTTTTGTATTCAATTTTCAAAATGCAGTCACCAGATTGAATAAAGTCAAGAAGCATGTCAATGACGATTTTATTGGAGAAACTATGAAATTCGAAGACCATACTATTATTAACAAAGTTGAACGAATTTCGACTTCTGAGAAAGAGAACAAAGTAGAACAATAACTACTCATAAATATCTCCCTTGATAATTATTTCAGACGTCCATTCGCGAGGGAGGAAACACATTTTTCATGTATTTCCCCCCTGTGCCCCCACTGAAGCAAAAACTGACAGTTTAAGAACTGTTTTGAAAAGCTCCCATGAACGCTATCATTTCATACTCATATCGGCTACGTTTGATGAATTTTTTTTCAGGGGCAACTCTCCTGTACTGTTATCACCGATTAATAGCCAATTTTTTCGAATCCTAGAGTTGTTACAAAGCCCTTTTGTTAGAAGCTCCCTCCCGCCTCCTTGACTTGTTTCACTTATGAGTATTAATTGTAGGTACTCAGCTTCAGTCATTCATTAAATTGAATCAAGTGTTCAAAGCATGCACCTTAAACGTTGAAGTTGGGAAAAAATAACTCAAAATTATTCAATCTTCGCATTTAAAACAGCCACCATTTTGTTTTACGATTACTGATACCACTAGCTGAACTGATTCTCAAAGTTATTCAAGACACCTATCATTCCTGAAATTTTCATGCAAATCCTAGCAAAACTGTAGTGTCTGAGTCGGTAAAAAGCGCATGTTGTTCCATAGCCATATATTGCCATAGTAATACATGTAGCGCATATTGTTCCATAGTAATACAGGAAAATTCAAACCGCTGTAACTTCGCTAAATATGATGCAATCTTTATGAAACTTGCAAGGTTGATCAATCTTCTAAATAGACATCTGCGTACTGAAGTTCATTGAGTTTAAGGGTACCGTTAAGATTTTATTCAAGAAAACATAAAATCGATAAATCATACTATTACTAACAAAGTTGAGCGAATTTCGACTTCTCACGTATTTGTCGTTGTTGTACTCATCAAGGCCTACATTCCTGATTTTTTTCAGATTTTTCGGATGGAAGGTGTCCGATCGCGAGGGGGGGGACACAAATTTTTCGTGTATTTCCCCTCCCTGTGCGCCCCTCGAAGCAAATTTTGCCAAACTAAGACCTGTTTTGAAAAGTTCTCATCAAGACCTTCCATCTGATACCCATATCGGCTACCTTCAATGAAATTTTTTTTTCGGGGGGTAACTCCCCTACATGGCGAGACCCCCCTTAAATACCATATAAAATTTTTTAGTAGTTGAACTTTGAAGAGATCACCACTTTACACCTATATGCAAAATTTGATGCTTCTAGCTTAAGTAGTTTCCGAGAAAAACTGCTGTGACACACGGACGGACGGACGGACGGACGGACGGACAGACAGACAGACGGACAGACAGGACGCGATTTTAGAAGGGTTTTGTAAAATTATTTTACAAAACCCTAAAAAAGGAAAGAAGAGACAATTAATGGGCGTGGAACACCAGATCAAGGGTTCCAGACAGTGCTGGAAAAACTAGCGAAGAAAACCGCAAAGAAACTCCTTCAAAAAGTGCTAGCAAATAAAGTTTGCACGGATCCCCAATTAGAAAAAACACCTGATGCGAAACAAGAGAGAAAGAAGCCCCAACAAAGACTCCAGCAGTAGGCGTAGCTGGTGAAACCCCAAGAAGGCTGATCCTGCACAAAAGTACTGCGGGATATCAGGGGGAAATCTAAGCCCCAAAGACATCAACACTGCCATTAAAGCAATACGACCTTGCGGTCGGGCCATGTACTATTCGGAATTCGGAGCAGAGTCCTACAATAAAGAAGAATTATGGGAAGCAGCAAAGAAAATACAGCCTTGCTTGAGCCGATGGCAACGATCGAAATAAGAGATAATGACTACGCCAAGGACCTGTTCCAGGTAGAAGGTGCCATCAAAATGGGGTTCCCTAACGTGGGTAGGGTAAAAAACAGGCTGACACCAGAAAATAGAGGAACACGCATGGCCATTATTGACTTGATTGAAAAGTGCCCCGGAGAATTTCAGAATCAGGGCAAACTAAGAATAGGGTGGGGCGTCTGAAGGAAACGGCGAAGAGCATTGCCTGCTTCAAATGCCTTGGCTATGGTCACATCGAACAAGTATGGAAAATACCCACTTGGGGTTGCGTATGTTATAAATGCTATGAAAAGGGACATAAAAGAAAGAGTGTACAAAGGAGAAACATTTGCTTTGGAAGGATGTTGATTGAAGACTGAATCTTGGGCACATCTTCGGATCAGGGAAACGTCAGGTTTTCCAGGAAGGCCTAGCCAAGGCAAAGACAGAACTTTGGTGATCTGAATCCTGTAACTGAACCCACACCACAGTTCAACCACTCAAAAGCTGCTTAAGCAGCTTGCGAGGAACATAAAAGCCAACTTTTTGCTGCTGAGTGCACAATACCATGATGAAAGTTCTGCATCATAGTCTCCTGATGAAACTGGTACTGCTGCCATCTTGGTTTGGAACAGCGATTTCCAGGTGGATAGTTGTGGACGGGGGATAGCTTATTGTGGGCTTGGTACCCAGGGACCACCTTTTTTAGGGTGTACGTAGCGGCAAACGAACCCATATCATCTTTCCAAGCCAAGTTTAATATTTTGAAGGGCGCTATTTAGAACGCAGATGGCAACGGGCTCGTTGGGGGGACTTTAACGCTAAGCCGATCAAACGGGGCACGCCTCAGACAGATTTTGAGGAAAACGAATCCCAGAAATGGTGGCCAAGCCGGCGCTCGTTGTACTAAATAGAGGATATACACTGACTTTCCGCCATATTGGCTGCGAAGGAACCATAGCGGACGTAATATTTGCCTTGGAGTCCTTAGTACGGAGGATACACAAATGAAGAGTATTGGAGGACTACTCAGCCAGTGATCATCAGTGTATTCTACTTGAGATCAATGATGTTGTCTCCTGACAGCCATGCCCACGATCTTCTACGATAAGGTGGAATATCAAAAAAATGGACTTCAAGAGGTTCGACAAGATGCTCACAGCGAGTGCACTACTCCAGGGTGATTCATGGAGGAGGGGAGAACTGGCAGCTCAAAACGTGGTGAACTCAACTATGAGCATCACCACAACTGCTTGCAATGCCTCTATGCCCCGTCAAAAATCCCGGCATGGCAAGCCCCAGTGTACTGGTTATCGACTGAAATCGCTGAAAAGCAAAAGAGGTGTCACAAGCTTTGACTTAAAGCTCAACAGGGATGCGGCCGTACGAGGCACGCAACTGGGTAACAGTATGTAAGTCAGCCAGGAAATTTCTTCACAAATCGATTAACAACATGAAGTCTCACTGCTGGCAATATTCAGTGGACAATGTAAACAAATATCCGTGGGAGCTTTGATACAAGCTAGTTATGTGGACGGTTGGCGCCCTACGGATGCTTTGCATACATGAGGCAGAAAAGATGGACAAGATAGTGCAGGCACTCTTCCCCATCCATCCCTTCCATATTGACGCTGCCCTCACGGAAACAGCAATCAAGTGTCCACTCTTTACACAGCCAGAACTGCAAGAGGCAGTCCTTTTATTGAAAGCGAGTAAGGCTCCAGTCTAGATGGTGTTCCAGCTGAGGTGGTGCAACTTTTCTGTGCTGACTTTCTGCTGACCACATGGGGTTTTCCTGGTACAATAGAAGGTGGTGAGGCTCGTGCTGGACAGCAAGGTGAAGGAAAATCCCAGATTGCAGTCTGCATACCGCCCATTATGAATGCCAGACACTGCTGGGAAAGTACTAGAGAAACTCATTAAGGGACTCGCTGACGTGATTCGTGCTGCTGGGCACATATCTCTTCGGAATTACGGCCCTAGAACAGAACGCAACCGCATTGGTGGTGGGTGCGGTCCAAAAGCCGTATAATATTGGATCGTTTTGTTGATGACACTCAACGTTAGGAACGCCTTCAACTCCGCTAGATTAAGCATACGCTGGAAAACCCTTTGCAAGTTCCAGAATATCTACTTTGGCTTCTGAGGGACTATCTGAAGTATGAAAGCATGCTTTATGACACAAAACAGGGCCAACAAAGGATGCAAGTTACATCGTGTGTTGCTTAAGGATCTGTCCTTGGTCCAGACCTGTGGAACGTGTCTTACAACAGACTACTGGATATACCAGATGAATCACACTCGGTCTACTGTGCGGATGATGCTGTGGCTCTGGTCACTGGATGCACCGTTGAACAAGCGAAACTTAAGCTAGGTATACTGATCCGCCGAGTGAGAGACTAGATGATTGCTCGTGGATTCAGTCTAGCACTAGGGAAAACCGAAGTGGTCATCTTGACAAAAAAGAGGATCCTTAGAGTAACGATGATCAGTATTGGAGACATACTAATTGAATTGAAGCCGGCGGTGCAGTATCTGGGGCTACTGATCAACGGTTGAGAAGGCGGCTTCGGAAGAATCGGCTCTGAGTCGACTTATGGCCAACGTAGGAGACTCTACTCACCAAGAAGATGCCTCTTGATGAGAGCTATAAGGTCAGTGCTACTGTACAGAGCAAAAATCTGGGTCAACGCTCTTAGTAAGGAGGTATACCGAAAACGATTGGCACAGGTACAGAGAAGAAGAACACTGAAAATTGCATCTTCATATACGACAGTCTCTGATTTAGTGGTGAGAGTTATTGCAGGCATGATACATGTTGCGCTCCTTGCTATGGAGAACCACTGTAGTGATGTCCATAGTAGGTATATTATGAAATCAAACAATTATATAAATTTAGCAAATATTTGAATCTGGCCGACTCTAGTAAATTTTTCATTCTATTAGATCTAACGTCTGGCAATGCTTTTTTTATAAGCAATTAAATATTAAGTATAGTTTGTAAGTAATTAGGTTGTATTGAGTTCTATATGTACGGTTAGTTTAAAATAGTATTTAAGTGGAATCAATCTCAATAAAAGTATTTTTCATTCTCGATACGCTGGTTGTTTTACTGCGTGAGAATATCCCTTTGCTAAGGGCATGCAAACGCTCGCATAGGATTATCTAGTTAGGGTAGATGCAAACAAGAAGGTGTTCTACGCTTATGTTTGCATTCTAGAAATTATTAAAAGTATAATTTATAAAAATCCTCGTTGCAGGAAATAAACAAGAAGGCGTCCAACGCTTGTGCTTGTTTCCTTAGATCACAAGTATTTCAACAGGTATTCATTACATAGTGATCCTGCGTATTTATTACATCACGCTATTTGCCTGCGTCGAAACGAGGACACAGGGGATACGACTGCCCGTGAGGAGAGACGCCGCTCACTCAATGATTTGCAGCAATCTTGGGTGAATTGTACGAAGGAAGGGCGAAGGGATCTCGGATGTGAGATCGTAGCTAAATTGAAGGTATGGTGAAAGTAACTTCTATCCTACCCAGCTTTGGAGCGGACATAGGTGTTTTCAGTCTTACCTGTACAAGGTTGGTAGCTAACGGTCCCCCGAATGACGGTTTTGCCCAGAAGAGGAAGACGATGCCTGCAACTGATTTTTTGCATGTGAAAAATGGGATAAGCCTTGACGGGACCTCTACAGGGAGACGGAAGAGCTCACCCCGGACAGTATAGTTGCGGTGGTGCTTGGACCGGTTGACAAATGGAACCAGGTGGCGCATTATATTTGGGCAGTCCTAAAGAAAAAAGGGACTTACAATAGCTGAGGCCGTCGGGCCTGGGCTATTGCTAGTCTGGCGATTCTTCTTCTCCTTTCTCCTCCTGCTAGAAGAGTGATCCCCCAGTTTCAAGGAACCTCACAGCGTAACAAAATGAGACGTGGCCCGAAGTAACGTGTCAAACGGTTCCAGGCTAGATTTTCGGGTTGACAGAGGAGGTGTTTATTGGGTAGTCCAGTCGATCGTGAGCATGGGTGGCCCACACTCAGTAAATAAATGGCATTCAACTCTCAACCACAAAATAAAGATGCTTTATAATGCAAGAAAAACATGAAAATCGCTTGATAGTGCCACGTTCGGACTATATTTTCGATGCATCAAACTTCCCAACCAAGTTCCCGGAGTTTCTGACGTATGTGACTTAGTGTTGTCCTGATGGAATACCACACCTTTCTTGTGGGCCGATTCTGGCCGTTTATGGTCAATCTCTAGCTTCAAACGATCCATTTGTTGACAGTAGATGTCAAAATTTAGTGTTTAGTTATATGGAAGCTACTCATGATAACTGATTCCTTTCCAATTCCACTAAATCCACAGCAGAACATTCCTGGTCGATTGCGCTTCTTTGCCACTGTTTGAGCTGCTTCAACCACGATTGATTTATCACAATGCCGCCGTATGTAACCCATTTCTCATTTGCAGTTACAGTCCGTTGAAGAAATGGGTCGATATCATTCCGTTTAGCCAAGGCTTTGCAGATGGAATTTCGATACATCATGTGTTTTTTTGTATTAAGCTTCTTTTTGAATTCAGCTTTACGCAAATGGTTCAAAACTATTTTCTTGTTAATCTTCAGCTCCTGGGCGATGCTACATCTTTTAACATGCTGGTCAACTTCGATTATTTCTGTGACCTTATCAACTTTTTCGACGATGGCCTACCTGACTGGATTCGATGAGACCGAAATTGCACGCAATTGGCTGTTGCTGTATTGGGACCATAAACACAATTTACAATATATACTGCCTGCTTTGCATTTTCACCAGTATCAAAGAAAAGCTGCGAAGTGTACCGAATCGTCCCTTTGTTGGCTTCAATTTTTAAAATCCGATAACTCACTATTGAATGAACCAAACAAAATAACAAATGATTTCATTTTTAGTTCAATATGTTAACTTTCCAACAAGTATAAATCAAAAATTGTTTGTAAAATATTTTACGAGATATCAATCACTACAGCTATCTACAGAAAAATCATGGATTTCTTATTCCTCAACTTACCTATTATTTGAAAACACACTGCTATTCTTTTGGTTTTTCATGAAAATATCAGTAATAGAGTTTGATTTTAATAAGTTAAATGGGACGGGAATCATGCAAAATCATTTAACTGGAACAAAATGGCGGCTGACTCTGAAATTCCAAACTTCTAACAATTCAATGAAATGGATTTAAAAAAAATCGTTTGCTACACATTTTAACTTTATCATACTAAGAAGCCACAATACTTCCAAAAAATATTTCATGAAGTATAAGTATTTCATTCCACACTAAAAAACATCATGAATATTACTACCAAATATATTATCGAGACTATAATCATAAATAATGGATGAAATATTTCATCATTGCCTATATAACCCACAATTATTTCCTATCAACACCTATCTATATTATTTTCACCTTTAGTAAATCATTGAAAACTAATATGAGAAATAATGGGAACTATCGTATTTATTCTAACCCTTCAAACTAATCCAAGCTTGTCAGTTGAGAATCCCTGTCCAAATGCACTTCCGAATCCACATGAAATCCGGCATAAAGAGTCTCACCACTCAATTTAATATTAAAAGGTTGCCATGCAATCGCAATTGAAAAGCCCCGTCAAGATCCCGTTTGAGATAATTGGCTCAACTTGTGGCCCCCATGCTTCTATCCGATTTGTATTTTTTCACATCGACTAAATGCAATGCAGAATGAATGGAAGAAAGGTTGCGAGGCTAACCAGGGCAAATGAATTGGGTGGATGTGATCAATCAATGACGAGCTGACACTTTTGACAACCTGGAGATAACAGCATTGATAAACTTTACATATCCACATATGACAAACAAACGTGGAATAACCGTTCAACACACGTAGCTACCGCTTAAAATAATACATTTCCATTTAACAACGTTTCCGCCCAGTGCAAACCGCAAAATGCACTTTTTAATTGTCATTCCATTTCATTCCCTTATCGTTGCAGTCATATCTTTGACTTCTCCAGATACCAGACGGGCCGGGCGGTCTCTGGTCTTTGGTATCACCCTTGCAACACAGAAAAGCCTTTGGCTAGCCTGTCGCTGTCTTAAGGGTGATTATTATTAGAAATATGCAAATTTCGTTGCACTTTTCTGCAATGGTATATTCAGTCGGATAGGTTTCCTGCTAGGAAATAAGGAGAACGTAAAATCAAATAGATTGCTACACATCATATTGATAAAATGTTGACTAAACTTTGTAAAATGTAGAACTTAATATTCTTTTCTGATATGTATTTATTACCAATAACTCATGTCAGAACTGCATTTCAACTAAACCGACTTCAGATTCTTGCCCACAAAAGCCATCATAATTTTTTAACAGCCAGTATCATCTTAACGATATAAGTCGTTTACAATGGAATTTTTTAATGAAATCTTTCAACCTCAGGAGGGGGTCGTTGTTGGTCAGATTATCATCCGTCAAGTCCTTTTCTTTTAAAATTTTAAAACGTATTTCATGTAGTAATCATTAACTTTGTACGTGATTGTCTGGCATTGTGTCCTTTGTATCATATGGAATTTACTACTTAGTTATCTACTTATTTCGATTTATTACAATCACTTTTATTACATACAGATAATATTTAATGCTATATCGTGCTGATAAAAGAGCGTTAAGTGAAATTTTAATAGTTGGCATTTCTAACAATGAAAGGAATCTATAGTTCTCAATGATGTTGCCTTATAGTAAATCTAAAGTTAATTATTTAATTCATAAATAATTGAAAAGTGAGTTGGATAACAATCAGCATTGATAAAATTATTAACTTGGGAAAAATTAGTATTCCAGGAAAGAGTAACAATTAAGTAGCATTGGAAAAGAAGTTAGAAAGGATTCAGTCTCACTAAGCTAAACTGCTTAAGTTCTTCATGCTATGAACAATGATGTAAAGTTCGATTTCAATTCAGTACCATTGATTCCCGGTTTTATCAGTGTTGTTTATTGACATTTTGAATTAGATGAGACTTTGCTTTCCTCAAAAGAGCCCTTATCAGATTTGGTTCGTGCACTTTTGATGAATTATTTGAACAAAATACTACTTGTATGTGTATCTATTTATTTACTTTAAGGCATAAGGTTAATTTTTAAAGCTTTCAAGTTATTCCAGAACTAGTAGATATAATTTTCCCTTTTCTCTATATTACAATCTTTGACTATGTTTCACAAAAAATTATTCAAAATTTCTTTGCAGCCTAGATTTTTTTAAATTTTTAAAGATTAGTCTGATTTAACGGATTTCCTGATTTTTAACCGACTTCCAAAGCAAAGGAGGTTATCGGTTTGACCCGTATATTTGCTTTTTGTTGCTTTTTTTTAATTTATGTTCACGCATTACTTTTAAACGGAGATATATGAAGAGTAACGTTTTCTGCAAATGATACTACTTACTTTCTGTTGGGTAACATTTAAAGAACACGAAAATCGAATAACAGCAAAGAACCTTTACTGTTAAAACTAAAAAATGTCCGACCTACACCCCGATTTTTCAGCATAACTGATCAACGCGTATAAGGATTTTGATTTTAGGGATCTAAAACGAAGGCAATTATGATAAATTAAAATCTTTCAGCACAAATTGATCATCGTTACAAGGTCTTTGTCGGTATTAACGGTTAAATATGGTACTCTGACGTCAAGAAATCGAAACTTATTGCATTTTTGAACAAAGTAATATATGTATGCCAATTATTTTGGGACTCTTCAAGGTTTTGATGAAGGATACAGAATCTTTTAATCATGGATAATAAAAACGATCAGTATCCTTAATTTTCTCAATAAACGGTACATTTGCTTCAATCAATGTTGTAGTGTTTGGATGAGTGTTGATAAAGTCCGTTAAGGATAGCAGCGATGGTGATTGCTTCAACGAGCTAAAATTTTGGACTTCGCTGGAATGACCTTGCCTGATAACGCGTACGCACGCTCGCAGCTAGCTTCTGTGGTGTCATGGGGTGGGTTCTTTTTGCCAGCGCAAAGTCCACTGCAAAAGTATTTTCGTGCATATGAATTAAATATATAATTCAGCATGGCGGAAACCGAAGGCCGTCTATTCATGTCCTGCTTATCCTACTGATAACACAAGTCATCTTTCCGTTTCCAGCGGGGAAGCTAGCTAATACTTGAAAATTGGGCAATCAGGTGGGTTCGGTGCCCCAGCATACCCTCCCAACCGGATCAAAATCCAGATGACGTAGTCCATCTTCAGGGGCCTATCAACCCTTGGCGGGAAAGCTCCTAACATCAACGAAGAATCTGAGAAGGAGACCCAGTGTAAATGTTTTACTAATTCATTTTCACCGTATATTTAGGCCTTACTTGGACAATCACAGTAAACTTGAAATAAAAAATAGTTGCTAATGTAAAGTCTTACTCCATCAAGCGTGACTGTTGACTAACACTAAAAATTTCAGGCTAACATGTAATAAATACGCAGTAAAAAGCGAACTACACCTTAAAAAGCTATACCAAAACATTTCATTCTTTAGAGGTAATGCAAAATATAGAAAATATAAACACTTATATTCTTCGGGTTTTAAAGTGGTTTACTACGTTTATTAGAAGGTTCATACGATCAGCGTAGCAATTTAGTTTATTTTTGTTTTTCAACGCTTTTCAAATATTATTGAATAAAACACAGGTATACTCGTAATATACTTTAACAATATGATTGTAGTGTTTTTTTTAGGTAAATTTCTCGAGGGAAATTTACCTATTGCGGAGGGCATCATATATATGTATATATATATATATATATATATATATATATATATATATATATATATATATATATATATATATACATATATATATATGGGATATAACGAAATTTGTGACCACGCTAGAGGTCGCAATTTTGCTCCGATTTGCACCAGATTTTCAGGAAATGTGTATTGGGTAAATATCTCAGTTAAGTTCGTGAGCCAGCTATATCGGCCGGGCAAAAACGAAATGGCGGCCATTTTAAACGAAAAATCGTGATTTCTGTTCTGACCAAAGTATAGCTCCGATTTGAATGAAATTTGGTACAAAGGTTCACTGATGTATGTGATGAATCTCACAATAAAAAATCCAAAGTCGGTATGGCAGAAACAAAATGGCGGCCGCTCAAAGGTCAAAAAACGTGCAAAATTTTGTTGTTGTAATAGTTGTCAAGGCTTTCAACAGATTTTCATGAAATTCGGCAGTTAGATAGAAATTATATGTATCTAAAGAATTACGTGGAAAAACTGGAAGTCAGGTTACAAAAAACAAAATAGCGGCCAGTTGAAACTCAAAACTTCAAAGGCTTCTAAAAGTCGCAATTTTCATTCGACGTTTTGGTGAACATGCATGTGCAAATTTCAAAATGGCGGCGGTTTAAATATGGGTTCTTTTCAGGTTTTTGAGGCGCTCTAGCGGTCACATTTTCCAGCGGATTTTGATGAAACTTGAGACTATGGATCTCTGTACTATGTTCTTGTATTATGCAGAAACTTATTAAAATTGAATGAAAAATAAAAAAATCGAAAGTTTAAAAGCCAATATTTTTAGCTGCCATTTTTATTAAAAATTGAATTATTTTGCCCTGTCTAGCGTAAAACACCGATTTGAACGAGATTCGGCACATTCATTGATGAGGTTATAGCCCACAAAGATTTAAAATAGTCCAAAATCAAATGCATGCATTCAAAATGGCGGCCCCCAAAGGTCAGAAGGCAAGCGCAATTCGTTATTTTAGTAGCAACTGAAATAATGATTTTTTTTCGTGGGAACGTTTTAAATGACTTATCTTGAAAGTATTCATAAATCAGACAATTTTTGAAATATTGTAAAATATTTTCAACAATCCCCTTAAAAATTATAAAATCGCGACTTGTCTGTCTGTCCGCCCGTTTGTTCGTGCGTCACAACAAGTTTTCTCGCAAACCACATAAGCTAGAATGAGGAAATTTTCTACGTAGGTCAAAAGTGGTGCCTCTTGAAATTCGCAGTGTAAGAAAATATTTTAAAGTGTTTAAGGGGGGCCTCCCCATACAGGGGGGGGGGCGACTTAAATTTTTTTTATTTCTGTAACCCTCTAGCAGCCAAGTTTCTCAACAGATTCCGACAAAACTTGAAATTAAAAGAAAATTTTGTTTGAGGATTGCTAGTTGTCCTAAGTGAAAGAACTACATTGTTCTTTCACCCGAGCATTTTAGCTATCAACATAATAGCATTATTCGCTCGATGGACTTCAGCTGGTTCCAGCATATGGGCTGGTTCCATTGAAAATCTCGCAGTTTCGTACGAGGTGACCGATATACTCCTCAGAAGCTGCCACATCAGTCACCTCGGGGCATTGCTGGTTGTTCTAAGTGAAAGAACTACATTGTTCTTTCGCCCGAGCATTTTAGCTATCAACATAATAGGATTATTCGCTCGATGGACTTCAGCTGGTTCCAGCATATGGGCTGGTTCCATTAAAAATCTCGCAGTTTCGTACGAGGTGACCGATATACTCCTCCTTATAAGATCGCAACCACTGCGTAATAGTGGAAATTACTGCTCGATAGAGCTTGCAGCACTGCCATGCTGCAACATATATAAATATGGGTTCGTGGTCATCTGGAACCCCGCAGTCGAGCTGCCCCGAGGTGACTGATGTGGCAGCTCCTGAGGAGTATATCGGTCACCTCGTACGAAACTGCGAGATTTTTAATGGAACTAGCCCATATGCTGGAACCAGCTGAAGTCCATCGAGCGAATAATGCTATTATGTTGATAGCTAAAATGCTCGGGTGAAAGAACAATGTAGTTCTTTCACTTAGGACAACCAGCAATCCTCAAACAAAATTTTCTTATAAGATCGCCACCACTGCGTAATAGTGGAAATTACTGCTCGATAGAGCTTGCAGCACTGCCATGCTGCAACATATATAAATATGGGTTCGTGGTCATCTGGAACCCCGCAGTCGAGCTGCCCCGAGGTGACTGATGTGGCAGCTCCTGAGGAGTATATCGGTCACCTCGTACGAAACTGCGAGATTTTGAAATTATAAGTTATCAAGGTAAGCGAATTTAATTTAATTATGCAAATCGGATGACAAATAAAAAATTCGTAAATTTACAGCTTAATATTTTTAACAGCCGTTTTCAATAAAAATTCAAAATGACGGCCGCTGGTAGTTCAGAAATGAATCGAAAATGTATATATTAATGGCAACGCAAGTGCTGATTAAACTTTTATGGAAATCTTTTGAAATTAACTATTTGAGCTATTTAAGACGACAAGTTATCACCTTTGTGTGGTAGCCACTGTGAAATGTATAAACAGCAAATGTGAGAAGGGCGAAACGAGTATAAATTATTTATAACAATTTATTACCCGCCGATTTTCAATATGTGATCCATACGTGTGTAACTCAATTTAATTAGCAAAATATTTGCGCCTCTATGAAGTGTCTCCAAATACGAACGGCAGCAGATCCTTTTTGTTAATAAAAACCCATGTAGTGCTACCGAAATTGCAGTAAGAACTTAAGTAGTAGGCAAGCCAAATTCTTTTCCGAAACCTTACGCTACATACGAGAAATTTACCTTTCGGGCTGGTGCTGCCAACGGGGATTTTTTTTCTTTATAAAGTTCATTAATAAGAAATGTGAGCTTGATTCCCGGGACACGAAGAAAAGGAAGGGAATATTATTTAAATGAATTTTTCGCGTGAATTTCTCTTAAGAAATTTACCTATTGCGGAGAGTACCTTATATATACGATATGATCGAGACAAACGCTATAGATGGCGCGCTTGTAAATATGTTTTGAAGGTCGTGGCTTGAGTATGTCATACCTGGTCCCTTATAAACAATGTGGCATAGTTTTTATCAGGAATGCATGTTTCACACGTGTGCTATGACCATGAGTGAACGTTATTCGTTTTTTAGTGTGGGAAGGTGTTAAAGACACGGAAATTATTCTGCGTTTGCGAAATGAGTTCGGTAGTGAGTGCCTGAGTAGGGCTGCTGTGTTTAAATGGGCCAAAGCATTCAAGGATGGTTGCGAAACCATCGAGAATGAGCCGCATGATCATCGACCGTGAACCAGCATCACACCAGACAACATTTGCCGCGTCGAACAACTCATTTTGGAGGACCGTAGGATAAATGTTCGAGACATTTGGATAAACTTGGCATCAGTATTGGTAGTGTAGAGTCTATCATCCACGAACACCTTCAATAGCGCAAAATAACAGCGCAATGGGTTCCTAAGCTGTTGGACTTCGAGCAAAAATTCATGCGGTAGGAAGTTTGTCGCCACTTGCTGACGCGATATGAGGTGGAGGGGGACGATTTTTTAATGCAAATATTCACTATAGACGATACATGGGTACACTATTACACTCTCAAAAGCAAAGTGTCGTCTAAGGAGTTGAGGAAGAAGGAGGCGTGCCAGTCAGAGCGAAGGCAACCAGGTCCGCGGGTAAGGTTATGTGTACTATGTTCTGGGACCGGCAAGATGTTTAGTACGTCGATTTTCTGCGCACCCAACATTCCATCAATGCTGCATACTACTCTAACCTTCTGAAAGCACACGTAAAACCCGCTTATCGCTCGAAACAGAGGGGCATTCCAGCGCGAAGTGCGATTCTTCTCCAGGATAACGCGTGCCCTCATACCGCTCGTCTCACGCTCGATTCAATATCCAAATTGGGACTCAAAAGAGGAGCTCATCTGGACCCGAACACTTACCGCTCGGTAGCGCTTTTGGCAGCCTTTAGTAAAATATTCGAAAAACTTGTAAATAATCGTTTAAAATCTTTCTTAATGGACAATTCCATCATAAGCCTGAAGCAGTTTGGTTTTCAAAAGAAGAAGAGTACTATTAATGCGTTATTTTCTGTCCCACGTTATATCAATGAAAGTCTTGATAAAGGAGATTATGTTATTGCAATTTTTGTGGACGAAGAAGGCTTTTAATACGGTTGATAATGACCTGTTACTTCAAAAACTTGAATCGTATGGTATTCAAGGAAAACCGAAACAACTTTTTAAAAGTTGTCCGGAAGGAAGATTCCAAAGAACACCAGTTAATAATGTCTTGAGCAATCTAGCACCAATGAAATCGGGGGTTCCTCAAAGATCCATACTTAGTCTAACTTTGGTTTTGTTATATACTAATAATTTGAATACATGTAAACTGAAAGGTCACCACACATTATACGCTTATGATACTGTACTTCTTTATTCAGGACATGATAAAGTTGCCATGAAGAATATCGTCAAGGAGAATCTAGAAAAATATCGTTCACGGCTTATCGAAAACAAGCTAGCATTGAATACTACAAAGACAAAATATATGATTTTTAAACAGAAGAATAAGCAAGACATAGAAATTAACGGCGAAAAATTGCAGAGTACTAGAAATCAAATATCTCGGTCTTACCATCGTTTGACATGGTTGCCACACATAAATTATTTGAGGAGACAACTAGCACTAATGATAGGAATGCTGAAAAGATATGGCGATTTTCCAATGCATACAAAGAAACTTGTATTACATGCATCTGTACTGACAAAGCTACATTATGCGGTTGTCATTTGGAGTCAATCGTCAAAGCAAAACCTTAATATTATATCCAGGATGCTAATTAGAGCCTATACAAATATTCTAAACCTTCTAATTCTCACGTCAACAAGACTAATATATCAACGGACCAATGCATTCACCTTCAGTCAAATCATTACTATGGAGAAAGCTAAGTTTATCTTCAAATGTCTCAATTCCAGTGAATTGGAACAAAAACCCTTTATAAACGTATCACAAATAAATTCATATAACTCAAAAAATGCGAACAATTTTGTAATACTTTACGCCAGAAACAGATATATATGTTATATATATATATATATATATATATATATATATATATATATATATATATATATATATATATATATATATATATATATATTTATATACATATATATATATATATATATATATATATATATATATATATATATATATATATATATATATATTATATACATATATATATATATATATATATATATATATATATATATGTATATATATATATATATATATATATATATGTATATATATATATATATATATATATATATATATATATATATACATATATATATATATATATATATATATGTATATATATATATATATATATATATATATATATATATATATATATATATATTTATATATATATATATACTCGTATATATATATATATACTCGTGTATATATATATATATATATATATATACTTGTATATATATATATATATATAGGATGTAACGAAATTTGTGACCACGCTAGAGGGTGCAATTTTGCTCCGATTTGCACCAAGTTTTCAGGAAAAGTGTATTGAGTAAATATCTCAGCTAATTTTGTGAGCCAACTTTATCGGCCAAGCAAAAACGAAATGGCGGCCGTTTTAGACGAAGGATCGTGATTTCTGTTCTAACCAAAGTATAGTTCCGATTTGGATGAAATTTGGTCCAAAGTTCACTTATATATGTGATGAATCTCACAATAAAAAATCCAAAGCTGGTCAGTCTGAAACAAAAAAGTGGCCGCTCAAATGTTGAAAAACGTACAAAATTTTGTTGTTGCAATTGTGAGCAAAGCTTTCTACTAATTTTATGAAATTTGGCAGTTTCATAAAAACTATAAGTATCTAAAGAGTTATGTTAAAAAACCTGGAGGCCAGGTCGCAAAAAATGATATGGCGGCTAATTGAAGCTCAAAATTTGGACGGCTTCTAAAAGTCGAATTTTTGGCCCGATGTATATGAAACTTGGTTTTAAGATAGATATTGATTAGATCTTGGGACTTTGATATTTTGGTGATCATGCTTGTGCAAGTTTCAAAGTGGTGGTGGTTTAAATATGGGGTTTCTTCAGATTTTTGTGGCCCTCTAGCGGATGTCTGTACTAAGTTTTTATATTGTGCAAAAAATTATCAAAATCGAATGGAAAATAAATCGAAAATTTCAAACCTAATATTTTTAGCTGCCATTTTCACTACAAATTGAATAGTGAAGTCCCGGTATGAACGAGATTCAAGCACACAAAGATTTAAAATCATCCAAAATCACATGCATACATTCAAAATGGCGGAATATTTTTCATGGAAACGTTTTAAATGACATGATGATTTACAATACCTGTCTGTCCGTCCGGCCGTCCGTTTATTCGTGCGTCACAACAAGTTTTGTTGCAAACCACATGAGCTAGAATGAGGAAATTTTATATGTAGGTCAAAAGTGGTGCCTCTTAAAATTTTCAGTGCAAGAAAATATTTTAAGTTGTTGAAGGAGGTCTCCCTATACAGGGGGTAACTTACAATTCTGTATTTTTATAGCCCTCTAGCAGCCAAGTTTCTCAACAGATCATGATGAAACTTTAAATTATGAGTTATTATGGCAAGTTAATTTAACCTTCAAAAATTTATGCAACTCGGATGACAAACAAAAAAAGCCGGCAAATTTATAGATGAATATTTCTAGCAGCCGTTGTCAATAAAAATCGGAAATTTTTGTGCTGTTCAGAGTGAAAATCCAATTCGAATAAGATTCAGCACAGAAGTTGAGACTAAACGGCTGATATCTGTGGGAATAATGAAAAAGCAAACACTCAAATTAAAAATGGCGGCCCCTGATTGTTCAGAAAAGAATTGAAAATGTTTATATTAATGGCAACGCAAGTGCTGACTAAACTTTATGGAAATCTTTTAAAATGAGCTATTTGAGCTATTTAAGCCAACAAGTTATCACTTTTGTGTGGTAACCAAGGTGAAATGTGTAAACAGCAAATGTGAGAACCTATATTTATATGTTTATAACAATTTATTATCTGCAGATTTTTTATAAGTGAACTATAAGCGTGCAACTTTTATTAGCAAAATATTTGGGCCTTTACAAAGGGCTTCTAAATACGAATCTCGGCAGATTCTTTTTATGTTAATAAATACCCATGTGGTGCTAGGAAAATTGCAGTAACAACTCGAGTAGCAGGCAAGCCAAATCTTTTTCCAAATATTTCGCTACATACGAGAAATTGACCTTTCCGGCTGGTGCTGCCAACGGGGATTTTCGAAGTTACAAGAGCTGATACATGAAAGAAATAACGATATTCTAAAAGTTACAATTCAATATCGAAAAGCTCCAAACAGCGTCTGTGGCGAAAAATTTCACGGAGACCCTTGACAAATCAGCTAGCTTCTATCTTTTCAGACACATCGCTAAAAACAAGCAACGAACTTGTTACCCCATACAACGGGGGTGCTTTGGCAGCGAGGGCCCTGCGGTCTCGACTTTGCACGCCGCAGACGGGCGTGGGCGCCAACTCGCTGCTTTGGGCTAGGCCCCATACTTGACCACACAGCAAGTAGGGCGGTCTGCCGAAGCTCATTCTGCAATACTCTCCCACGCAAATTTCCTGCACCAGCAGAACACTCAATACTCGTGATAGTTTGGGGAGGAACCCTTTCTCTTCCGACCCTCGCTTCAGCACTCCAATACCATCCGGTACGGAAATTCACTCTGCGTAGACCGCGCACGATATTTCTCCAAGCCAAACCGTTACGCGTCCTGAAAACTAAATAAAAGATTTAATTTGCACCAAGCCAATTTAATTTGAATTCGTGAAATCCAAAAAAGGAAATTTTCTTGCCATTTGCAAAAATAAAATGAAAAATTCTATCAGAAAAATATTTTTAATGAAATATAAATTAACTTTGAACTAACTTCCTTGCAACCTACAATAATCTAATAAGGAGTCCTCCTCGTTGAACTTCTGTCATCGACATCACGGCAAAATAACCTGCGCGAATTTGTCACGATCTTCCCTCGACGCACTCGTTAATTAGCCAATTGATTCGTCCAATTTTTCTGGGCAACCTTGCCTCCTTCCGGCAGTATTTGGAACTTTCCCCGCATCCACATGCTTTTCAGCTTCTCCCCAATAATTCCGCTTTCCGAACTTCTGGTTTGATACACTTTGATTTTTTTCAAAGAAACTTTCGATTTTCTTCTTCAATAATTTCCAACTCCGCACTATGATATTTTGTTTCTTAAAGACTAGACTCCACCACTTTCTATTGATCAGACACAAAAGAGGGCTATTCCTTTGTTCTTCGCCCTTATATCACTTCGCTCCCAACGAAGCACCGCTAACCGCGGAGTGAACTTTATATTCCTTCTTTTCTTCCCAAACATTCTAACCTGGTTCCTGCAATCGGGCAATTCAATAGCAGTTTTCACCCCACTTCAACCTGTGTTTGCGAAATTTGGAGCCTTAGATGATTTTCGGAATTGTAACTGTGACGGACATTTGACGTGTTATAGCCATTATATTATTATTCACATTCGACGTATTTTCGAGAGGGTGCTGGAGCTATATGACAGTACCTTTCCAGCACATATTTGGAAAGATGAATCACTGGAATAAAAATCAAGTTACGCCATCTGTTAGGAAACCGCACCCCTATTATCTTTTATTTGTAGTGCTCCCTTTCTGTCACTTCTTTCTTTGCTACACTTCTTTATTCTCTTCTTTAAATTTGACTGACTTTTTGGCTACTCATGTCAGCTGAAATTTTTCACCGTTTTTATTCGATTTGCATTAAAACTTAACATTACGGTAGGTAATAATAATATCTAAAATTTAAAAAAGGTATGTTTTAATGGTCATTTTCAATAAAAATCGAATATTTTTGTTCTGTTCAGAGTAAAACTTCGATTTGAAAGAGATTTAGCTAAGTGGTTGATAAGATTCCAAGACAGATATCTTTTAAAAAATTTAAAATCAAACACATAAATTCAAAAGCGTGATTTCCAAAGGTCAGAGAGTAAGCTTAATACGTTATTTTAGTAGCAACTGAAGTGTTGAATATATTTTCATAGAACCGTTTGAAATAGCTTACATTGGAAGTATTTATGCAACAGAACATTTTTCTTAAACAGTATTGTACTTTCAAAATGCAACTTAAATTATTATCAGCTGTAAAAAAAAATAAAGGTACCTACCACAAATTTGCCTTTTCAGCTGGTGCTACCACGTGGATTTTTTCGCCAGTCTTTTGAAATGTGGGGCTTCCTGTACCTCACGCTGCAGATCTTCCTACTCTATTAATTTTCAAAATTTCATTCAAGCTTATGTGACTTCAACTCCTTTCAAAAAAATTGTCAACACCTAGGAATAAAAAGAGGTTTAAAGTAAAATATATTTTAAACTTCACTCGCAACTGCCATTCTAGTTTGCCGTACTTGTTACGTGTAAATTAAGTGGTCTGTATCAGCCCGCCATTTGAATGCATCATCTAAAGTAATCGTCTCTTAAATGCGCCTTAAGTTAATTCGTAATACTTTTTAAGCTATAAACGTTCGATCTAACTTCCGTTTAAAGCTAATCAATTTAAAAGATTATAAGATTTGCACTTCTCATTGCTATAGTTAACTTTTCTTTTACACTTTAATCAAATTTAAATTCTAAAATCATTTTATTAGCCTCAGATGATTTCCAAAGAAAATCTGGAAAGTTGACTTGGCAATTATTTTCTAGGTTTACTGACTAGAAGAAAAACTCAAAGAATACATGAAAGTTTCCTAAGAAAGAAAACTAACTTCCTAGATTCCACTTCCCATGACAGGAGGCAGAATAAGAAATGGACCCCAATTACAGCTTCCTTAAAACAAAGATGTCATGTCGAAAAATGTTCATTGGTAATTACTCACAAAGGATTTCTCCAAAAGAAACATGAAGGAGTACAAAAATGAAAAATTCCCTCAAATGACACGTCATCATCAACAAGGCTGCAATAGAATTCCTTCTGAGCAACTAAGTATCTAGAAAGTAATCTTCATTACTATGCTGAGAAAAATTCTTCCCTTCTGTTGAATTGTTGGGAAACGTACATTTTTGGTGTTTCCTACTTTCAAGTTTAGTCAATGTGATCCGCGCAATCATTTAGAACAAGGCATTGTAACGAGAATATATTCAGTACGAGAATTTTCTTTATTTTCTTTCACATTACACTTTCAAATTTCCATTCAAAAAACTGATTTGAATTTTATGAGCTGTGAAAGTGATTTTTCATTGGGGATGTGAAGGTTGTCATTTGTTCTGTAGTTGTTTTATTTCTGGGTCGAACATTTTGTGCCTTCACATCAAGAGATTTATTTTCGTCCTTCCGGAGACACCGTGGATGTTGTTGAGGAGTCAGCGATCATACAGAAGAGGGCTCTTTGCAATGAGACGCCAACTGATCTTTCAGATTGATCAGTTCCTGTAAATTTAAGATGGGAAATACATTGTTTAATTTTGATTAAATTGAAATCAATGCATATTATATAAAATTTTCACTTGAATTTCAGCAACAATATTCTGGTATCAAAGATAAAACTGGATTACTGTTTAGGTTAAAGCAGTAGCAAATTTTTTTTTTAAACTTTTTGAGAATTTCATAAAAATGTTAATACAATGCTCTATTAAAATCTCTATTTGTTTTATAAGTTTGTCTAAGCATTCACGAATCACAGCATGATTGCTGAGGGGCACTAGGAGCTAAAATCATCAAATTTCGTGAACAGCCAACATGTGGTAGCCTTATATAAGTTTTTGTCATTATTCATGCTTCCAAAGATGCTTACATAAGTAGTAGAAACGTAAACAAAATGGGTTTCGTATCAACTTATCAAATATCAGAATAACGACCTCAAAATCGTAAACATAGAAAACACCAGCTAAACAACTTTTGTGGTTAGAATTGATCAAGTTGGGTAGACAGAACTACGTTCATGTCAGAAGGGGTTTTGAGCTCAAACTACAATATGCAGACACCAATCACGAATAACCTAACTACCAACTTTAACGATATCTACAACAAAAATATAACGGGTGGTCCAACCATAATGCACGATGTTAATTGTGAGTCACACCTTAACGTCATGTTTTTCGCCCAACTTAATTTGGCATTTCTCTATTTCAGTGTTTGAAAAATTCAACCATGGAGAGGTACACAGTTGAGTGGCGCGTTAAGATTATTGTAGCCTTTTACGAAAATGGGCGTTCAAATCAAAATGTATTTCGAGTACTTCGTGATTTATTTGGTCAGCATAATCGACCAAATGTGTCCACAATCGAGAAAATTGTGCGCGAATTTCAGTAAACCGGGTCTGTAGGAAATGTGAAATCATCTGTGCATGCTCACCTAGTTCGTTCTGCTTAAAACATTTGCGATAGTGTGGCAGAAGAGCCGTCAACCTCAACTCGTCGTCGTGCCCAACAATTGAAAATTTCACGAACATCATTGATGCGAATTTTGAATAAAGATTTGAATTTACACGCTTACAAGGTTCAATTGACTCACGAGCCTACTACTATTTCAAGCGTTGGCAATACGCTGAATGGTTGTTTGAACAGACAGAAGTGAATGGTGACTTTACAAAGAAAATCATCTTCAACGACGAGGCACATTTTCACCTCAGTGGATTCGTTAGCAAGCAGAATTGCCGCATTTAGGCAAATGAGAATCCACGTGACTGTTGGCGCGGTTTATGGACTGTTGGCGCGGTTTATGGGCTGGCGGCGCCATCGGGCCGTACTTCTTCGAAAATGAGGACGGCCAAGCAGTTACCGTGAATGGTGTTCGCTACTGCGAGATGATAACGGTCTTTTTGTGGCCAGAAATTGAGGCTATGAGCATGGACAATATGTGGTTCCAACAGGATTGTGCCACTTACCACACAGCCAACAAAACAATGGCTCTTTTACGCAAGAAATTCAATGGCCGTGTTATCTCACGTTGTGGCGATGTTAATTGGCCGTCACGATCATGTGATTTGACACCGTTGGACTTTTTTCTCTGGGGATATTTAAAAGAAAAAGTGTACAAAGAACAATTCAAGAGCTAAAGGATGATGTAATTCAGCACATTAACGCCATTGAACCTCAGTTATGTCTCAGAGTCGTTGAAAATATGGACCATCGGATAGAAGTTTGCCAATGTAGCCGTGGCGAACATTTGGGCGATATTTTGTTCCGCACATAATTGCCATAAATCCTTCTATTATAATAAAAAATATTAACATAATTCCCTGAAAACTTTTTGTTTTATTTACAATTAACATCGTGCGTTTTGGTTGGACCACCCTTTACTTGTTTTAAACAATAAACCGTTGTTATTTCATTTAAACCAGACTATACTTTATTGGAATATTAAAATGATCATTAACTAAATGGAAACTTGAAGACATTTTTTCATTCACTTCATCTGAAAATTTGGAGACTATCCAATCAAAAAGGAATGTCTAGTTGGTAGAAAGCCCAAATGGTAGAAAAATTGCAAATTGTTTTTGTTACAAACGGGGAAAATTCAAGCTGCTATATTTTCTTTAAATGTGATTCATTCCATTGAAAATTACAGAGTATAGAACTACCTAAATACCAAATTTTAGTGAATTTAAGGGTACCCATACGAATTTACTAAGAAAATGTTAAATTTACAAATCCTACCAGTACTAACAAAGTTGTGTGAATTTCGACTTCTAAGGTGTTTGTTACTATTGTACTCATAAGGATATATGACCATGATTTTGTTTCGGTTAAAATGTACGTTCTCATAAAGAATTAATAACCAGTAATTGAAATCTTAAAGTTTGGGTGGAAATAACGCATTTTTATCCAATATTCTCATTAAAATGGCCATCATTTTGTTTTACGATTTCTAATAACTCGTTGAACGAATTCTTAAAGATATGCATGATATATATTTTCTTTGAAGTTTTCCTTGCAAGACCGTAGTGTCTGAGTCGATTGAAAGTGCAAATTGTTCCGTAATCATGCTGCTATTGTTGTAATGTAGGAACATTCAAACGAGCGTAGTTTCCTAAAATACGATTGATTGATCTTATAAGTATACGTTTATATAATAAATTTGAATGAATTTGAGGGAATCGTAATGATTTTATTCATGTGATTATAAAACATAAGTTATACTATTACTAACAAAGTTTAGCCGATTTCAACTTCTTAAGTATTTGTCGTTGTTGTGCTCATAGCGAACTACCTACATCATTTATTTCAGATTTTTCAGTCCTCAGGTGTCCAATGGCCAGGGATGCACACACAATTTTTTCGGGCTCTTATGCGCTTATGCAATTTTAAAAACTAACATCAAAAGATATCAAGATCTTTCATTTGATACTCTGCTTGACCATCTTTGATGAAAAAAATTGCATGGGGGTCGCATCTTAATATGGAGAAACGCTTTTTGAAATCTACGTCTACGGGGCTTTTTCATTCATTTTCTCTTCCAACTACGGGAGAAACCTTCATTGATAACATCCTCGGTTCCTACATTATCTTTGGTTTGCAAGTCCATCTGTTTCTTTTCCTAATAACTGTCTGTCGTTCCCAAGAAGAGTGATCGACTTTAACCCATCCTGACAAAGCATCATCATAAAATGCAAAGAAGAGCATGGTCAAAAAGATTTGGCTCATATCTTGGGTTCTAGTACATGTCCAGCTTTTCAAGAAGCTGTATATACCCTGAAACGTAAACGAGCAGACAGAAAATGTGGGTCATTCAGGGCAGCTTTCAACGTTGCAATGTAGTGGAAGACTTGAGTAAGTCTGTGTGAGTACACAGCTCACTCGAGAAGCTTGGACGCAACTAGGGCTTATCAGCAAGTCAGCCTGTAAAGGAAATTCTACCAATCGATTCATGGACTTAAATGGGTATGAACATTGTCAGCTGTTACTTGTCACCAAATGACCCAATAAGTGCTTTGTAGGAGAAACTGTCTGGGGAATTGTTGAAAGGCGGCAACTTCAATGGGAGGGCTCAGGAATGGGCAATGCCACGTGAAAACAAAAGAAGATAGCCTATGGTTGAAATGACAGATAAGTTAAACTTAGTCAACGAAGGCTCAACTCCCACAAATCAAAGACCAGGTTTTGGTGAGTCAATCTTAGACGTCACTATGTCTTTAGAAGACCTTACTGCCTATGTGAAAGAGTGGAAGGACATGGATCTGTACACTGCAAGCAATTATAACAATATATGGATGGAATGTTAGCAAGCTGGATAAACGTAAATTTATTGGAACAAATTCCATGAAAAAAGTAGGCTTACTTGTGGACTGATGACGAGCAAGAAACAGGCCTGTGGTAGTAATACTTGCTACGGAACACCTCGAGGCTAAAAAAGAGCTTTCTGGGGCTATATATGATGGAAAAGCAAGGTGCTGAAATGCTAAGAAAAAGTATGCCCCACATGCTTTCCACATCGAAACATCCATAAGAGAGCATGGGCATCCCCAAACGGTCGCAGATTCAACCAGATTGACCATGTTGTCATACGAAAATGAGCCACCACCAACATGCTCGACACGCTCTCGTTCCGCGGCACTACCCGTGAGGGTTAAGTTTCGATGATGCATCTTCAAGAGTTAGAAGCAAAGAGCATCAGTTAGTTCAAGGGGCCAGATGTACAAGCTAAATGATAGCTCAGTAACGTCAACACACATATCATCGCTGCAAAATTACATCAACATATCCCCGCAGGCGGGAGAAGGTAATGATGATATCAAAACTATGTGAAAGATAGTAAGAGATGCGCTGACAGAAGAAGTCAGGTAGTTCTTTGGGCACCAGCCGAAGGAAAGTGGGAACGACTGATATAACAAAGAATGCAAGGGAGCGATTTAAAGAAGAACCCAGGCAGAAAAACAATACATCCAACGACCAACCCGGACCAAAGAAGAACAATATAAAAGCCTTTGACCTCAAACTACAAAAGTCTGCCGAAGAAAAAAATGACTGACCATCAATATCAAGCTCCAACATATAAACAAAAATATGACCCTACATGAAGTCAAATTGGCATATTGGCTCTATAAAATAACGAAGAGACAGCTTCAATCCACAAACAAGTCGTAGCAAAAGTGTACAGGGATTAATCATAAGCAACCCAGTCAAAATTAAAAACAGATGGCTACAACATCTCCAGAAGCTATTCACAATAAAGTAAGGCAAAAGGTATCAGTCTCATCACCAATCAGAGACGAAATACAGGCAGCAGTTTAGAACCTCAGAAAAAATAAGGCTCCTGAAATAGATGGGATACCGGCAAAACTAACTACAAATTAAAGTGGGAAAATTTTAAAGGCATTGCTCTACTGTTCACTTCTTATAAAGTGCTCTCCAAAATTAAAGAAAGAAAATTGAAGCCACACTATGAAAGCATTAAAGAAAAGTATCGGAGAGGCTTTTGAAGTAGATGGTCTACAATACACCAAATATTCGCAGTGAAGCAAGTGCTCGAAAAGTGCTGGGAACATAATATTGATGTGCCCCAACTCTTTGCGGACTTCAAGCAAGCATAGGAGAGTGTCGGCAGAAATGCGCTGTACAAAATAATGCTTAACTTTGGCATCCTAACAAAACTAGTCCGCATGGTCAAGGTCACAATGCTAAGCATAGAGTCCCAAGTCAAGGTAAACGGTAGACTAACGGACAGCTTTGGAGCGTAATCAGGCTTAAAACAAGGAGATGGACTTGTCCCAATGCTCTTTAATATTGCGCTGGAGCAATTCACCACGGGTACACCAATGTTCAAGTCCACACAATTGGTAGCATATGCTGACGACGTCAATATTATGGCACGTTCAATCTTAGATGCCAAAGGAATAGTTCTGAAGCAAAACGAATTGGCCTACGATTTATTGAAACTAAAACTATTCATGGCTCAAAAAAAGAAGAAAGCTCCAGTTCAATAGAACTTGACCGTAGGCGACTACAACCTTGAAAATGTGGATAACTTTGTATACGTTGGAGCCATCTTGAATAGAAGAAGCGCCAAAAAAGACGAGATTGAACGCCACACAAATGGCACAAATAAAGTCTATTGCTCCGTACTTTCCATTCTAAGGTCCAGAGTTGTGCATGGGCAAATTAAGCTCCGCATTTATAAAACACTAGTCAAACCTGCGCTGTTATATGGAAGTGAAACATGGACCCTGATGAGCGAATCCAAAAAGCCAGTGGACGTATTTGAACGCAAAGGGTTCCAAAAAATCGACGGCCCAGTGAAATAAGGAACAGAGTGGAGACTATTTTACAACGATGAGTTGTACAAATTTTTTCACGATCCACCTGTTTCCTCTTGCGTGAAGTTATATGAATTGCAATGGGTGAGCCATTTAAAAAGAATGGAAGAAAATCAAGTAGCTAAAAGAACATTGACGGATAGAGCACATGGTAGACGTCCAGCGGGAAGACCGAGGACTTGATCGGAGGACACAATAGAAACTGACAGCAGATCCTTGGGAGTCAACAACTTGCGGACAAAGTCGCGGAACCATGATGATTGGAGGAAATTAATTCTGGAGGCCAAAGGCCAGCTTCGGCTGTTGCGCTATAGATGATGATATCAAAAAATATACACTGACCTATGGGGTGATGGCTTCAGGATTGTAGAATGTCTGCTAAGCGGTATTAAACCCAGCAGCGTACTTGAAGCCAACGAGTTGCGCCACATTGTTGATGCTCTATTTTCAACACATCAAGAAAGGAGGGATGAACCGCACCCCTACTGGAGTGCAATATGCCTGAAATCACTGAAGACGAACTTACGGATGCCACCTTGAAAATGAAGAACAGGAAACCACCGGGTCTTGATAGTATACCAGTAGCAGCAATTAAACTTGTTGTCCCAGAGCTCCTTTTGCGAATGTTTAAAGCCTACCTCTTGACTGGGACGTACCCAACTCGTGTTTAAACCTAAAGACAAAGGCACTTTGAGCTCCCCATCAGCTTGTCGCCCACTTTGTATGCTAGATACTTTTGGAAAACTGTTTGAAAGTGTATTACAAGCTAGACTTTCGACTGCAATGAAGGTTTTCATTGAAGCAGCATGGTTTCCGAAAAGGATATTCACCTATCAGTGCACTCTATAAAGTGGTTAGTGCAGTAAAAACCGTAGAAAATGCTTGCCATCAGGCCAGACCAATCGTCGTCCTAATTACTCTGAATGTAAAAAATGCCTTGAAGTCAATGAGGTGGGCTGATATGCTAAGCGTCCTTGAGCATAGATTTTGCATACTAAAATACCTGTATGCTGGAATAAGTAATTACCTCAAAAATTGGGCGGTCCGATTCGAAACCTGTTATGGCGTGCTATGTGCCGTGTTTGCTCACTCCGGACAACAAACGCGACCGTGAGACCGTTTCAGAGCCGTGTTTGACACTGTTTAAGTACAATTCGTAGAATTTTCTGCATCTTTTCGTACCCTTTAACGAAACAAAGCTCCATTGGTATACACCATAGATCAAGGAGCAGTCGAAACAGTGGACCTGACCCGGCTAACATGCTCCAAAAAAGGCGAAGACTGTCCTGTCGGCTGGAAAGGTGTCAGCCATCGTTTTCTGGGATTCACAAGCTTTAATGTGTTTCGACAACCTGAAAAACGGTAAAACACGCTGATTCGACGCCGAATTGTAGAAAAACAGGCCCCGCTTGGTGAAGAAAAGGTGCACTTTCACCATGAGAACGCACTAGCTCACAATTCCACCCTTGTTACAGCCAAATTGGTTGTATTGAGCTACAAACTGCTACCTCAACCACTGTATTCTCTAAATTTGGCCCCATGCAACTTCTTTTTGTTTCCAAACTCGAAAAAGTCCTCGTTGACCAGGAATTTGAGTCCAATGAGGAGGCCTACTTTGCAGACCTCGAAAAAAAGTATTTTTCAGACTGGTTAAAGAAGTTGGAGCATCGCTGCGTCAAGTGTATCGCTCTTAGAGGAGATTATGTTGAGAAATAAATCATTAGTTTCCCAAAATTTCCGTTTTACTTTTGTAGGCTACGTGTATATCGGACCGCCTTCGTATGGATAATCAATAAAAAACATTAATGGCATTCACATTAACGCAAGGATAGTTGCGTTAAAAGAAAAGCCAGTGTTACTTCGTTTTAAGTGGGCAACATTTTGTTGCAATATTCAATCAAAAGTGTAGTTCCTGGTTCAATGGAAAGTCCACGCATGATTGAATCCGAGAAAATCCAAACGGCTCTAAATCCCACAAATTTGATTAAAACTTATAAAATATAAGGACCTTTTAAATTAATGATACCAATCCAGTACTAGCAAAAATGTGAAATTTGCAAACCCTACTATTATTAGCACATTTAAACGAATTTCATCCTCTAAGTTATTCGTTATTCGATCCATCGCCATGGTTTTTTCACCTCTAAATTGCAGATGCTCATTTTTAGCCATTCTTGAATGAATTCAATCGTGTTAATAGTATGTATCTTAAATCTTGAAGTTGGGGATAACGAACACAAATTTATTTGAAATTTTCATCTCGGCCATGCGTTTGTTTTGTAATTACAGATGTTACTTTTGAAGAAGTTCTCAAAAATATTCATGATACATACCATTCTTGAAAGTTTCCTAGAAATCCCAGCAAACACGTAGCGCGTGAATCGGTAAAAAAGGCATATTGTGCCATAGCCATGTTATATCGTTGTTGTAATACAGAAAAATTCAAAACATTATAGCTTCGTTATATATCATTGAATCCTCTTGAAATTTTCAGGATACATTTACCTTGTAAATGTATCAAATTCCATTGAATTTAAGAGTTCCCTTATGATTTACTACTATTTCTAACAAAGTTGAATGAATTCCAACTTCTGACGGATTTGTTGTTGCTGTACTCATAAAAGCCTGCGTATGACATTTTTCAGATTTTTCCGGTGAATGGGGTCCAATCGTGAGAGGGGGATACACGAAAATTTCGTACATACCCATCTCCCCTACCCCTTTCGATGCCGGCAAGGTAATCATCAGACCTATTTTGAAAATATATTTTTTAGACCTTTCATATGACATCCCATTCAACTACCTTTGACAAAAAAACAGTGTTAAGGGTCACCCCCTATATGAAGGGAACCCCTTTAAAACTCTTTGAAAATTCTTTTGACCCCAAAACTTCCAAAAAGTCATCACTTCTAACCTTTTCACAAAGTTTCATGGCTGCAGCTTCGATAGTTCAGGAAAAAACTGCTGTAGCATACAGACGGACAGAGGAGAAGACGGGGGAATCATCACGACCGGTTCCGTCATCCACTACTCTGTTCAATAGGTTTTTGTACCTTAGTCCAAAATCCTTAAAAAATATTTCTTGACATCGTTTTGATAAATGCATACATAATCGAATTTTTTGTTCTTCTTTACTTTAATTCTGTTCTGAACATGGTAAGAATTATTTGCACTGCATCCTTTAGTTTATGTTCCATATTTCAAACAATATTTGCTATCAAAACTCTCATACTTATTTATATTATCTCAAAAGTAACTTTATGATTGATTAATTTTAGAACCCAACGAATGTGAATCATGTCAGTGGCACAGTGTCAGTGACATGATCACAACACAACACAAAAAATAAAATGGAGAAATACACTCATGCAAACCTTCCTTCCTTATTTTTTCTTATTCTTTTTCTCCATAACACTGCAGCCCTGCAAATGGCCCCTGCAAAAATCTCAGTTCATTGACCACGTCCTCTAATTTTTTAGTCTGAGCAGCGACGAACTGTCTTCGTCGACAAAGTCAGACCAGCATTCTCTTGGGTTCTCCACTGGTCTTTGGCCTCCATTTCTCCCAATGAATGCCTTGTTGGGTATCCGTTGTTCATCCATACGATTCATGTGGACAGCCCATTGCAGCTTCCGCAGTTTGACAATCATTGAGACCTCGGGCTCATCAAAAATTTCATATAGCTCATGATTGTTTCGAATTCGCCATTGGTCCCCATGTGACTTGGCTCTGATTTTCACCTCAAGACCCGTCGCTCAAAGGCGTTCAATATATTTGTGGATGCTTGGGTTAGGATCCATGTTCAAAACCCATAGCATAACACCGGTCCTATCACAGATTTGTAATCGTTGAGCTTTGTTTTCCTGTGTACGCAGCTGGTTTTCAAGATCGTCAATACTGAATAAAATATTTGATTTGCGTGTTATATTCTTCGGCGTATTAAATATCTTTCATAAGTGGACCTCGTTGTTTTGTCACCTAAATATACAAATTTGCTCACATTTTCAATACTGTATTCGCCAAGTGTGATATTTTGTGTGCTTGAGGTATTTGTCCTCAACTGCGTCATGAGTTTCTTTTTATTTTCATTAATTTGTAGCCCTACTAGTTTTTGCTTCGCTTGCGAGTTTTAGGAAAAGTTATTTGGCAGTCGTTAATGACCGCGACAAAATGTTGATGTTGTCCGCATAGGCTACTACTTCGCTCGACTTGTATAGTAATGTACCTCGCGTATCAACAGGTAGCTTCCTTATGACGTACTTTAGAGCCAAATTGAGTAGGAATGGGGCCAGCCCATCTCCCTGCTTTAGTCCCATATTTGTGTCAAAGGCATCGGTGAGTTGGTTATTGATATGGACTTGGGAGGTCATCGACGCCATTGTAAAGTATTATTTGGTACGGTACACGATTGACAGATTTGGCTAGGATGCCAAAGCAAAGCATAATTTGGTACCGTCATATGCTTGCTTAGTGACAACAAAAATTTGGTGCACGTCTATGTTGAACTCCCAGCGTTTTTCCACATAAAGTAACGTTTATTTAAAATTCAATCTTCTAAATATTGTATGCCATATACAATATTTAATAATGAATTCCAAAACGAAATTTTTAAAAGCGTTCCTTTAAATTGCTTTTTCTTTTACAATGATACAAAATAATAATCATACAACAATTACAACTATATTCAAATATCTTCACGAGGCAAAAAGTTACGCTCATTTTCTATTAGTTTTCCTGGCCACTATGCAATTAGTTTTAAATAAACTAAAACCAATACTAAACATAATGAACTTTGTTTTCAAATACAAATATTACTACATTTATTTATGACGCTGTATAAATTTTGTTTTTGGCTTTTGCACTACAGCCGTTTTCGGGCCTTCGCTTGGGGATAGTTCGATTATCTCCTTATCTTGGTCGAAATGTTTCGGCACTCGGGAAGTTACTATGGTCAGTAGCACGCGTTGGCTGTGTGTTCGTCCACCCAGCTGCGGAACGTTCTGATTTTAAACCACCACATATCATAACTTAACGGGCTTATAGTCCGTCCGAAGAATCACTCGACACAAATCTCGTTGGCGCCAATGGGACTCAAGCCAGGGACCTTCGGCTTACGGGGTGAGTGCTCTAACTACTACACCACACAGACTATCGCTGTATATTTTGCTTCACATTACTCTTCATTTGATTCCACTATAAAAGAAGCTCAATGGTATCTATGTCTTTTTCACTTTTTTGCTAGAAATTGTTTTGGTGAAATGTTAACCTCAGCGTACTTCAAAATACCACTGCTAATAAAAGCGTACAATATCTTAGTAGGAGATACGAGGTGTGACAATTCAGTAATGAGACTGATTTTATTGCCGCGCTTGTGGTAAACCTGCGACCTTGAAATTCACTTTCTCTTCCCCGGCATCCTTACCCTCTCCATTGATATACTATATTTACCATTGCCCCTACTTGTTTAGTTTGCCTGCTGTGTCGTGTTGAGTAGACGTGTGTTAGTGGTGCTCATCACGAAAATTGAGAAACGAAATCAAGAGCAATGCGTCGCGATAAAATTTTGCGCCAGATTAGGTGAACTGCTTCGAGAAAGTACGCTAAAATTGTAAAAGTACATGGTGATAGCGCTGTTAGGCGTGCTCAGGTGTTTCAATGGCATAAAGAGTTCAAGGAGGCGCGTGAAAGCGTGGAAGACGAGGCGCGGAGCAGACTGACGCGAATGCGCAGCGTGTGTGCGCCCTAATCCGTGAAGATCGGCATTTAACAGCTCAAATGTTGGCCTTGGAACTGAGTATGAACCGTGAAACAGTCAGACAAATTTTAACCGGCGATTTTGGGATGAACAATTTGTGCGCGAAGATGGTTCCAAAGAACTTTTCTGAAGAGCAAAAGCAGCATCAAATGACCATTGCAGAAGAATGTTTGGAACAAGTGGAAAACGATCCCACACTGCTTGATCGAGTTATTACAGATGATGAGAGCTGGTTTTTCCAATACGAATCCATTTTGAGTCGATTACGGACATCCAGGTGGCCGTGACGAGTTTACTCGCAGATATCCCAGCCGCGCGGGAACTGCTCTGACGGGGATGGCAGAGTTGTAGAATAATTTTTTAATATACGGTTTTCATGTAATCAGTCTTATTACTTAATTACCATACCTCGTAATATATCTTTAATATGCACTCATTTTTGCCGAGCTGCTGTGTTAGCTTTGTCTCAAGGTTATTTTTTTCGTCCCAACCAATGATGATGAAATATGTATTATAAAAATGAATTCACTAGTGAAAATTCGATGATGAAGATCGAATCGAAAGAGTCTAAACGAGGTGAACAAATAAATAGTAGCTGATGGGTCCATTAACTGTTTTAGTTTCGCGATAAAATAAGTATATCATTGGAAGGAACTTTTGTGTACACTCAAGGTTACGGAATAAACAAGCTACGTACAACAGTATATGAAGACACAGTTGCTGACAAAAGGACCTCCGATCTTGGTGCAAAGGTGCAGACGGGAAATCGCAAATTGTAAGAATATCCACTATAATATATCACACGTCACTCACACAATTCTATAAAGCAAACTTGATTTTTGCAAGCTACTTTGCACTGCATAATAGATTATACGAGTATGTAGATAAATCTCTTGCGTTTCCTTTACAAGCATTAACGTTGGTATTATCTACACGATAATAGGAATTAAAAACTAGCGGATTATCTTCTCTCAATGTCAATGAAAAGAGTTCAAGAGGATGTTGTATTGAAACACAAAAAATAAGCTTTATCGTTCATTTATTGCCACATACAATCATTCTCACACCAAACTGGCACATGTGTGAAACTAACGGCAATCGCACACAATGTCTAAATTATTCGTGTCTTTTTTCAGTTTTTGTGTTTTTCGTTACTTAGTTTTTGAGTTTTAGCTCATTATTGCTACATTTAGTGTTGTTTATTTGTGTTAAAAATTAGGGATAGTTTAGGTATATGTTATGTCTATTTTATTATGTTTAGAGACAAAGTTAAACGCGTAGGTTAGGAATATTGTGATAGAATTCTTTAGTATAAGATAAAGTTTTTTGATTGAATTTTATTAGAATAAGGTTATAACATGACGTCGACAACCTCCCAAGTCCGCATCAATAACCAACTCACGATGCCTTTGACACAAATATCGGACTAAAGCAGGGAGATGGGCTGGCCCCATTGCTTTTCAATTTGGCTCTGGAGTACATCATACGGAAGCTACTTGTCGATACACGAGGTACATTACTATACAAGTCGAGCCAGGTAGTGGCCTATGCGGACGACATCAACATTCTGTCACAGTCACTAACAGCTGCCAAAGAACTCTTCCCGAAACTCGACAGCGAAGCGGAACTAATAGGGCTACAAATCAACAAAAATAAAACAAAGTTCATGACGCTGTCGAGGAAAAATACCTCAAATACACAAAATGGCACACTTGGCGAACACAGTATTGAAAGTGTTGGCAAATTTGTGTATTTTGGCGCCAAAATAACGAAAACGGACAATGAAATAGACGAAATACGCCGAAGAATACAGCTCGCAAATAAAATATTTTATTCAGTATTGACGATCTTGAAGACCAGCTGCATACATAGGAAAACAAAGCTCCAAGTATACAAATCTGTGATATGACCTGTGTTATGCTTTGGGTGTGAAACATGGACCCTAACCCAAGCACCCGCAAATATTTTGAACGCCTTTGAGCGACGGGTCCTGAGGCGAATAATCGGAGCGAAGCTAGACGGGGACCAATGGTGAATTGGATACAACCATGAGCTATATGAAATTTTTGACGAGCCGGAGTTCTCAAGGATTGTAAGACTGCGGAAGCTGCAATGGGCTAGACACATGAATCGTATGGACGAACAAAAGAAAGTATTCGTTGGGAGAACTGAAGGCCGGCTGGTCTGACGCGGTTGACGAAGACATTTCATCGCTGCTCGGATTTCGAAATTGGATGAAGCGGTCAACAGACCGAGACAGTTGGAGGCGCTGTTTGCAGGAAGCGAAGACCCGAAAGGGGCTGTAGTGCTAAGAAGAAGAAGGTTATAACATATTAGGTGTAGGATCAAGGTTCACTGTTATGTTAAAATTATAAATAATTTTGAATAGTGTAGGTTGGTGTTTTCTCCTTTTTCCAATCAAATCATAAAATACACTTGCCAGAAAAAGTATCCGTACAACATCAAAAGAAGGCAACATATAAGGAAATTCATTCTAAAGAAACCTGCTACAGTACAGTACAGTACATATTTAAGCAACAAACTATATTCATTTATGAAATTATCTTTACTAGAAAATTTTCTTATGGTATTCCTTTAAAAACTGGATTTTACAAGATAATAACAAAAAAGCCTCACTTAAACGAACCAGAAAAAGTATCCGTACATGACAATATTAAATTGAAATATTCAAATATTTTATTACATATCAGGGCTTAATAACTTGTCGGATAACCTTTTCTATTAAGGACCTCCTTAAGTCGATTTGGCATGGAGTGAGCCATTTTGGCTGTGTCCTGCCTTGTAATTTTGCCCCATTCATCGACGATGACGTTTTTCAGCATTTCCTTCGAGATTATGCTATGCTGACGGATCCTGCGCTCCAATAAGTCCCACAAATGCTCAATGGTATTAATGTCTGGGGATTGGGGTGGCGTACACAGTTGATGTTTTACGTTGTAGAGCAACCAAGGCTTCACCTTGTGTGCTGTGTGCTTGGGATCACTATCTTCCTGGAACCAGAAATCGTCACTAAGCCTCAACTATTGAACGCTTTGTTTCAAATTCGCCTTCAAAATATTAAGGTAACCGTGTTGATCCATAGTTGATTCTATAAACACAAGTTGGCCAACTCCTTCTGTCACCATACACCCCCAGACCATAACACCACCTCTACCTTGCTTCACAGTTGGCACGAGATTTTCTTCTTCGAGGGCAGTACCGCTCTTCCGCCACATTAACTTTCTTCGTTTAGTGCAAAATATGCAAAATTTGCTTTCGTCAGGGAAAAGGACCTGTTCCCAAAACTGTGGTAGCTTGTTTATATATTTCTTTTGCGAAATCCACACGTTTCTTCCTGTTCTCTTCCGAAATGTATGGCTTCTTTCGTCCTATGCATGGGCGATATCCATCTCCCTTTAGTATTTTTCGTATGGTATCTTCTCGGAGAACCTTGACAAAAGAGTCTTTTACATTTGTAACAATTTGGGAAGCAATTACTCGAGGTTCTTTTTAACTGCCTGCAAAACGATTCTTTTTTCGCGCTCAGTCAGTATGGAGGGTCGACCACAACGGGGCTTTGACATAATCGAACCAGTTGTATCAAATGTTTTCACCACATACTAGACAGGGGAGTGTGTTCTACCTACTATTTGACCAAATTCGCGGTAAGTTTTCCCTTCACTCTTAAGTTTCAGCATAATTTTCCTCTCTTCAGCACTGATTTCGCTAATTTTTGGCGTCATCATGTATTCTAGTGTACAAAAAATTAAATAAAACCGCACCCACGTTTAAACCTATCATAACTTAAAGTAGAACTATAATCGGACCTAAAAACATTAACATGCATCAGCATATGTCATCACGTAACACGGGGTGTTCCCCGGTTTGTTCTGTACGGATACTTTTTCTGGCCTATTGTGTCGCCGTAAATTGATTTTATTTGAGCTTTAAGCCTTTTAAAATAGTAAGTATTATGAAACATACTGGGGAATCATGCAAAAGTATAGATTTTATCATATTATAAAAGAAAGCAGTCAAATTAAGTGGACATATCCTTTTTAATGCAACGATAACTTTGTTATCTTGCATGTACAGATACTTTTTCTGGCAAGTATACTCGTATATAATAATCTTAATTAATTTGAATTTGCTATTGTTTTTTTTGATAAAATGTGTTTAATAGATAACGTATAAATTTAGAGAGCCATTTGGGCCATTAAGGTTTTGTATTGTTATTGTTTGGAATTTGCTTTATTTTTTTTTTATTTTTAACGATTAGTATTGAATAAAGCGGTTTTTACTTTGACTTTAATGGCAATCGCCCGAGAACAGCGATTTTTTCTCTTGACAAACTCTGTGTTCATCGAGAGCATAAAACGATCACGATAGTTGATTTTCACGATGCTTGTTGTTACTTACTTTCCAGCTATTTTCACAACTAATTCACTGTAGTAACACGAAACATGAAATGCGAATCTAGTAGCATCGGCATGTGTATCGCTGTACGCACTTCCTTGCCGTCGATTTTGAAACACACCCCGCTAAGACATAGAACTTTGAGTTATTAAACTTCATGGGACGTTTTCTTTAGAGTACCTTTTCTTTTTGTTTGGTTGGGTGAAAGCAACTAGAAAATTTCACTTTGCTAGGGAACAGGCGGGCCCCCTGGCTGAACGTAGGCGGGTAACACTAGCCTAACTTGTTCTAAGAACGCTGATTGCTGAGTTTTGTGTGATTGCTTTTCATGCATTCAACGACCAATGTGGCCGAGTAAAATTACTTTTCACGGATGTCGATAATTACTGTCTCAAAATTATCGAGACTTATCGGAATTGTTCCGTTAACCATCTCGGGTGCGTTCAATACACGATGCAAATTTATTGAGATTTATCGGATGGCTATAATTATTACAGGGGGACCTCCTTAAAACGTTTTGAAATGTTTGATAAGACTTAAACTTTTGAGAACCATCACTTCCCACCTTCCCACAACGTTTGAGCTTTCTAGCTTCTATAGTTTCTGTGCAAACTTGCTGTGACGCAAGAGCAGATGGACAGACAGGATGCGAAACTAGTAGGTATTTGTAAAATTTGTTTTACAAAGCCATAAAAAGAAGAGCATTTTTCAGTTCTCGCACAAAGTTGATTTACCTTGATCATGCAAGCTAACAGAGTTGATGAGTAAATCTACATCTATTATTTTAACCACAACTGTGGTCCCCTATGTATCAAGCTAATCTAATTGTTACGCAAAACGCATGTATGCAATATAGTGATGAACTTGTTCACCATTTTGTATGCTATGGCATATATACTCGTAGAATTCAGCCTTTTTATCAATGCTAGCTTCCTGAACTACTACAAGTGGGTAATCAGTAATGATGGTTAAATAATCAGCATCTAAGATAAAGTATTGAACACAATGATCCATTTCTTTCACATCTTATTAAGGCCACAAAAAAGATAGGAGCTGAAATTCATAGTGGAGTAGAAACAATCACTAATCTGGCAGTTCCTGCGAATATTATCTTGAAAAATATTGCTTTCCCGAAGTCAAAAAAAAGTGGATACTCGTACATTTGATAGCCACACAAAATTATACCATTAATTGAAAACCTCTATCTCTAGAATAAAGTTTCCTAGGAAATCGTAAAAGTTATTTCGAATTTACCTAATATACTAGTCAATTTCATTTTCACCCATGCGTAAGCACCATTACAACTAATTTAGATCCATAACCAATTCTTTATGATCTTCTTGATCACGCGAAGGCGCAATGAAGAATATCACACGTCAGTCATTTAAACCACCCCAGCGATACATTCAGCCTGCAAGCCTTCGCGGCAAAGTCCCCACGTCAAAGTGCAATGCTAAAGAAAGTGTCTGGGACATAGGTGTAATATATGGATGCAGCTGAGTGGTGATGAATGAGTTCACCCGAGAAAGATCGTTTTTCACTTTTAATTGAAATTATCTTCTGAGTATAAGTAACTAAGTAACATACGTGCAGGGCCTTTGAGTAAATGACATGTCAGCGCATCTGATCTACATTTAACGAATGGAATGAGTCCTCCTTCGTGTCGAGGATTGAAATTAAAACAAATTTCCTTTTTAATTAGCGTCATCACTGAAAAGTAACATATTGATACGTTTCGTGACACTACACCCACATTGTTCGTTTTCAGTTTTGAATATAATTAAATACTGCCAGCATGCTCCTCCATGCATATGTGAAAGCAATCGATGCGTGGATGTTTTCTTCTTGATTAATTTACCATGGGGCGTATTGATGAAGGAAGTCAACTTCCAAATGAATTTCCAATCCAAAAACATTTTTTCAGAGCTACGCGAATAGCTAATGTTCATTTTTTAAAGCAAAGGTTACTATTGCATTGTTACAATTAGCTGCATTGGTAGTTTATACCACAGCAAATATACTTGTTTCTTTTGTATTATCAAATCAAACCCAATCAACGACACTGTCAATATTTCGGTGACATCATAACAATAAACACCAAAAAACTGTCCATCAAAAACGTTCCCATGCAGTAGAATAATGAAAAATTTGGCAGTGACATAATTTTCCATTCCACGTGCACTACTCGTAGTTCGGGTCCAGCCGTTTCAGTTGACACAGTTTTTCCCAACGATAATCTTTCAGTAAACCCCTTTTTTTATCCGCTTCGTTACGCATTTTTTCTAACTGAAATTTATATAAAATGATCCCTTATTGTGTCATACCAGCTCGCAGTAGCAAGGACTCTATCATGGGCAGCTGTATGTCATGATGAGATATTGTGATTGTAACAATACTCACTTCATCTTTCAATGGTGATCTCGTGCAGAGGAAAGATCCTGATCAGCTTATTGTAATGACGGCAGGGTGTATCTTCAACCTTGAGGTGTTGTTTTTTTTGTACCCAGATTAGGGGTTGAAAGGAAATCCATGTAAGGTGTTTGAACGAGAAGAAGGTACGATCACCTAAGCAGAGACTGTATGATAATTCCGTGTGAAATACCGAAGCTGGGAGATTTTTGTATTGAAATAGTTCTTCTAGGGTGAAATGCGATTGGAAACCATAGATATGATATTTTCCGTTTCGGGAGGTATAGTAATGTAATGGTTTTTAATCCGTAACCCTTTTTGCAGAGTGAAAAGCCTATATGGACAATTTAGCTTCAATAGATGACTACAAAAAGGGATTCATATTTAAATTAAATAGAATTTTAATATTGAATCTGTTCTTATTATCTACGATAAAAGGATAGAAGCATATCAAATTTCTATAAAAGATATTATTAAATGGTTTAAACGTTTTTGTGGTTTTGAATAAAAAAATGGATTGTATGTTGCTGTAAATCAGTTGTAGCAATAAATGAGTTCCAATTATTCACATGCTAGAAAATATTGAGGTATAGAAATCACAAAACCCCGAAAGAAAAACACCCCCAGAGAGAAAAGCACTATAAAATCAAGGATATTCTTCCATTTGTGTTTTAAGTTTGAGATTATGATAATTCAACAAAGTTCATTTATTGATGACTATCAAATAGTGCTTTTATGCCTACCTTTCGCTTAGATTGACAGTGACAACCGTGATTATAACAATCATTTTACTTTAAAAAAAATTATGTCTCCAACCAATCACGTTTTTTGTGTTTATGGAATGGACTGCATTGAATTTAATTTTAACGACGGAATTAAAATTTCACGTTATGAAAATTACAGTTCAATTTTCATTGTATTTGCCATGCTGCAGTACGATCTCATCCGTGAAAGAGTTATTCTCGCTTGGACGTCAACTGGAGACTACCCGGGCCTCCATGGAAGCCTTCATGACCCCTCCAAGTCGGGAACCCATAGAACTGCTGCAACCGGGTCTCACTTATGCGGAAGCAGCTCAGGTAAACGGTGTTACTCCTGCAGGGATGGAGAGGAAAGGCGCTTGTTGAACGTCTGAGAGTACGGCATACTTTGCAAGGAGTTGTCCTCAGCCAAGACGATGTTTTGGCTGTGGGCGTCCGGGGACTATTCGCCCTAAATATTCGGTCTGCTCCCCACAAGCACTGTCGAGAGCTGGTCCGTCAGCTGGATCATCATCGAGGAATAAAGTGGGAAACATGTCCGATGCCCAGTAAGCGGCGACTCGCGCACCACTTCAGTGAGAAGGCCCCAAACTATGCACTAGATTACCTACTAGTGAGGGTAATAAACGACAGGCAGCCTCATCTATTGGGAAAAGCTTTAAAGGATTGGTCGTCTCGGGGCTTCAAATACCATGGTGGGAAAGGATGGTTGGCAACGACTATTGAAAGCAGGAGTGGAATTGACTTCAGCGGAGTGTCAGGCCGTACGGCTGGCGGATGACGGGCAATAACAGGTCTATGGTAAGGTATGGTTACCCATTCTAGTCAGGCACTGATTTTTGGGGTTGGATTTTGTTCGAATGTTCGGCATTACTCTCAATGTACAGGATGAGTGCTGGGATTTTGTATGCGAGGCAGTGTCTGCCACTCCAGCCCATCTGCGTAGTTGATTCATGTTGTTAGAGGAAGAGGAGAAACGATTGGAGCGCGTGGTACACCAAGAATTCGCCAGTATGGGAAAGGCGTTGGGAAGCACCTCCTTGGTGGAGCACGTCATCAAGATGGATTCAGCGTCCATCAAGCAAAGCTATTACCCCGTTGCACCAGCATTGCAAAAGCATATTGACGAGGAGCTGGACGAGATGCTGAAGTTAGGGGTGATTGAGCCATCTTCGAGCGCTTAGTCCTCGCCGATTTTAATGGTCAAGAAAAAAGATGCCTCCTACCATTTCTGCGTAGACTTCCGAAAGGTTAATCGGGTAATGAAAAAAGACGCCTACCCCCTGTCGTATATTTCTTCAACCTTAGATAAATTACGTAATGCCAGGTATCTCTCCACACTGAATATTAAATCAGTTTACTGGCAGGTGCCGGTAGTGGCAGATTCTCGCCAATACACAGCATTTACAATATCGGGTAGAGGTCTTTTCCAGTTTCGCCGAATGCCTTTCGGGGTTTTAAATGCTCCAGCAACATGGCAACGTCTGATCGACAGAGTCACTTGGCCAGCACTCGAGCCTTATATGTTCACTTATCTGGATGATATCATTATCGTGACACCAACCTTTAAAAAACACCAGAGATCCTTCAGGGCGTCTTCCGACGGTTAAGGGCAGCGGGCCAGAAACTATCTAGAGAGAAACACTTCTTTTGCCGAGCGCAACTGAAGTATTTAGGGTATATAGTTGATGAACATGGGCTAAGTGTTGGTTCAGAGAAGGTGGAGTGCAAGTTAAAAATTCCCAGGCTCCATACTGTGAAGCAGGTTTACCAGTTACTGGGCATGGTTTCATGGTATAGGTGGCTCATACCTGACAATGCCTCGCTGGTAGCACCTTTGACGGACCTACTCCGCAAAGGCCGACAATTTGACTGGTCTTCACAATGTGATCTAGCTTTTGAGCGCTGCAAGCTGAAGCGAGCGTCAGTCCCTATACTAACATACACTGACTTTAGCCTGCCGTTTAACGTCTAGACAGGTGCGTCGGATTTGAGATTGGGAGCCGTGTTGAGCCAGACCTTTCCGGATAGGGAGAAGGTAATATATTATCTCAGTTGCTCTCTAAATAAGGCCGAAAAGAAGTACTCCACTACAGAAAAAGAGTGTTTGGCGATGTTGTGTGTGGTAAAAGCTTCAGCTTTACATTGAAGGAGCCCAACTTATAGCTACAACAGATCACCATTTCCTTGTCTGGCTCCACAACCTTAAGGGCCCTATGCGAAGGCTGGTTTGTTGGGGGATACGGTTGCAGCAATTTGATTTCAAGGTGGTGCACAAGAAGGGTAAAGACCATTTGGTTCCTGATCCTCTATTGAGGTCAGTACCCGTGGTTGAGGCGATGGGCGGAGTTCAAGAATCCGAAGCCAAATGGATATCGGGAATGAAAACCAAGGTGGAATCGAGTTTGAATGCCTTTCCAGACTGGCGCGTTGAGAGCGGAGAGTTGTGGAAGAAGATTCCCGGCCACCATACAGAATTGAGAGGAAATGTTTGGAAGCGCGTGATTCCGAAACCAGAACGAGAGAAAATTTTGCAACACTGCCATGACGACCCAAGGGCAGGGCATATGGGGGTTCAAACGACGTGTGACAGAGTGGCAATGAACTTTTACTGGCCTAAGATGAAGGCAGAAATAGGACGCTATGTAGCGAGATGTAAGGTTTGCCAGTCCGTGAAGGTGGAAAGGAATTCCTCCTCCGGTCCTATGATGGCTCGGGTTGGACAGGCAAAGGAACCGTGGGAAGTCTTATGCGTAGATTTAATAGGTCCTTTGCAACCTTCTTCACAAGGATACAGCTATACATTGACCGCGTTAGATTATTTTAACAAGATGCCACTTATTTTCCTCCTAAGGCAGATAACCACCTCAGCAGTGATGCGAGCTCAGGAGGAACGCACTTTCTTGCTATTTGAGGTTACGGCAGTGATCATATGTGATAATGACGTCCAACTGATGGTGTCCTATGAAACCGAGATTCAGTACACGGCCCTCTACCATCCACAGGCAAACCCGACGGAACGCATAAATCAGAAGATTAAACGAATGCTGCGCTCGTATATTGGCAATAACCACAGAAAGTACGATCAGGACTTATCGAAAATCGGGTTTGCACTGCGAACGTTTACCCATGAATCTATGGGAGTCACACCTTATTTCGTAAACTTCGGTCGGAAAATAATTGTTTCGTGGAAAGAACCAAAAATGATGACAGAAAACGGAACCAGAGACCCAGCGGAAAGAGCAAGGCTATTAGAGAAGGTAAGAGAGGCGCCTGAAAGAGGCCGCAGAAAAGAACACGTAGGGCTATAATCTGCGGAGGTGACTTCGGCCTTTTGAGGTAAATAATATGGCCTGGCGATGAAATTTCCCGATTCCAAACGCGGAGCAGTTCTATTCAACAAAATTGGCACCAGAATTTCTGGTTCCTTTCAAGGTTACCCATAAGGTGTCTGCGTCAATGTATAAATTGGTAGATATGGAGAGACCTGAGGCTGGACTGTGGCATGCTAAAGATCTCAAGCCGTATATCGAATGAAATGGACACAGGCCAGGAACAGGGAAAATGATGAATGGAAGTGCCTTATGAAGGAAGACATGATACAGAAAATTTTACATTTAATATGAAATGGACGACGAATAAGGAATACGTGATTAAGTTCGGTAGTCCAGGACGTTGCTCGCATGGAAGGGTCCGTCGATTTGGTGCCATACTTAATTTTCGTTTTTATTTTTTGCTTTTTCTTTACTTCGGTTCATTTTTCCACTCCCTCTCTTAAATCCATTTATAGGGGAGTAGTCCGAGCTAAAATAGAATAAAGAAAGCATTAGCAAATATATGTCTGTCCGTACTTTGAGGAACGTTTTTTAGGCTAGCGAGTTTTATCTAAGATAGGATAAGTTGCGGATTGGTTATAAGAGCTTTAGGAGTTTTAGCTTATGGTTTTGGTGAGATAAGTTGAGAATAGGTCACTCGACTTTCAGAGTTTGCGGGCTACGTCTAGAACAGGGGTAGTTGAAGTTTAGTTCAATGTCAGGGATAACAGAAAATTGGTGATTCGCTTTGAAACTGTTTGGGGTTTCTGTTTTAAGATCTGGTCTAGTTTTTTTCTCCTCTCCCCTTCATCTTACCTCTATTAGGTCGAACTTTGTTTTTTTTCTTCCTAAAAAAAATTTACAAGTTAGTGCGAATCAGAACTGTGTAACATAAGTAAGTTTAGGAATTAAAAAAAAAAAATAAAGTAAGAAAATGAATTGTTTAATAGGTAGAGTAAAGTATAGGCTACGAGCTGAGCTTTGTATTAATCTTGAAATGAAACAAAAGCACATAATTATGGTCGGATCGAACGATGGATAGAATGACTGTAGATTTTAATAAACTAGATTGTTTGGTATCGGAATTCTAGTTATGGAAATAGTTCTCCCCAAATGTTGCTAGGAGTGATCTTATAATCAACCATTTAGGAAATAACATTCTAGATATAAAAATGAGAGGTTTTACGGAGTAAAGAAAAAAAGATATTCGCTAGGTTATTAGGAATTATAGGACTATGGGGCCAAACAGTCTTAGTCTCGAAGTTAGGGTAGGATATAGTAATAGTTACACATATCCTCCTCCATATTTTCATAGTTTTTTTTCTCTCTCTTTTTTTCTTTCTTCTTTCTTTTTCCTATCTTTTTGTCGTCAAAACGACGAACGAGCCGATAATTACTAGCAGATTGCAGGTGAGTGGTTAGAATCGTTTAAATTCACTTAGACACTAGAATTATGTTCGCTAAATACTACCAAGTAGATAACTATTATGAAGAGGGATAGATTAGAGTGTACGAAATTGGGGCAAGTAGTATTAAGATTATTGTCGAAATCTTTCTTTAAACGGGAAACAAAGGTAAGCCCTAGAATTCGCACTGAAGGAGTGAGTTTCGGTGAAACTCTCTTGAAACTTGGGGGGAAATGTTACAAGTGACCCTTGTTTCCCACCCGACCCCCTGAGAGCACCGGGATAGATTAGCCACCACGAGCCAAGGTCTAAAGTTAGGAATCATTGTAGAAAAGAAAAATTCAGATAGTTGCTTGAATTTTTAAGATAAATGTGTAAACTAGAGTAACTAACCAGATATTTGTACCTAGTGTATAAGTCTGCAAGATAAATCCACTTCCACACCAGACAAGGACAAGCAAAAGTTTCCTCTCATGGGACGCCAGAACAACGAGAATAAATGCCCATCGGCTGCGATTCCTCCGACTTTGTAGCTTCAATTTATAGCGTCCTTGAACATTAGGACAAGAAACTGTCATATGGTCACTTTGCGGTGCTACAAAATCTTGAATCTGATGCGATATTGTGGATATTGGATCTGATGTGATATTGTGGTGTTGGCAGTTTTCAGGATATCTACCAAGTATCGGGTCCGCTAACAGAACGAAAAATCACCTATTCGTGTCATGAAGCACATAAGGGGTTGGAGTAGTTACAATCGATGAAAAAAGTTCATAGGGACATAAGCCGAGCGAACGCACTGCACACGGAGATGCAGAATTGACCGATTTCAGCGTACCAGCACAGATTACGGCGACGATTATTACAGCAACTGCAACTAACAATGATGCTAGGATCAATACGAATTCAAGGAATAAATTCACTCGTTCTACTTACCGATCAAACTCATTCAACACGTATCAATTGAAAATATCCGGTTTACGTATGACAAACTTACGAATATAACTGCGTATGAAGGAGTATACCACTAGTTTTTCTTTTTTGCTTTAAAACAAATCTTCGATAATAAATAAGTAAACATTCACAAATGTGCTAGATGTAGGGAAATTTACATTTCAATTGCCCAATATCACAACAGTTTGAGTGCCGCTGGTAGATTGCGCACAGCTAGAAAAAAGTTCATTTCCCGCGAAAAGAACTTAACGGGTTCCCATTTGAAACGAATTGACGAGAGACCCGGGAACAATGAAATCTTCAGGTAAAGACGAAGTTCCCTTAAGTCCATCAGTCTTCTCCAGGTCCAGTTTGTCTTTTTTCGTCTGCAATCTCCAACCCTTAGTTGGTTACCTCCATTTTTCGACTCCGGTTGACCTGTTTGTAACCCAGAAACTCGTGGATGCGAAATTCTTTTGTAGTGCGTCCTTGTGCTGGGGGAAAGAACCCACCCCACGACACCACATTGCTACCCAGCCAGCACATTCAAGCGTCTCCAGATAAGGCCAATCTCAGTGGATCTTACCATCCTCTTTTGCCGAGGCAGCAGACAATCGCTGTAGTCGTGCACGGAGACTTATCATACCTATTTCACTACAGAACCCAGCCTGGAACCATTTGACACATTACTTCGGGTCAGCTCTCGTTTTGTTAGTCGTGAGGTACCTTCAAGCTGGGGAGACCTCTCCTCTAGTGGTAGGGAAGAGGGAAAGAGCAATTGCTGGACAAGTGATCCCCAGCCCCGACGTCCCCGGCTGCTGTGAGTCCCCTTTATATTTTAGGACTGCTTGAACACAATGTGCCACATGGTTCCATTTGTCAACCGATTCAAGCATTATCACGACTATACTCTCCATAGTGAGCTCTCCCTTCTCCCTGTGGAGGTCCCATCACAGCCTGTCTCATTTCGTGCATGCAAAAAATGTGTGGCAGATATTGTCTTCCTTTCCTGGGCAAAGCCAACAATCGGGAAACCGCATCTTTAAGCTTGGCTTTAAATGCTCATTTGACGTTATGTATACACTCAAGAATGTTGTTGTTGAGCAATAAATCACACAATTCTATCTCTTGCACAACTCCAAACTGAGATGGTACGAATGTGTCGGATATGTCCCATGGAATTGAAGGCTTGTCTTGACGTTTTTTCGTAATAAGTAGCAAGTCACATTCTACTTCACCAACTGATCAGCCAAATTTTGAGCATTGATAAAGTGATGTAAACACACTTGAGGTCTTCAACGTTGGTTAGAGCTTCTTGGGAAATCCGATAATTTCTTAGTCTTCGAACGTGCTTTAGTTCGTTAGCTCTTGGTTCAGCGGCGGTGAAAAGGTATCATGTACCTTCAATATATAATCTTTTTCTACATGAACAGTACTCGAAGTTCCTGTTAGAAAAACGACAGACCTACTCAGTTTGGCTATAGCCAAGGCACTTGAAGTAACGAAAAGGGACAGTTCTTTGCCATATGATAACGCTCATTCAACCTATTCCTATATTGTCTTTGCTTATAAGTTGGTCCAATTCTTCCTCAGTCTCTCCCTTCCAATGATCTCCAGGACCTCGATCAGTGTTCCTGATTTGCTACTATGCTCAACTGGTAAATTTAATAATCAACTCTCTCCGTTTCAATTACACGGCTAATACTTTAACTACTTAAAGGTTCATCAGACAGTTGGCATATGTGCCTGCAAAATATCAATAATATGTTTCTTAGCTTGGGTCTGGTACCAGTCCAGCTCTGTGTAATTTATTAATACTTTCCATGATTAATTAAATTTCTAACCTTTGATTTGATCTATCCTTTCTATAGATATTTTAATCTGGTTTCCCTTTTGTTTTTTGATAACTTCTGGAATCCTATAGAATTTTCTTTGGTTTTTATCACAATTTGGCACATATTTTTTCGAACAAGGCAATATTTTATGGCCAGTGAGTATTACACTTTACAATGTGCTGCTTATGTGGAAAGTATGGGGAAACTTAGACGACCCAGACTACTAACATATAAACTGGCTGATAATTTTGTAGGTAAATTCAGAAATCATCCCGGTATAAATTGAAAATTGATTCCTGATAGATAATTGATGGATAGGGATCTAAAATTGACGAGCAAAGAAGACCAAGTCACAATTTGGGTGCAAACGATTATGATGAAGTTAAAATAACTTTATTTCAGTTATAGATTCGAAGCTTTCTTACCTAAGTATCTCAACATTTTCAGCTATTCAATCAACTTTTATCATGAATTAAACTTGACTAAGATAGTAAATGTGAAAGAAAGATGAAATATTTTGATCATGTGAACCAACTTTGCCCATTCAAAATGTCACTTTTAAAAATTGAGTTTTAACACATCAACAAAATCAAGCTCCCACCCATTCTGGTACCAAACGAGTACAAGAATCATAAATTCCCGAGATACTTACGTAAATTTCAACATCAAGACACATTAACATTGTATCGACATGAGTATTTAGTCAGTCGAAAATTTCAGTACTTTATCATTTCATAATTTCTTCCAAAGGGTTAGCTGCAACGAACGCAAGCTGCAACGTTACAGGCCAGTCTACAGCTGTAATTAACAAATGTCTTGTTAGACAATTAAGTGCTCGATTACATCAAGGCCCATTGAATTCAATTGAGTCAAAATGATGATTGTGTAATGTTTTAAATACTTCCCATAGGGAAAATAAAACATGATATATAGACTCATTTGTTTTGCTTCTAATATTGAAGGACTCATTATATATGCTTCGCTATTCATTAAATGTATGAATACGAGTCGGCAAATGGAATGAATGATTTAATTGTATTCTTATTTATCGCTTTAATGAGAAAGAATAAAAGCATAGACTGTCACTTCATATAAATTTACTTCAGTTTCCTTGTGGACATGTAAAACTCGATTACACCCTTCAACATACGCATATCCATTCAAATGTGTACATATCCTCGAATTTAAACAGGACAACAATAACAACCTATTTGATTCGGCTCCAGAATGTAGCAAATGCACCATTACCATCGCCGTCACGGCCACCACCCCATGATACAACAACCATATAAAATTACACTTTCGAATCGAAGAAGGGTAATGAATGCGGGCCCTGTTAAATACACGTGCAAATGCCGGAAGTAACGATACGAGTAATTGTCGTAAAAGAAGTCTGCATAATTTGTGTGGCCTGATGGAGAACCGATTGTTTTGCCGCAGGACAAAGAGGATTCCTTCCGAGTCGAGGCAGAAACCAACAGACGCGGTAGATTTGAAAATGTATTTATGTATGCAAGTAAATTTGAAGATTATGTTTTGATAATGTAAAATAATGAACGTCTAATTCTCGCCAACACCCACGACTGCGGCGGAGTGTGCTCACTGTTTGTTCCCTTTTTGATTTTAACGGGTCAGTTGATAGCCTCAAGGGATGATTTAACAAGGGACGAGGGTTGGTTAAAGTCATTCAACTGAATGGGTGGAAATTGATGAATCAACTTTTGTCCTACGTAGTTGAGCAGAAAATTTATGAATCATTTACTGATTTGTATTTGATACATTAAGTTTCGCAATTTTCATTAATTTTGAATGTTTTTGAAGAAAAATGATTTGAATATCAAGTCACTCCGATTTTTGCTTCCAAATGGTAATTTTAATTAAATAGGTATATTTCCCGGTACCAAACATTGCTGTTTTGACAGATGAGGAATATATAGAAAATAATCTGGATTCTCTTAGCATACTGAGGCCGATTTAAGCTCAAAGTATAAGAGCATTCTTGATAAGAGGTATTCAGTGAAGTAAAACACATAACTAGTTTATTGTAAATAAAAAAGAAACCCCAAAATCTTATAATGTACAATATTTACATACCTGTATGTCTGTCCGTATGGTATGGTATACGGACGGCAAGTTCATCAAATTTTAGAAATCTTTCGCAATGTCGTCATCAAATAGAACTTGAGTAAACTTATCAAGTATCTATGATTTTTTTTTGGTGAGTAAATCTTTCTTCAATGTCGGTTAAATGTGTCTGCCTTTGTAAAAGATTAGAAATGTAGTCAATTACGAGTTTTTTTTATTTTATATCCGCAGGCCAATTGTCTCTTCTCTTGTTGAAAATTGAAATTAAGCAAGGCCCGACGGCTTTTCAAGAATCAACAAATCGAAATGGCATTAGAGTCCTCCTGCAATATCAAACAACGACTTTTGAGTATCAAGACTTGTTACAAAATATTCCTAAAACTTCCATCGAATTCCTGCATATCTGTAGTGTCTGTGCCCTTTGCAAACGCTTATCTTCACAATATCACGTGTTATATTTGTTGTAATTGATAAACATTTAATCTACGGAAATTTGGCTCGATTTTTATAAAATTTTCTGAAAACATGGGTATAAAAATTTAAATAAATTAAATACAAGTTTCTGGCCAGTTTCAGGGTCACCTTTCAATTATATAGACGAAAACATAAAATTCTTATAATGTACTATTGATCGAATTTTGACATCTGAGGTATTTTTTGCCTTGTGCTCATAAAGACCTACTTCTTTGATTTTTTTCTCAGATTTTTCGATTCACGGCTGTCGAATTGCGAGGGGGGACACAAATCTTTGTATATTTTCCCTTCGCTTGCACCCCTTCAAGCAAAGAGTATTAATTTAAGACCTGTATTGAACAGCTCTCATTACGACTATCCATTTTATATTCATATTGGCTACCTTTTTTTCAGGGTCATTCCCCTATATGGCGAGGTCCACTTTAAGCACCTTATAAAAATTATTTTATACTGATACTTTTAAGAGGTCACCACTTTACACCCACTCACCAAATTTCATGTTTGTAGCTTAAGCAGTGTGCGAGAAAACTTGCTGTGACATATGGATGGACGGACGGATAGGCAGGCACACAGGACACGATTTTAGTTTAGTCATTTTACGATACCCTACAAAAACAGAATGTTGTTTGAAGAGATCCTAAATGAAGTATTAGACGCACACATTGAGAAATACGATTTGATGCCTAGTTGCCAGTTTGGATTCCGTGCCAGTCATCTAACCATACGAGTAAATGCGACTACGAAAGTGATCTCGGACTTCTGTTCAAAGCTGAACAATATAGAATATATTGGAGCGTATCTCATTGATATGAAGTAAGCCCCGAATAAGATTTGGTTAGATGGACTATTTTTTAAGCTTCTTTAGCACAAGTTCCCCAGACTCATTGCCACCATGATGTGCAATATGTTATATGGAAAATCGTTCCTTAGAATTGATGGTAATCAAACGACAGTGTATGATTTTAAGGTCCTGAATGGTCTGCAGCAGGGTTTCCTAAACTGGGGTCTGGGAGTATGCCCCAAAGGTTCCATGAGATTAAATAAAATTATAGATGTCAAAAGTGTGAAAGTATACTCGGCAAGTACTAGAATAATGGTTGGTGTGAAGCGAACTGATTTAGAACTATTGTAATAACCGCGATACCGCGGATCGATACTCCGCAGAGATCTGTCACCCCTTTATACCAATTTCCCGACCAGCTGCTAAGGTTGGATGACAGGTCTCTGAGACTGAGCACCACTGACGTCAAAAGGTGGTGAAGGAAGTGAAACTGAGGTCTCTGCGACTACAGCGGGACTCGACGTTGCCAAGTGTGGAACGGCGGTCATATTTATTTTCAATAAGTGTGGACAATTCATAATTGAGTATAAATTCTGCTTTTGACGATTGTCCGTTTCTAGGTGGTTCGTAGTGGTAGTCCGTAGTACTCCTCGAATCATCATTATTTAAAGGAACGTAGCTTATCAAAAGTTAATAAGCCGGACAAAAAGGTTTGAGGTTAAATGTTCTTAATTTAATTGATTTAGGTTTAATGTTGCAAATTTCTCGTCTTTGTTTGGTTGCCACCGTGGCAAAAAAATATCGTATCGGTATTGTATAGGCTCGATCATTGAAGCAAATTCCTTCGACCAAGTTCAATCACAATGGCGGTGGGCCAACTATGACTGAAAACACGACAAAAGCTTACCAATATAGGTAAGCTTTTGTCGTATTTTCATTCTGTTTATTTTTAATAAAGAACATTAGTGCGATTGTTTGGAGTTGATTTTGACGTTAGCTGAACTGGTGAAGTGGTTTCTCCGGATAAAATTTGTGTATCGAACAGTATCGCTTGTGGCGCGATTTTCGACGACTTGAATTCGACGTGTTGGATTGAAGTTCATTCGTAGGATATAATTTGGGGAAGGTTTTAAGGTGGCAAAGAAAACTTTTTTATTGGCATAATGGAGCGGATATAGTTATTTACCAAATGAAGATACTTCACTAGAATATGCAGTGTTTAAGATTTTAAAATCGTCTCTTCTTCTTGCTATATCACTGCCAACATTCAGCAAAATGAATGAATTACAACAAATACTAAACACTACAGTTAACAGCTTCCATCGCCTAAGTTCTGATCATATACCGGAAAATACACTTGGTGTTTAAAATGATAGTAAATTTATTAATAAAAGCCTGACTCTAAATACAAGTAGTTATAGTAGTAATAGATCATTCAGTCCTATATACAATATTTAACCAGTAAGAATACCCTAACTTCAACAGCCCTCAATCTATGTGCAACTCCAGTTTCAGCATTCAAAACTTTTCAAATGAACGCTTGCACAATAAATCAAACGACCACTTGAATGAAAGCTTCAAAGTCAGCTCTGTTTCCAAAAAAAAAAAATTCAAACAAACCATTAAATGCCAGCTTCAAGGAAGCACCATTAAAGGTAAACAATCCCACGACAGAACCAAATGTCAACACATTTTCCGCAAGATACTCATTGATTATTTTTACGTTTTTACAAAGCCTTTGAAAGGGTTAAGTCAAATAACAAATGTTAGGAAATTGTTCTGCTAAAATATTTATTATCCAACTATTGTAACTGCTTACTTTCAAATATTTCCTTTTCCACTTTTTTAAGCCTTATGAATGTGTATTTAATCGAAATGAATGAAAGTTAGACGGAGCAAGGTCCCGACTATAAGGCGGGTGGGCCAAAACTTCCCATCCACTATTTTCCAAATAGTTTTTCACGGGTCTTGCAACATGCGGCCGAGCGTTGTCATGATGAAAAATTATAGCCTCATGTCTGGTTGCATATTCCGGGCGTTTTTCGATGATGGCGCGCTTCAAACGTATTAACTGTATTCGGTACAGGTCACCTGTGATTGTCTGGCCCGATTTCAACAACTCATAATATAACGGCCCCTTCTGATCCCACCAAATATACAGCATAACCTTGGCGCCATGGGTATTTGGCTTCGCCGTTGATTTGGCTGGTTAGCCGGGCTTCACGTATGACTTTTTGCGCTTTGGATTGCCATAATGGATCTATTTTTCATCCCCAGTCACGATCTGATGCAAAAATGATTTCTTTTTATGGCACTCAAGCAGCATTCCAGACATACAGAAGCGCCGTTCAACGTCTCTCGGCTTCAAATCATAGAGGACCCAATTACCTTGCTTCTGAATGTATCCGGCTGCTTTCAAACATTTTAAAATTGCTTGCTGAGTCACTCCCAACGATTTGATAAGTTCGTCTTGCATTTGACATGAATCCTCATTGAGTAGCGTCTCCAATTCTTCGTCTGCAAACTTTTTTGGCTGTCCTGGGCGTTCTTAGTCTTTCATGTCAAAATCGTCACTTTTGAAGCGTTGAAATCATTCAAAACACTGTGTTTTCACTAAACCATCGTCGCCATAAACTTCTACAAGCAAACGATGACTTTCCGCAGCAGTTTTCTTTGCAAAAAACTTCCCAACAGAACTTCCCGCAAATGCAGTCTTTTTCTCCAATTTTTGAAGTTATTCATCGTGAAAAATAATAATGATGCACACAAGATAAAATTGTTTTGTTGATTGATGTTGATAGCTGTCAAATGTACCTTCAAAATGACATATGTGAGTGTCAAAAGAAAGTAAACACCAAATTTTCATCTTTAAATTGTTACATTACAAAGCTATTATTGACTTGCGATAAAAAGTAATATTAATGAGTTTACTACTAAGCTGTTTAGAGATTAATCAATACTAAACATGAAATCAAAACAAGTAGCAACATTGCAAAGATCTCACCAAAGTGGAAATGCATCAGATTTTACGCATCAAAAAAAAGTAAACAGTGGTAACACTTCACTTCTTTTATATTTCGGGGAAGAAAATTAACTTTTGGTTACAAATTTGTGCTGTTCGCATGTTTTACTTCACCAAAAGTCGTTTTAAGTGCATATGTTCTAATTAATATTAAAAATAAAGACGTAAAAGGAAATATTTCCACTATGCGAAAGCAAACATCGTCTGATACTCGGAAAATTATTATAGACAAAAGAAAAAGGTAAATCCTTGCGTGAAATTGGCGAAATCTTGGGCAGAGGCCACTGGACAGTGAAAAAAATTATTGGTAAGTATGCCAAACATCATCTCGTTGAAGATTTACCGAGATCTGGACGACCAAAGCGGCTTAGTGGTACTGAAGTTAGAGCTGTAGTAAGAGAAGTAAGGGCATATCCAGCCTCAAGTGCAGTTAAATTGTCAGACGACATAACGCAGGCATCAGGCAAACCAGTAAGTGCAAGAACAGTCAGGAGAGCGCTTCATACAAATGTTCTACACGGAAGAATACCACGGAAAAAGCCATACATATCCAAGGGGAATCAGATCAAGCGTATGGACTTCGCTAAAAAATATCAAAACGAGGCTCCATCTTTTTGGGAAAACGTATTATATACAGATAAGAGCAAATTCAAAATTTTCAGCGCAAAAAGGCCCCCAAAAATATGGCGTGCTAAGAATAAAGCCTTCAAAGAAAAGTGTGTTACTAACACTGTTAAGCACGGTGGCGGTTCAGTTATGGTATGGGGGTGTATGGCAGCAACTGGTGTTGGTAGTCTTATTTTTATTGGCTCCAAAATGGACAAAATGGATTATTTAGCCATTTTGAGGGACAATGTTGCCCCTAGCGTCGAAAAATTAGGATCTTTCAACAAGACAACGATCCAAAGCATATGTTCAAAATTCCGAAAGAGTGGCTACTGTACCGGACTTCTAAGACACTTGATCATCCGCCGCAGTCCCCAGATCTTAACCCGATCGAGCATCTGTGGGAATACCTTGACAGAAAAGTGAGACAAAGGGTCATTTCAAGCAAAGTCGACTTAAAGAAAGTTATAAAGGAAGAATGGAGCAAAATCTCTCTGGATATTACAAAAAAACTTGTCGCGTCGATGCCTAGAATACTAAATGAGGTGCTTAAGTACAAAGGAAAACAAACAAAATGTTGAAAAATAAAAAAAAAACGACTTTTTCTATTGAAGTTCTGTTATGTTTTGTTTGCTGCTTACTTTTTTTTGACGCGTGAAATTTGGTCTCTTTTTGATTAAAGTGAATTCATCTTTGTTTTGTATTACTCTTGTTTAATGTTTATGTTGTGTTCAGTTTTTATTAAATAATTCTTTAGTTCCTCATACTTATTTTTGATTTTGTGTTAATTACTTTCTTTAATAAAATTCTCAATACAAGTATCTAAGGTGTTTACTTTCTTTTGACGCTCACTGTATATAAAGTTCGAGTTTTCACGATATTTGTTAGTACGGACATCTAGCGTCAGATTCCGGTTATTAAGTTATACACCCAATAGTTGCAAAAATAGTTTCAATACAAAAAAACAATGAAATGATGGCTTAAGCCTAATGACTCCTCCCCAAATCAACCAAATTATATTCACGAAACATGATTGAAAACATTTTCATATCATTGCTGGGGAGGGTAGTTCAGAACAGGTTCCACATCAATTCTATATCATCTATGCCATCTCGATCAGTATTTATACCACAATACAAGGGTCATGGCAAAATTATGCTCATCAAAGTACACAATATCTTCATGTTCCTTCGGAGACACTTTTATTCCAAAAACATTGGTCAAAAGGTCATAGTTATGTGTTACAAGGCTCTGGTTAGACCAATCTTGACATATGGATGTCTGATCTGGTACAGTCAGAGTGTTAGTAAAATAGAAATGAAACGTGTTTTCGAAAGAAAATGTTTTCGACCGGGGTGAACAGAAAGTCTGAGGCGGATTGAAAACACTATGTATTGAATCAAAACATTTATGAAGTGATGAGAGTTGATATATTCATTTTAAAATTTGTCCGAAATCATGTTGCAAAATCTGTAACTGGGAGCAAAAATCCCTGGATTTTGCAGCTGTTTCATCCTGCCGGCGGGTACATTGAAACTTGTCTCGCAACCGGCTTCATTCCTCTGGAAGCATTCGTGTATTTGGACATGAAACGGTATGTTTGATTCTGCTGGTACCCCGATTATATGTCTTATTCGGTTGCTTGATATTTAATGTAATTTTTTTTTCTTGTTTTCAAAGTTAAATTTATTTATACAGTTTTCCAATAAGAGGTGTTATTTTGATATTAAAAGAAAAATGCCATTTTTTAATATAAATGATCGAATGTTTATTTTATTACAAAGAAAAAGATATGCCGTTGATAGTGAAATATAACATTAGGCAAATGACCACCACGACCATGCTTACAGGACCATATCATTTTCATGAAATTTTCCATAACAAAATCGTAAGTGGCTAACCTATGTCCTAGATAGCCTCACGAATTCCATCTTTGAGGTTTTGAATCGACGCTGAGCTACTGACGTAGACCTTCTCTTTCACGTGGCTCCAAAAGAAGAAGTCGCAGTGTTAAATCACAAGATCTGGGTGGCCAATCTTGATCACCTCTTCGAGAGAAAACACGGTCCGGAAACTTTTCCCGTAAAAGATAAATGGCTTTGTTGCTTGTGTGGCACGTAGTGCCGTCTTGTTGAAATTAAACGTTGTCCAGATCAATACCATCCGATTTCGGCCATATAAAATCATTAATCATCTCTCGATAGCGCAATCCATTCACCCCAACTTTTGCTCCAGCCTCATTTTCGAAAAAGTAAGGTCCAATGACTCCGCCCGACCATAAACCGCACCAAACAGTCACACGTTGAGGATAGAGAAGCTTTTCAACAATAACTCTTGGGGTTTTCGAGCCCCAGATGCGACAATTTTGCTTGTTGACGAAGCCACCGACGTGGAAATGGGCCTCATCACTCAAGTTGATTTTCCGATGGAATTTCGGATCATTTTCATGCATTTCAAGGACCCAACCAGTAAAGACACGACATTGTTGATGATCGACTGGCTTCAGTTCTTGTGTTAACTGAACTTTGTAAGCCTTCAGACCCAAATCTTTATGTGAAATACGGTGTAATGAAGTTTGTGGACTGCCTAATTCCAAAAAACGACGAGGAATGGATAAACCTGGGTTTTCTTCAACACTTTCGGCTACAGCAGCAATGTTCTTGGTGGTTCTTGAGTGACGTGCACAGGGTTTTATTCTTCATATTATTAAATTGTCTCAACAGCTCGAATTTTTCCACCAATTTCTATATTGCGGTCCGACAAGGTGCTTCACGACGACCCAAAAATGTTCGAGTTTTACGAACCGTCCCTGCATTTTTTAAGCGTGTATTGTTCTATTTTTATCAATGGCGTAGTTTTTACTTGTCAAATGTCAAAAATTAAAGCTTCAAAAGTGAATCTACTGAAATAGCGGGCTATTCAAAATAACACCTCTTTTCGGAAAACCCGTTATTTATCTCAAGCTTTTGTGTGGAATGTGATTTTTGTATAACTGTAAAGTACTTTGGTGGACATGCAGTAATCAAAAAGTTGGGCAGACAGACCTATGCTCATGTCAGAAGAGGTTTGTACCAAACTTCTCCAAAATGCAGTCACCAGCACCGAATAGAGTCAAGAAATATGTCAAAGAGATGTGCACGTTTAAAAGAAAATCTATTGTTTCTCCATTTTCAACGGTTGCCATTTTGTTGCAAAATAATAAAAATCACTTATATCATGGATTCCCAATAATATTTATGTCGTTGATCTTATTTGAAAATTTTAAGTAGATCAAATCAAAATTGTCCATAAAATGCCAAAATCATATGTTATTCTTGTTGTAATTGGAAAAATTTCAAATGGTTATAACTGCCGTGTATATTCGATTTTTTTTAAACTCATAGAATATAAGGAACGTTGAGTTTAAGGGTACCCATACGATTTTATTGGGGAAAATGTGAAATTCGAAGATAATACTATTATTAACAAAGTTGAGCGAATTTTGACTTCGAAGGCATTTTTTATTGTTGTGCTCATAAACACCTACCTCCATAATATTTTTTCAGATTTTTCAGTTCACAGGGTATCCAATCGCGAGGGGGGGAGACAATTTTTTCGGTTACTGTCCCTCCCTGTGCGCCTCTGAAGCAGAAAATGTCAGTTTCAGACCTGTTTTAAAAGCTCTTATCAAAATCTTTGATTTGATACCCATCATATCGACAACATTTCATCAAATTTTTTTCTCCTGGGGCCACTCCTCTCCATGGGGAGACCCCCCCTTAAATATCTTATAAAATTTTGTTGTAGTTGAACTTTGCAAAGAACACCACTTTACACCTATGTACATACAAAATTTGATGTTTCTTGAGTTTGCGAGAAAAAGTGCTGTGACACACGGACGGACGGACATACGAACGGACAGGACGCGATAGAAACTGCTCGGAATGTTCAGTAACGGAGAGTACGCGGGATAAATGTTTTTTGTGCAGCTTCGCAACGCGACAAAAGAACCTGCCCCATATGATCCCGCAAGTAGCGCGTACGCGGTAGTGCGCTGAACCTTGTGTGCAATGGACCGACTTAAACACTCTTAAACTTCCAGAAAACCACTACAAACTTCATACAATAAGACCACTGTTTATCAGTGAGCTTTAAAGTAAACAGGAATCGGCTTTTTAGAAGAATTAAAGTGTTAATTTTTCTGATCAAGCTTTGTTTATCGAGCTAAAATAAACTACAAGCATATGAACATATAGATATGCATTTTGGTCATTACTCTTTACCACTGTTATTAGGAGCCTTATTATTATCGTATAACGAGTCAACGATTTACTTTAGTTTCAATTTTTCTGCGCCCTCTTTGTCAATTCTTACATTAAATGATACGGATTGAATTTTCACTCCTAGACGTAACTATCATCTCCACCATTCTCCATTCCGCTCTTTACTTTCCTTGAACCTAGACCCAATTACATTGGCCTGAAATATCGATTTGTTGGAATAAACGGCTAACGAACGTTCCATTTGATACTCCACACAAATGCGATTCTGGTCAGTTTAAATTGAAAAAGATCTAGCAATCAGATTGACGAGCATTTACGCCTACCCAAAACATTTTATCTTGATTAAAACTAAATCGTTTTTTATCTACGACTTTCTCCAGACTAATATTTCACCGTTGAACCCAATGGAAAGCCGACACACCTAGCGAGCAATACAATTCCAATCGAATCAATTTGTCTGCATTTTATGAATCGTTTCGTCAGCTCTCCCGGGTAGAGGAGCTTACACATGTGTGGGACGCAACACGAGTAGCATTCATAAATTAGCAAAGCATAATGGACTTGATGACACCCGGTGGGCATTTCTATTACTAGTCATTTCAGCAGCTCACGATGACTCGTCCACGCTTGCCAAAAAAAAACTCCATCAAAATGGTCATCAGCAAATTCTGTTGCCAGGTGTTCCTCAATACCAGGTAATTTTGCAAAAGACTTACCCAAGACGAAAGAAATATACCGTTGATGGTATCGCACTGAGGTAGTCATCGTCATCATCACCAAACGTTTACCATCGCATTATGAGTTCGGCAGAGCCCCTGTGGTGCTAGAAATGGAATTTTCTCACGTGTTTTACACATATGTAGGTCAAGTCGCTCCTTGATTAGGACAAAACGTGTATGTTTGAGATACGATCAAGGTAATAACGAAGAGGGATATATGATGTTATAAGTGGCGGTTGCAGGATACTCGAAAAGAAAATGCTATTAGGTTGCAGGAACAGAATTTCCTATTTGACATGTCATTAAGTCAGTGGTGCATGCATGAGTGTTACTTAAAATTTATTTGACTGTACATATGCCAAATACCATTTGAATAATTCTCGAGTATAGTGGAAATAATAATATGTTGCCCTAATTTTCAAAATTTCTGATAAAGCACTATTAGTACATCACACCTTTCGTTCATCGGCGCAATCGTCTTAGGGGTTCATTTCTTATTCTACTGATAACCAACGAGAGATATTATGTACCGGGCATTCAGTTTAACTTCAAAAATTCTGCCATCCACAATGCAAATGCCAGTCATCGTTTTTCAGTAAGGAAGAAATGAATAATGAATTGGTCAGGAGTAGGTCTATACCGAAAATTAAGTTCAAAACCATCTACATATGCACTGAGGTACAATGCAAACGATAAATTTTATATAACACACTTCAACAGAAACTTCTTCACCCACTTATCGAATGTATTGATCCTAAAATCACTTCCATGTCCTTAACCCCCCATCTTGCCATTCCGTTCTAGTTGATTGTTCCCTCTTTTTGTTAAGCAGAGAATAGAATCGCTTGTCGCACTTTTAATAATTGAAAGACCCCAATTCAAAGTTAAACCAGCTCCACTACTCCAAACATTCCTGTTTGACTGTCGTTCAATGGCGAAGCTCCTTTCCGTGCAGAGTAACATACTCAAATATTTATCGCTCGAGTGTTCTGGGGTGCATTTGTAATTAGATGTGCAGTGTTAGTCCTGGAGTATTATATATTAGATAAAGTCCTGGTGTTTGACTTGCTGTCTGTCATTCGAGGCCTGAGACACGGAGGAGCTCAGCGAGTTTGGAGCGCTCTAGCTCTACTAATGCACAAGTTCACTTACAAGTGAGGTTGGTCGTACAACGGCATAACGTGCTCGATAATGGAATCGACTAATTTGATCAATTTTGCCAATCAATCAATCATTCATGTCGAATCATTGTCATTTTGTGCGACTGCTGCGGTGCAATAGTACGACGACCTTTACTTTTGTCTGGACCGAGTGTTTATGCAACTTATTATGGCTTTCATGCAATCAGTCATGACACGATTGAGAATAACGTAATATACTGTGGTTCATTTAATGATGAGTGGAGGGAAATAGGAAATAGAGAGCATGCAGTTGGAAAATATTTTCTTACCTTAAAGGAGAATTTCCACATGTACTTAAAGTATGGCAAAAAGGTAGTTTTTTTATTTATTCAAGCTAATACTGATAACATTAAGGTATTGCCGTCCATTCATTCAATGTACGAATATTACTGTAGCCCGCATTAAATACTGAAGCCCACTGGTTTAGCTTTCTAGATGGCTCCAACAGTAAGTGCTGGTCGATTTTGACACATCCAAAACGTCATGAATCAAGCTTTGATACATGGTAAGCAAACTGTTTTGACACATTAGTGAGTTTGTTTTGGCATCATATACTTTTGGTTGTATGAAAATTGTCATTTGCGGGAAGTGTTGATTTTCTTCTTTCATTCAAAAGAAACGGTGGCTGAAGCGCATCGAGATCTCCAAAAATTTACGGAGATGCTACTCTAAGTGAAACAACGTGCTGCAATGATTTTGCTATCGTCCGTTCGAAATTTCCCAACGAAAATCCAAGCTGACCTCTTATCGATTATAGGCATGAAGTCTGGCTCCGTCCCAGCGAACCCTACCCTACAGGTCAACTGGTCCGGGCAACCTTAGTCTACTCCAAGATGACTACTTGTAGGCTAGCTAGCTTGGAGAGGAATTCCGGGCGCAGATCTGACGCGAGTAGCCTAAGCGCATCTACAATCCTTCAGTCACTGATTCAAATGCCCGTTTAAAACGCGTTCCAAACTTTCTCCAAAAAAATATTTGTCATTACTTTAATGCTGCCCTCACGAGATTTCTGACCAATCTCAGCAAACAAAATCAAATTCCAAAGTTCCCGATCCAACTACTGATTCGGCGCCAGACATAAGCTACTCTAATTTTAGAAATATTCTACGCTGATAAAAAAAACTGAACACAACCTAAGGCACTGCATACCTAAATGGAACAATAGAGCCGATCATCATGGATTATAAAAACACTACCCGCTAGGTGGCATACTTACCTACCGCTCCTATTTCTTCCTGCTGAAAACCAAAACAACTGAAAGGAAAGAACTGAGACAGCGCTAGCAATTCAAAGTGGTTTATTGACAATTTAAAGGAAAAACGTTAACAACAAATACCTGGGAAAATATAATAGAAAAGATATATTTTTCACCAAGTTGTAATTCAAATGAGGATAGTTGTAGATAACCTACTAATAATCACATCATGCGTATGCAGGAATAACCTTTATATGTACGCAAATAAGTTGTGAATAAAACCTATTACTAACCAAACTTATAAAATGAACTACTAAAGTGTGGTCCAGCCAAAACGCACGATGTTGATTGTAAATAAAACAAAAAGTTTCCAGAGAATTATGTTTATATTTTTTATTATAATAGAAGAATCTATAGCAATTATGTTTTCAACAAAATATTGCCCAAATGCTCACCACGGCTACGGTGGCATACTTCTATCCAATGGTCCATATTTTCAATGACTCTGAGACATAATTGAGGTTCAATGTCGTTAATGTGCTGAATTATCTCATCCTTTCGCTCTTGAATTGTTCTTGGCTTAATGGCGTACACTTTTTTGTTCAATTGCTGGGCATGACGATGAGTCGAAGTTGACGGCTCTTCTGCGACGCAACAACAGCAATGGTTTCCCCAGAACGAACTGGGTGAGTATCCACAGGTGATTTCACATTTCCTACAGACCTGGTTTGCTGAAATTTGCTTACGATTCTCCAGATTGTAGACACATTTGGTCGATTATGCTGCACGAAATGCATTTTGATTTGAACGCCCTTTTTCGTAAAAAGCTTCAACAACCTTAACGCGCTGCTCAATTGTGTATCACTCCATGGTTGAATTTGTCAAACACTGAAACAAAGAAATGTCGAATTAAGTTGGGCGAAAAACTTGACGTTAAGGTGTGACTCACAATTAACATCGTGCATTATGGTTGGACCACCCTATATAATACTCAATATCTAAATCATTGAGCAATTAACTAACGACCACTTTTCCTACTACTATACTCTCGTTTAAAACTTATGAGAGGGCCAAATTGCACAAGCAAACATGGCTGCTGCTCAAGGAAAACAAATTTTCATACAATATTAAAAATTTGTTTTCTTTTTGAAAAACTTGCAGCATTATGAGCAAAACATGCAAAACATTAACAAATTAACTGCTTACCTATGAAAAAAAACACCTACAGATCGTTTTCGACTATAATTTTCACACGAAGGCACTACACATTTCACTTTGAAATTGTAAAGTAATTTCACAGTGTCACACACACACACAATATAATATTTAAACACTTGGAATGAATTCAGATCGCGAACACTTTTCATAGCTTTGATATCGGATAAAATTTTCGACGAAACTTGCAATTTTGCCATTTAAGCGTCCAGTTTGGATCTGTCAACTTGACAGACAGATCCAATCCAGTGAGCTTCTGGAACAAGAAAGTCAATGGCAAGGGGCAAAGGGAGAGGAAATGACAGATAGTGCCTTTGGAAGAGAGCAAAAACTGGTCGCATGCTCTCCTATGCGTTTCATATGAGCTTAGCCCATCCAGTTCTTATTCATCTGAAATCTAAATACTACTAAAATTCGTAAAAAAAATAATGCTTTCATGTCCAATTGAGAGCAACCAACCACATCAAATCAGCAAATTTATATAAAATTACATTTGTAATACATCATGAAAAATTTAGTTTAAGCTTCAACAAATTTTAGGCAACTTCAGGATATTTAGAGCGAATTAGAAAAAACTGCACATTTATTTAATTCATGAGGTACCTCTTATCGTTTTGTGTTTTTATAAACATTTTATAAAGGAAGTATATAAGAGAATTCTCGTTACTCTTAATATTATGTCCAATAGAAAGAACAAGCCCCCAGTGTACTGGTGGTCAACGGAAATCGCTGAAAAGCGAAGGGAGTGTCACAAGCTTCGACGTGAGGCTCAACGGGCGCGGAACGGTGGGGAGGCATGCAACTGGGTGGCAGCATATAAGTCGGCCAGGAAACGCCTTCGCAAACTGATCAACAGTAGCAAGGCTCGCTGCTGGCAAGACCTAGTGGACGATGTGAACAAGGATCCGCGGGGCCTTGGCTACAAGCTGGTCATGCGGAAGCTTGGTGCCCTACGGAAGCCTTGTATACATGACGCGGAAAAAATGGACGCAAGCGTGCGGGGACTCATCCCCGCCCATCCCGTCCGTGTTGACGCTGTCCATGGTGAAACAGCAGTCGAGTGCCCACTCTTCACACAGCTGGAACTGGAGGAGACAGTCCTCTCATTGAAAGCGAGGAAGGCTCCAGGTCCAGATGCTGTTCCAGCTGAGGTGTTGCGACTCGTCTGTCAACATTGTCCTGACTTGCTGCTCAGCACATTCAACGTTTGCCTACAGGACGGGGTTTTCCCGGTACGCTAGAAGGTGGCGAGGCTCGTGCTGATCAGCAAGGGGAAGGGAAATCCCGAATCGCAGTCTGCATACCGCTCGTTATGCATGCTAGACACGGCTGGGAAAGTGCTAGAGAAACTCATCAAGGGAAGACTCACTGACGCGATTTGTGCTGCTGGGGACCTATCTCCTCGGCAGTACGGCTTTAGAGCAGGACGTTCTACCATTGATGCGATTGCAGAGGTGGTGAACGCGGTCCAAAGGGCAGAGGCATATAGTCGCACCAAGCGACGGATCGTGCTGTTGGTGACACTTGACGTCAGGAATGCCTTCAACTCCGCTAGATGGGTGGATATTCGGGATACGCTGGAAAACTCTTTTCAAGTTCCAGAATATCTAATGTGGCTTTTGAGGAACTACCTAAAGGACCAAAGCCTGCTCTACGGCACGACACAGGGCCAACGAAGGATGGAAATTACATCAGGTGTTACCCAGCGATCTATCCTTGGTCCGGACTTGTGGAACGTGTCTTACGATGGGCTACGGAGGCTTGAGATGCCAGATGAGTCACGCTTGGTCGGCTATGCGGATGACGTTGCGGCTCTGGTCACTGGACACACCGTTGAACAAGCGCAACTTAGGCTAGGTATGCTAATGCGCTGAGTGAGGGACTGGATGACTGCTCGCGGGCTTAGTTTAGCGCTGGAGAAAACCGAAGTGGTCATCTTGACAAAAAAGAAAATCCTTAGAGTAAGGATGATCAGTATTGGAGATACTCAAATTGAATTGAAGCCAGCGGTGAAGTACCTGGGGCTACTGATTGACTCGAAGATGAGTTTCTCTGAGCAAATCAGGGCAACGGCTGAGAAGGCTTCTTCGGGAATATCAGCTCTGAGTCGACTTATGGCCCACGTAGGGGGACCTAGCCCATCAAGAAGACGCCTCTTGATGAGTGCTGTAGGGTCAGTGCTACTGTATGGAGCAGCGGTATGGGGCGATGCTCTCAGCAAGGAGGTATACCGAAAACGTTTGGCACAGGTACCGAGAAGAGGAGCACTGAGAATTGCATCTTCGTATCCAACAGTCTCTGACTCGGCGGTGAGAGTTATTGCAGGCGTGATGCCTGTCGCCCTCCTTGCCAGAGAGCGCCGCGTTATTTACCTGCACCGAAACGAGGATGCGAGTGAGATGGTTGTCCGTGAGGAGAAACAGTGCTCACTCAACGATTGGCAGTAGTCTTGGGTCAGTTGCACGAAGAGAAGGTGGACTGCGCGCCTCATCCCGGATGTGAGACCGTGGCTAAATTGAAGGCATGGTGAGACTGACTTCTATCTGACCCAGCTTTTGAGCGGAAATGGGTGTTTTCAGTCTTACCTGCACAAGATTGGTAAGTCACGGTCCCCCGATTGTCAGTTTTGCCCAGGAGAGGAGGACAATGCGTATCACACATTTTTTGCTTGTACAAAATGGGTCAGGCTGTGAAGAGAACTCTACAGGGAGACGGGAGAGCTCACCGCGTATAATATAGTTGCGACGATGTTCGAATCGGTTGACAAATGGAACCATGTAGCACATTATGCTCGGGCAGTCCTAAAAGATAAAAGGGTCAATTCTTTCTGCTGTAATAGCAGTAAGATACAGCAAAATCAAGAGCTACTGAAATTATACATAGCATTTACTAAATCGTGTTCAGTTTGTGGAACTAGCGAGAATCCTTCACTGTCTTGAAACACGAGTCTATTTATTTAGCTACATTTCGTCTAGATTAAAATGGATCTTATATCGTTCATCCCAAGTCAAAATGACAAGAACTCCGGTACATTATTTATCTGGGATCACTATTGCAATTTATGCTTACCGAGGTATTTGCTGTTGCAAAATAATATTAGATGTGGTCGCCTGGCTAATGCGTTTAGGACTAGCGGTTTTGGTTGGTAGCTTAGAAGCTTCGTGGACGGAGGAAATGATGTACTTACTGGAAGTTCTGGAGTCGAAGGTTCCTCCTTCATAAATGGGATGGATTAATTTTGTTTCCGATGTATTGTGGTTCTGGATAGCTAAGATACTCGTACGTTAGTGCGATATGGAAGGGAATCAAAGAACAATAAATAAACTTTGAACGTTCAGGTTGGTCACAGTAAGGAAATGATAAAATATCCATCCATTGTCCAGCTTCGATCACTGACACTTGACATCATAATCCCTCTTACGATACCCCATCACCCATCTAGGGTGCTTTCAATGATCATAAAAGACTTCTAGGCATCATGTAGAGTTACCATAATATCACAACTATGATGCTGACCAGAGTGACGAGCACAACAGCGCGGACGAAAACGATGAGCGCTAAGGAGAAAAGAATCGTGAACGAGGAGGGACTAACCGTTGAGGGCCCAAACGTGTGTATCAACCAAATGGAGATAATCGGAGAAATTCAAATTTATAGGAAACGCCAAGAATTGCTAGCTTTTATGTGCCAAAGTACAAGCGTGGAAGATGCTTTTGATAACCAATAAAGCAATGTGCAGATATTGTATGCCACCTAGTCATTGGAACAATTGAAGAGCGTTGTGCATATTTATGATCGACGACATATCCGAAAAATCATCACGTCTTCGCTAGTTTGTCAACAAACAAACCAGGTGCCGGTTTCACCAGCTGTAACATCTCCTGCAGCCCTAGGACACCAGCTGCACCAATGCTATGATTGCCGTAACTACAGACATTATGCCAAACAATGCACCACAATAAAGAGACCTAAAGGTTCCTATATCAAATACCATGAAATGGGGCACTTTCAAAACGAGTAGCCACTTAAATGCCATGTTAGAACGACCACAGCTGCCCAATCTATAAAGGATGAAGTTTGTTTGGATATAAGTTTTTTCATTAAATTTGGTGTAACCAGACAAGTACTCCCGCGCTGGTAGCCCAAACAGCTTCGTGAAGCAATCTCACTTATCCGAGGTTTTTAAACTATCTGAGTTGAAGCTATGAGTATATTTAGCAGAAAGTGGAAATCAAATCCATACTTATAGAAAGGTAATAACGAAGTTAAAACTTTGAGATATTGAACACGTTCTTAATGTCTTCGTTATTCCAGATAATGTTATGCCAATCTTATAAAAATCTCTGAAAGACATGTGAACTACATGAGAGCGTTTGTGTTATTTGATAAATTTTAAATATCTTCCTGTTATTTTAATGTTGCCTGATTATACCAATTCCTCTTCACCCGGCTAGGTATATTTTTGCGGGGAACGATTTGACAGGGAATCGAAGTGCAATCATCTGGATGAATTGAATAGTCCCATCGTTTTTGATTTGGTTGGACGTTTTGCGAACAACATTTTACCGGTATATCCGGTTGATGAATATGGTGGCACTAAAGAAGTGGAAGTCGGTCTCGGCTTCGGTTAAGAATGGGCAAACCGTTGCCGTGGATTAGTTATAACAAGATATATCACCCCCTGGCGTCCTAACCATAAATTTCCAAAACTCCACATGAAACTAAAACTTATGTCCGATGTACCGCTTTCCTGCCCTTTTCGACACTTATCCTATGTAGAATGAGAGGAGGTTTCAAAAAAATATTGATGAATTCTTGATGGAATAAGTAGACCCGCCTAGTAACTGGAGCAAAATATAAAGATCATCGAAAGCTCGATGGTTACTCCTGCAATCACTACCGAAGTGAACGAAACAAGGGTTGTAAACCCCAAAGTAATGAACATTTCTAAACCCCCTAAAGAGGTTACGGCAGGAGAACAAAAGAGTGACCAAACAAATAAAGCGCTGTTGGGTGATTTCATCGGCACCGTCAAAATTGTGGCTGAAGGACTGTATTTTATTTATTTTTATCACCGCCCAGCGACATGTAGAAGAAAGGCTTACTCAAAAAGCGAGAGATGTTCTAAAAAGAATACAATCTTCATGCGACTCACCAAAAATCAACAACAATTGCTAAACTGTAAACTGAGTCTTCTCCTTTCTCCCAGAAATGGTTAGGGAACCGCCACATGAGAAGATACACCTTCTGATATAGACTCCATAGGGTTGTCCAAATTCTTCGTTGGTGTTCGGGGCTTTCACGCTATGAGATGATAGGTCCCTTAAGATGGGCGTAGTCATTGGGATTTCAACCGGAGGGTGCGTTGGGGCATCAAATCCACCCGGTTGCCCAGCTTACAGGTGCTAGTTAACTTCTCCGTTGAAAACGGAAGGAGACTTGTGTCATTAGTGGGGTAGTCAGCCTGAATTGCACGAAAATATTTTTGCAAATGACTTTACGCTGGTGAAAAGAACCCAACCCTGACTTCAGGCAAGGTAATTTCAGTGAAGCAGAAAACCATAGCCTGCTGAAGCAGTTATGTAATGATTTTACTATCGTTCGTCTACGATTTCCCGACCACAAATCGAAACCGACCTCTCATTGGTCAAAGAAGTAAAGTCTTGCTACATGCAAATGGACTGTAACCTACAGGTTAACTGATCCTAGCAACCTTGTCTACTCTGAGATGCCTGCTTGTAGGCTAACTACGAGAATAGTCCCAAAAGTACCCGACCTGACCTATGAATACAGGTAGTTAAAAAAAACAATTGCTGCGATTGACAATACAACCTTTCAACAACTCAATGTAACAAATTCCTAACGGTACGTTTATTATTATTTTTTTACAGTACAATACTTTGATTTGAAAGGTCTAAGTCCAACCAGTGGCGGCTGGTGGGTCATCGAACTGGTGGTGCACTTTACTTGCTCACTAAGTATTAAGATTAGAAATTCTAATAAAACAACAATTTACATAAAATATGTTTATTTTTATTATTTTTTATACCTACATTAAATCTATGCGATGACATTTTTCTGAAGCGAAATGTTCAATCACCTTTTTATTAAAATCCGGTATAGTTTGTATAAATTTTTTTTTCAATACTGAGCACAGAAAGTGCATGTAGCCGATCCTGAGACATGGTGTTTCGCAGAAAAGTTTAAATTCTTTTCAGTGTCGAAAAACATCGCTCGCTCTCTACCGAAGTCATTGGTATAGTGCACAGAATTCGCAACAGTTTCATTGACTCTGAAAATGATTCAGTGAGGTCATTATTATAAAACAATTTTAAAATTGCAATTGCACTATTTGTGTTGATGAAATCGTTGCGATTGTATATTGCGGAGAGTTCGTTTTTCAATTTGTATTTGTCCAAAGCGGCGTAAGTGGAAACTGTGATCGTGAAATCTTTATCGGGAAAAGTAGAACGGTACGTGGTAAAGTTCTCGCAGTAAAATAATTTGGCTGCTATCAAATGATTACAAAAATTGAATCTGTCTTTCACTTGAGTAATAATTATATCGCACACTTCTTTTGCTATGACAGAGCTAGACGATTTAAATCTTTTTTGAGGTGGTTCTTCAAGTTGATCTATGGTGTTACGTGCATTCTGATTTCAAAATCATTAATACAGTTTTTTATATGAACCAAATCAATGTTCCTTTTCTGCATTTGTTTGAATAAAATTTCACTATGTGGCAGAATAGATTAAAAAATTCAAGCCAATATAAAAAAGTACTGTCGTTCAAATATCTTTGAAGCATATCTGCCTGATTTATAGAATTAGTATCATTTTCCGTTTCTATAATGGTGGTCACGCATTCCTTTAAAGGCTCCTTGTAGCTATGTACTGTGTCAACCGTCCGCGAATTAAAGTTCCATCTCGTTTGTGGAGCAGCTGGAATCTTCTTTGATACTATAGTTTTCAAAATCTCTGTACGCTTTGGTGATCGTGAAAAAAGCTTTGGAAAAGCTTGAAGGTTAGCAAAAAATTTCTGTACGGTTTTGTTTTGACTTACACTTTTTTATATTATTAAATTTAGTTGGTGGGCGTAACAATGAACGAATGAAGCATTTGGATAGACGGTTTTGACTTTAGCCTGTACTCCACCAACATTCCCGCTCATTACAGAGGCGCCATCGTAACATTGTGCTATTAATTGTTGCGGAGTTATTTGAAGTGCCCTAAGTCCTTCAGCAGTATGGGAATGCGACGCAAGATATTTCCAAAACCGTTCGTGAACCTGTCCGTTTTTTTTGTATCTTAAAATCATTACCATCTGCATAGTGGTCGATACATCGGTAGTTTCATCAGCTTGAACTGCTACGTATTCACATTTTTTTATAATATCCGACACTTCTTTGTGGTACACACATAAAATTGAGTCCAAAATATCATTCTGAATCGTTTTTAACGTACCTTTGAAGACTGTAGACGATGTGAGATGCTCCTTCATGACTGTATCCAACTCTGATACAAAGTCTATTAATCCACGAAACACCCCAGTATTACTAGACTCAATTGTTTCATCGTGACCTCGCAAAGCTAACTCAAATGCACCACAAAATTTGACACAATCGATAAGACGTGATAAAATATATCTGTTTTTATCAACTTGTTCGTTATACTTTTGGATATTGCTTCTATACACAGAATCTAGCTGATTACGAATGTGGACTGTGCCTTACACGGACAAACTCATTACATTTTGTAGGTATACTTGCGAAGAATCATGTTTCTTAATTTTTTCGCTCAAATGCGTCAAATCCTTGATTCCAGTTTCTGTCCAAATCGATTCTCCACCAAAAATAATGCAAGGAAAGCAAAAGAATGCATTAAGACGCTCACATCCACACAATCATTTCTTTCTATTATACATTTCACTTTTAAAACTTCGCGCAAATGCTTTGTTTTTCGATTTGCACTGTTGTTTTAAATCTAGAAAGGGCCTTGGCGGTCCGGCCAATTTTATTTCAACTTTATTTTGCAAAGTTTTGTTATTGTCTTTAATATAGTCAATATTTATGCTCATTTTCACTCACACCACACACACTGTACACAGTATAGAATAGAATCAAAACGAAAATAAAAAACAATTACTTAATGTAAACAAACAATAATTAACACGCGTCACGGATACAGCGAAACTATACTGTTAACGAGATGTCATCCCTAATGGCCGCCGTCGGAGACCCGGCGAATTTCGTCAAACGAAATCGCATGCGGCGCTCGAGAACAGACTCATTACTCGGTACATTTCTATGAACTATCTTTTGTCTCACGCGTCAGGCGTATTAGTTCGTAGCCCATACAAGTTGTATAAGCAGTTCTCGTGCACTCGCCGAAGCGCACGAGCATGCTTCTTTACAGGAAAAACAAGTCTTAATAGTTTAGTAAAGCGCTTAAATTGCTTCGTCATAGTTGGACATTTTATTTGTTATATGTTTTTGTTTGTTAAAAAATTAATATTAATATGGTAATTTAAAAATAAAGATGAAGTTATTTTGTAATTTTTAAATCTTTTGAATTGGTGGTTCAGCGCATGAGCGCACTTAAGGTACAGCCGCCACTGAGTCCAACCGATATCAAAGCCGAGTTGGGTTATACTCTGGAGAAGTCTGCTCCTTCGTTTACAATGGTCAAATATTGGGTAGTTGAGTTTAAGTGAGGTCGTACGAGTTGCCAAGATGAACACCGCAGTGGTCGACCAAATGAGGTCACTACGTCAGAAAATGTGGAGAAAATCCACAAAATGGTATTGGATGACCGTCGACTAAAAGTGCTTGAGATAGCAGACGTGGCAGGCATTTCAAAAAGTGCTGGGCATCGCATTTTGACCAAAAATTTGGACGTGAGAAAGCTGTGCGCAAGATGGGTGCCACGTTTGCTCACAATGGAGCACAAACAGCAACGTGAGAATGTTTCCATCGAGTGTTTGACAATGTTTCCCAGCGATTAATCTGAGGTTTTGCATCGATCCATAACCATGAATGAAACATGGGTCCATCATTTTACACCTGAGACCAAGGAGCAATCAAAGCAGTGAACCGAAAAGGGAGAACCGGCTCCAACGAAAGCAGAGACTGTTCAGTCAGCTGGCAAGGCCATGGCATCCGTTTTCTGGGATGAGCATGGAATAATATTTATTGATTATCTCGAAAAAGGAAAACAATCAACGGCGCATATTATGCAGCCTTATTGCAACGTTTGAGTGATGAAATCAAGAAAAAAAGGCCCCATCTGACGAAAAAGAAAGTGTGTTTTCATCACGATAACGCACCAGTCCACACCTGCGCACCCTATTCGCCAGATCTGGCTACGGCAGATTTTTTTCTTTTTCCGAATTTGAAAAATTGGCTCGGCGACAAAAGATTTGCCAACAATGAACAGGTAGAGTCTGCGGTTGATACCTATTTTGAGGAGCTTGACGGTTTCTACTATAAAGCGGGTATCGAAGCTATTGAAGATCGTTGGGAAAAGCGTATCGGGCTGAAAAGAGAATATGTTAAAAAATAAAAAACATTTTCGCAATTTTTTTACTGTTTTCTTTGTCGGGTCGGGTACTTTTGGGACTGCACTCGTAGTTCAGAGAGAAATTTTGGTCACAGGTCTTACACGAGTAGGCTAAGCACAATTACAATCTTTTAACTACCGACTCAAATGCCCGTTAAAACGCATTCTAAAATTTCCCAAAGTAAATTTCGATATTACTCTACCGTAAAGCTTGCAAGGGTTTCCACAAATCAACAACGACAAAACCAAATTCGCAAATTCTCGATCTAAATACCTACGTAGTGCCAGACAGAAGCTACTCTAATTCTAACCGAAATATCCCACACTAATAAAAAAATGGCAAACACAAGATATGGCACCGCGTATCCAAACCGAACAACCGAATCGATCAGTCGCTTCCATTTCCGCTTCCATTTCCGCTTCCATTTCCGCTTCCATTTCCGCTTCCATTTCCGCTTCCATTTCCGCTTCCATTTCGGCTTCCATTTTCCATTGAAAAACTATACTATTGAAAGGAAAGAGTGTGGTTAGTTTAACAATTCATTTTATGTTTGTTCTTTTTTCTTTTAAATTACTATACATATCTTGTACTCCATTTTGTTTTGTTATAAATCAGTAACATCAATAAGATTTATGATTCCTTGTGCGTTTATTTCATGCATTTTACTATACATTTAATTGTTTATATTAAATTAAATTTTTGGTATACTTGTGTTTAACGTTAGTGCTGAAAGAAAATCTTTTACATAATATCCAAGCAAATGACAACCTCATGAACATATTATTATAAAATCAATATGATTTAAAACAAGTTGGGTAGACAGACCTACGCTTATGTCAGGAGGGTTTTGCATTCAACTTACAAAATTCATTCACCAGCAACCAATAAAATCAAGAAACATGTCAAAGACGGTTTTTTTTGAGAAAATATGAAATTCCAAGATCATACTATACTAACAAAGTTGAACGAATTTTGACTTCTAAGGTATTTGTTATTATTAAACTCATAAATATCTCCCTTGATAATTTTTTTCAGACTTTTTGGATCACAGGGGTTCATTCGCGAGAGAGGAAACAGATTTTTCATGTATTTCCCCCTCTGTGCTCCCACTGGAGCAAAAACTGTCAGTTTAAGAACTGTTTTGAAAAGCTCTCTTGAAGAACTTTCATTTGATACTCACATCACATTGATGAAATTTTTTTCAGGGGCCACTCCCTTGTACTGTAATCATCGAGTCATTGCCAATTTTTTGGAATCCTAGAATGGTTACAAAGCGCTTTTGCTAGGAGCTGTCTCCTACCTCCTTGACTTGTTTCACGAACGAGTAATAATATTAGGTACTCATCTTCAGCCATTCATTAAATTGAATCAAGTGTTCAAAGCATGTAGCTTAAACGTTGAAGTTGGGTAAATAACTCAATCTTCGCATTTAAAAAGGCCACCATTTTGTTTTACGATTACTGACACCGCTAGCTGAAACGGTTCTCAAAGATATTCATGATACCTATCATTCCTGAAATTTTCATGCAAATCCTAGCAAAGCGGTAGTGTCTGAGTCGGTAAAGAGCGCATATTGTTCAATAGCCATATGTTTCCATAGTAATACAGCGCATATTGTTTCATAGTAAAACGGAAAATTCAAATCGCTTTAACTTCGTTAAATACTATTCGATCTTTATGAAAATTTCGGGACGAATCAACCTTACAAATAGTCATTCGTGCACTGAATTTTATTCAATTACCGTTAAGATTTTATTCAAGAAAACATAAAGTCGATAAATCATACTATTACTAACAAAGTTGAGTGAATTTCGACTTCTCATGTATTTGTTGTTGTTGTACTCATGTCAGTCATGATTTTTTCAGATTTTTCGGATGAAAGGTGTCCAATCGCGAGGGGGGGTACGCGAAAAGTTCATACATTTCCCCTTCCCCTGCCCCCCTCTGTACTGATAAGGCACTTTTAAGACTTACTTTGAAAAGATCTCATTGAGACCTTTCCAATGACACTCTACTCGACTACCAATGGTGAAAAATGAAAAGTGCAATAAACAATAAAAAGTGAGTGATCAATAGAAAAACAGCAAGCTAACAGTAAAAAGTGAGTGATCGAGAAAAAAGAATGGAAACGATGTCTGGTTCGGATAAATTGAAGAAGTTGACCGCGGCGCAATTGAATTCGTGCTCGGTGAAAGTAGGACAGAAAACGACGGGAAATAAAAGTGAGCTAGTGTTGCGGTTAATGTCTATTCCCGAGGAAGATAGAGAGAGGGCAATTCATGATGAAATGACGAGCCAGGTAGATGGTGGGGGTGGCGCAGTCGGCGGAGTAGTGGAATCATCGGAAAGTGAGTACGGTACAAGCAACGAGCAGGCATTTGAGGAAACGACAGTGACAAGCAAGAAGGAGTGGACACGCCATACAACAGATACAAATAGAGGGAGTCACCTTGAGATAAAAGAGTGGACTTTGATGAAACGCGAACTAGAGCTGAAAAAACGAGAGTTGAAGTAGCAAAGGAGAGAGAACGTGTGCTTAAGGATAGAGAATATGATGATGCAACGGTCAAGTGAGCAAAAATCGTCGGCTGGTATTAGTATGACGAGCCCCTCCTTTGTGAGCGTAAAAGATTTGCTACCCGAGCTTTCAGCAATGGTTGATGATTTCGGACACTGGCTACAACAACCAAAAAACATCATCACAACGTACAAATTGGATGATAATAAAGTGAGGAAGTTGATTGCTGATCGATTGAGTGGTCGCGTAGCAAGGTGGATATGATAACCACAGCAGTCGATATACTGATGAGCAGTATGAGAGGAGATGACGAGAGAAATACGAAGCTATAACTGCAACCCGAAGGGACATATGGCAAATGATTGTCGAAAGGAAAAGCGGGCAATTGGTGCGTGTCACGTGTGTGGTGGAATGGGACATTTTGCGGCTACATGCTCCAAAAGAAAGCCAACCAAACGAGTTGACGATGATGAGAGGGACGAATACGTAAGGAACTTTGCATTTACTTTAAAAAACGATAAATTATCTTATGATATACGTGTATGGTAAGAATCAGTGATAAACCCGGCAGTCTCATAAGCAGGATTCAGAAGCAGTTTGTACCAGAGGTACTAGTATATAAGGAAAAATTACAATGTAGATACTATGGTATTAATAAAAGTCCTCTGAATATTATCAGTAAAATTGATGGTGGTATTTTATTTGATGATGAGAGAGTAAGGTTGAGCATGTTTCTTGTAAAAGACGGCGCAATGAATTTACCAGTGATTTTAGGAAAAGATTTTTTGAAAGAAAGTAAGCTGAAACTGATGAAATTGAAAGATGAGAGAAAACACATCTGATACAAAAGAACTATATAATGAGTATAAAGATTCGATGAATATTGAAATTGAGATAGACGATGAAATAGTTATTAGTGAAAAGATGAATTCGGATAATAAAATAAGACTTGTAAAGTTGTTTGAGGATCATTATTTGTATTGTACACGCCCTGAACCTCCGAAGATTAGGTATGAAATGAAGTTTGAGGTTTACTGATGAAAAGATTTAATTAAGTCAGGAGTTATAATAGTTGGCAAGTCAGAGTATGCGTCGCCAATTGTGTTAGTAAGGAAGAAAATGAGGGACATCCACTTATGTGTAGATTATAGGGGTTTGAATAAGACAACATTAAAAGATTATTATCCTATTCCTCATATAGATGATTTACTTGACTAACCAGTTAATAAAAAGATATTTTCACTGATAGACTTGAAGAGTGCATTTTACCATGTTGTAATGAGTGAGGAATCAGTTAAGTTTACGCCATTTGTGACTCCATTAGGGCAATATGAGTTTACTAAAATGCCTTTTGGACCTAGAAATGCGCCGTCGATATTTCAGAGATATATCAATGAATATATATTTAGAGTCTGAGGTCCAATATTTGGGATAATTATTTCTGGAGACGGAATAAGACCAGATGAGAAAGGCATAGAAGCAGTAAGGAATTTTCCAATACCGCAAAATTTAAAAGGAGTGCATAATTTTCTGGGCCTCTGCTCTTATTTCAGGAGATTCATTAAGGATTTTTCAATTATTGCCAAACCACTATATAGGTTACTCCGTAAGAATGCTGAGTTTCTATTGGGAGATGAACAGATACATTGTTTTGAGAATGTAAAACCACGATTAACTGATTCGCCCATTTTAGCGATTTATAATCCCAGAGACGAAGTAGAACTCAACTGTGACGCTAGTTCACTTGGTTTTGGGGCAATATTGTTACAGAAGAAAGCTGATGGAAAGTTTCATCCAGTGTTCTATTTTTCGAAGCCTACGTTGGCTACAATATATGCATTAAAGAGATTTAGAATATATCCACAAGGGAGGAAATTTAAAATAATAACTGATTGTAACTCGTTGACGCTGACATTGAATAAAAAAGATATTGACCCAAGAATAGCCAGATGGTCCTTAGAGTTAAAGAATTATGATTTTGCAATAGAACATAGAGAGGGTCAAAAGTGGGTCACGTAGATGCATTGAGTATATTAATATTAGAGGAGAATACGTTTGAGCAGAATTTAGCGGTAAATCAAAACAAAGATGAGAGTTTAATGAAAATAAAGAGCCAATTAGAAAATGAAGAGAGTAGTTTGTACGAAATGAGCAATGGGTTAGTATATAAAAAACTAAAGACAGTTATACTTTTCTACGACCCATGTAATATTGAGAGAAATACAATATAATTCAAAAGTACCATGATGAAATGGGACACATGGGATGTGACAAGGTTATACACGCTATAAGAGGAATGTACTGGTTTCTAAAAATGAGGGATAAGGTTTAAGAACATATTACCAACTGTTTAAAATGTATAGTTTACTCTTCAAAGCCTGGGAAATATGAAGGTTTGTTGCACAATATCTCAAAGGGAGATGTTCCATTTGAAACACTGCATGTTAACCATCTTGGGCGGTTGAATGGACAAGTAGAAAGATTAAACTGGACTATTTCTTCGATGATAGCTAAAATGACTAGTGCAGGGACTAAGTTTTCGTTGGATTATGTGTTACCAGAGGTAGAGTATGCTATGAATAATACTGTTCACAGGGGTACGGGCACGTGTGTGAGTCAATTATTGTTTGGAGTGCAAGAAAAATGATTAATAATAGATTTTCTAAAAGACAAACTGGAAGAAATTGAAGATAATACAGATGATAGGTATTCGATGAGACTCAGATCAGAAGCTTCAAACAAGATAGAGAAAAGTCAGGATTACAATCAAAGGGTTGAAGATAAGAGTGGAATCGAAAAGGTATATAAGGTCGGAGATTATGTAATGTGTTTGCAAGAAGTTGGTACCCAAATACAAAGGACTTTATTCAGTGATGAAGATTCTGCTGAACGATAGATATGTTGTCGCAGATACAGATAACCTGCAAATAAGTCAGAACCCCTACAGAGGAGTATGGGAAGTGGCGAATATGAAACCTTGGCTAAGTAATAGTATGAGTTATTTAAACAATCAGGACGATTGTGAGTCAGGACGGCCAAATTGTGGTAATACTGATAACACAAACGAATGAGCAAATATAGAAATATAAATATGAATATGTAAACCTAGCATTAAGAAAAAAAGAAAGCCGGATAAAGATAAGAAAGAATGTGGACAGGACATAGTCTTCTGGTGTCGGTCATATCGTGTATAGACGAAAAATTGTGTGCGTAATAAAATAAACATTCGAAAGTGAATTCCGTTTTTCTGTTTTTAATTTAAATCTGCCGCTTACATTTAGGGTTTACAAAGTAAATAAGCTAATTACATAAAAATAAATTAACTACTGTATCTGCAGACTACCTCAATAGCTTCTTTGGCTGAACAACGAGCTAATTCATTCCTGTCATTTGATAGAATTTCCTATTGAAGGGACGATAGAATTCTCTGGGCCGATCAATTGCAACTGGGTTTATAAATGATAAATTGCGGCCTTTAAATTTCTCCAAGCAATGTGGGGTTGAACAAGCTTCACACTCAAGTAACCATGGAAACCCCTAAACTGTTTCATCAATTTCTCATACAAAAATAATGCACAAGGTTTTGTCATTGCGTCTGACTGATTAATCGTTTATACTATAGTACTCAAGCATCATGACTGCAATATCTACCAGAATTTCAACATCTATTGTCCCGCATGCATGAATGCCAAATATGGTAGGAAAACCTGAACGCCAAGATTTTCACTAGTTTTAATTGTTCTTAAGCTTACCGAGTGGTCACTTTATAACAGGATTTCCCCGCAAGTAACGATTACAACTGTCAGTTCGGTTGTTCGTTAAAAACATTGTCCCTAAATTGAAGAACCTATGCACGCCAACTAGCACTACGAATTGGCATTTAATGCACCAAATGGGGGATCAATGGCAATCTTTGACACAGACATGTGTTGCGGCTCATGTCAATTGAACATCCTTTTTATTTTTACTTGCTTTTATTAAGTTGCCATCACTGCTGTCCTTAACGGACTTCCACAAGAGTGCAACCGAACAATATGAAGCGCGTAATGAGGAACAATACTTCACTCTAAGCCGACTTCCACCCGTCTTCAAAGAAGAAGAGATTTTGTTGTCCTCCATAATGTCGATAATACCGCTGGCATCCATAAAAAGTTATTCCACAAATGCCGCGAGCCCTAAGTTGTTCGCAAGGTTCTACCTAACGACCGGTATGTCATGATGTAAAATACTCTCAGAGGTGAGACATCAAACCGAACACATCGCAAGCGAAAACACTAAGGTGTTAAAAATCAAAGTTATAAAGAAAACAAGATACAAGTATAGCGGAAAAAGGAATCCCACCCATCAAGAATGAAAGCGGCCAGGAAAGAAGAACAACAATGGAAGTAGAGCAAGCTGCAACAAACGCTCCAAACAGGGTAATTATTGACCGGATCAACATGGGATTGGAAGGATTTGGAATGGTTTAAGGTAAATTGGCAATTAAAAGAAAGTCACCCACTCTTATCCAAGCACCAACCCCCCATAATCCAAATCCATAAGTGCCTCTTTCGGGAGAAGAAAAACTAACCTCCAATCAAAACACGTGTGTCCCCGAAAACAAAAAGTCATGGTGTATCACAGCAATGAGAAAAGGCCACCCATCAAACTTCTCCGGATGCCTGGAAAGGAGAAGATTGATAGACAAGATAGCGTTTTTAAAAAACAAAAATACAACACCCATTTCAACCCCACCGTTTGAACATATCCAAACCCCATTAGCAACAGCCACACCAGCACAATCAATACCTCTATATTCGGAAGTCACGAGTGGAAAAAATTCAGCCATGTCACGGAGCGCAGAATCACAAGGGAACCCCTTTCAAAAACTCCACTACGAAACAGTCCAAGTTTTGGGAGTGTCACCAGGTGAACTCTGGCCGAAATAGGACGGCACGCAAACACAGGACAAGCCAGTTGTGCTCATCGAGCTATACCTCAACCTGTATGGGGGTATATAACCTGACCATTATCTGTCTCAACATAAACTTTCTAGTTTCCCATCACAAAAGAATATTCGTGTCTAGCCTTACAAAATCCATTCAACCAGACATAGTTTTCCTTAATGAAACAATCTTAAAGCCGAAACACAAGGTCCGAATAGAAAACTACCAAGTACTTAGAAACGACGCAGGCAGAGGCACAACCGTTCTATATCGAGACCACCAATCAGTCTACTAAATATACTTTAACCATCCTGACATTTCTGCCCACCAGCAACTCAAAACATGTGAAGACACAATGGTGGTTATGGGAAAATACTAATTGGGTCTATCTACACCCCAAGAAACCTAGGACCTTCAATAGAACCGACTCTTAATAAAATACTAGCATTAGCTGCTGACCATGACTCTATCCTCCTCGGCAGAGACCTCAACGCGAGACATGAGCATTGGTGTGGTTCCACACGGAACCCAAACGGCCAAAGAATATATCAATGGTTCCCGTCGAGCGCATTTCTAACATGCGCCATCGTCAACGCAGGTGTCCCCTCATACTCAAGAAGTAGCTCGTTCTTAGACAACTTTCTAGTGTCACAAGACCTACTAACTGGTAAGACAACTCCCTACCAATGTGCAATCCTTTCATCGATATCCGATCACTATTGTTTGAAACTAACCCTTCACCTAAATAACCAAACAACTATTGAACATATACCGAATTTCAATCCTATGCCTCTGTGGATTGGGCAGAGTCCAGAAAAGACCTCGAAGACGATTTACCTCCCCCTGTAAACCGAATCCTATCTAACCAGGAAATTGATATCCACATCCAGAACCCGACCGAGTCTATACTGAAATGAATGGGTGCACATGTGCCGGAAGAAAAACCGAAACAATGGTTATACAGATGCCTTACGCAAGACACCAAAGCACAGATAAAGGAACGAAAACGGAAAACTCAAAGGCTTAAACGGATCTTCCACCGGCACAACAATCATATAAACCAGGAATACCTCACTCTTAACGCGGAAATCACTGAACTGACCAACCGCACAAGGTGGCAAATAAGACGTGAGATGTATGAAGATTATAAAAGGAGATTGAGTTTACTCAAACCATCTTAAGACGTATTTCGAGAAATTAATAAACTAACGGGCCGACGGTCATATAATTTTAACATCGACACGGACCCTATCAAGTAGAGGGGGCTACCCTGCTCTTCACCTGAAGAAAAGCTGCAAGTTATCTCCTCCTGTACTGAGAAAGAGCTCCAGAGAACGAAAGATCACAGGAAACGATATCGGCTGTAAGAGCTAGAAACACCGGTTACCAAGGGTCATACCTTATAATATTTTCTGACACCAACAAGGCAGTATCTCCGCAACATGAAACATTCGGGGAATTTTCCACCTACGTGTCAGAAGTAGAAGATATACTAGCTGGACTTAATAATAAAACCTCTTCAGGCCTAGATGGTATTGCCAATAAATTACTAAGGAAATCAGGCGCAATTGTCGCCAAAAGCTTAACAGTCATCTTCAACAATTGCATCAACAATGGTTACTTTCCATAAAGATGGATCCTTATCCCTAAACCAAACTGCGACGGAGACGTAAAAAACTTCAGGCCAATCTCTTTACTTTCCAACATTGGCAAATTCTGGAAAGAATCATTCTACGAAGCTTTAGAGCATTCTCAATGAAGCTAATTCCCGAGTTTCAGTTCGGATTCCAGCCCAAAAAAATCCAGAGAACATGCCATTATGCTTGTGCGCGACACCGTTGCAAAAAACTTGCGCAAAAAACAATGCACAGTCGCATGATCGCTAGACTTATAAAAAGCGTTTGACTCCATTTGGACTGATGGGCTGAAATTCCAACTCATGTATTCCAACTATCCCCTGGCCCTCACGCGTGTCCTTGATAGCTTCCTACAAAATAGATACTTAACAACTGAAATATCCCACCGAACTTCAACACCTAAACCTATCCTGTCTGGATTCCCACAAGGATCCATATTGGGACCAAACCTTTTCAACTTCTTCCTACACGACATCCCACATAACGCCACCATAAACAGAATCCGAAACATCTCCAGTAACCCGGACATGATCATGTACGTGGATGATATCCTAATTCTAGCCAGTCACACTCTTCCCATTTCCGCCATGGAAATGTAGCAAGAAAAAGTTGACATTCTAGCACGCTATTTAAAGGATTGGGGGCTCCAAACCAACGCTGCTAAATCGGAAATAATATGCTTCCGTAACGCGAGTGGTAAAGGGCACAAACTAGCTGTTCAGCAAAGCAAACTAATAAGGGCGGTTATCGAAGGGGACACAGTGAACCCAAAAGATAACATAAGGTATTTGGGAGTGAACATCAACAACAGGTTCAAAATGAACCCACATGCAAGAAAAGCAATAAACGAAGCCAAAGGAGCTGCTGCATTAATCTCACCCCTCCTACCCTCCAAATCCGTCTTACCAAATGTGAAACTCCTCATGTATAAAACTCTAATTCACCCCATCATCACATACTCCTTCCCAGCCTGGCTGAAAATTTCACCAACAGTATCCGAAGAATTGCAAATACTTGAAAGGAGGATACTCCGAAAATGTATATCGAAATACCGACGCCCCAATAAAAAATACTACAAAAACAGCGTTCTTTACCAAGAAACTAAAGTGACCCCATCCTGCGATACATGCTTGAAACAAGAAAAAAGCGAATAGCTAAATGGCAGACAAACGAATCAAATCTGATCCGGGACGTCTTCAATAGTACCCCCATCTCTGAAAACCCCAGCAAAACCCCCTAAAAACCATCTTCTTTTATATACCGTCCCCCAATAACCACAGGGGCTAAACGAACTTGAATTTCCCTCGGGGAACTAATAATGATGAAACAAATAATAATTAAGTAACCGACTAAAGAAATAAAAAATAACTTCCGTATATCCTGAACATCAGGTCGGTAGGAACTGTGCCTCTTCTGAAACGCGTTTTTGAATGTAACGCTTGAAGAGAATACACGACCAACCAAAACTACAAAGATAAATAAGTTGGGTTAGTTTAGTTTATGTTTTAATCTGTAAATAAATAACTAAAAGACAGTAACCGTAAGAGCAAACGGTATAGAAAAATTACATTAGCACTTTAACAACTGTAAAGTATAGACTCAGGTCGTATAAAGAAGCTAAGGACATTTGATAAGTGTAACTGTCAAATGAATCGTAACATTAAAAGTAGGTTAAGTCACATATTTCAAAAGAAAAGTCTCAATAAAGTACTACTACTACTAAAATACTGTCAAATGACCCAGTTGCCATATGATCGTGTTTTGGAAGCTCCAACGTTACGGTTATGGACTGACGTTTAAGTGATTGTCAACCTTCTGAACCGGCAGGAGCAAATGGAGAAACTTGTCCGATCGAGAACGATGTGTGAGTCAAGCATGACGAGTTGTAGGTTAAATTTTGTCAATCACTTAATTTTATTTTGGTTATTGCTGGTAATACTGTTATATAAAGTACTACTACTACTAAAATACTGTCAAACGACCCAGTTGCCATATGATCGTGTTTTGGAAGCTCCAACGTTACGGTTATGGACTGATGTTTAAGTGATTGTCAACCTTCTGAACCGGCAGGAGCAAATGGAGAAACTTGTCCGATCGAGAACGATGTGTGAGTCAAGCTTGACGAGTTGTAGGTTAAATTTCGTCAATCACTTAATTTTATTTTGGTTATTGCTGGTAATACTGTTATCGGCTGTCACCTCGTGGTGAATATGAAATGAATTGTTAGAAAAAGACAGAGGTTATTTCGATACGGTCGTTGAACATGTCCTGAAAAGTTTTTTTTCTCTAAAAATAGAGTTGTGGATTAAAAATCCTTTAAAAAATAATCAGCTTAAGTCAATAAAATTTTATCCTCAAATAGTAACGTAGAGTCAAAATATGCGAATAAACTTAATTTTCTTTAATTTTCCTCACATCAATTTTTTCGTCTAGTGAATATTTTATTTACAGAATATGCACAAAATTACCCGGTTATAGCACTCTTTTATCGAATGGTTATCACTGCACCGATTGCGTTCAAATTTTGTATTCCTGAGCACTTTTTAATTCTAAAACCGATAAGGTGAGGAAAAATCCGATCCAAAACCTTTTTCAATATAATTTTATTAATTTTAGTATCGAACTGACAGATGAGCACTACATTTATTCGTCAATTGACAACCCACACATTTATTCAATTGTGATCAGATGTTGTCATATAACACAATTGAAGAAAATAGGATGAGAAATGTATTTCAACAAAATTTTGGTGGAATTTAAGGCATTAAATTATAATATTTGAAATGGCAGATCCCCGATGCTGCTGTAATATCCAAGTATTGTGCAAGGACGGGTTCTAGAAGAGCAGCCTTCTTTTCTCTAGGAGGGCACCCTTCTATTCTCTAGAGGAGCACCCCTCTATTCTCTAGAGGAGCAACCTTCTATTCTTTAGGTGTGTATTCTATAGAAGGGCATCCTTCTATTCTCTAGAGAAGCATCCTTGTACTCTTCCTTCTACTCTATAGAAGGGTACCCTTCTATACTTTATGATACCCTTCTATTCATCTGAAAAGTACCCTTCTATAGAATAGAAAGGTGCTCCTCTTGAAAATAGAAGGGTGCCCTTCTATTCTTTAGATACTTTGGAAGGGCACCCTTCTATTCTTTGAAAGAGCACCCTTCTATTCTTGACAAGGGCACCTCTTTAGTTTTTAGAAGTTATTTTCTTCAATTGTGTTATATGACAACATATGGTCACAATTGAATAAATCTGTAGGTTGTCAATTGACGAATAAATGTAGTGCTCATCTGTCAGTTCGATACTAAAATTAATAAAATTATATTGAAAAACGTTTTGGATCTTATTATTCCTCACCTTATCGGTTTTAGAATTAAAAAGTGCTCCGGAATACAAAATTTGAACGCAATCGGTGCAGCGGTAACCATTCGATAAAAGAGTGCTATAACCAATTACCCTTTATCTATAAAATTATTAAATAAAATAATTATTCGATTCAGTTCGTTACATATTTCTTTACTTGTTGCATCCGGTACCATTCATCAATAGTATCCAATCACATACCTAATTCCTTTAGAAAAATTCAATTCTTCTTTACCACAAAATCTCAAAATTAATTTGCCACGGGTGGAGAAGACAGAAACTGATAGCGAAATTACATACTCCACCCATCGCTCATATCAGATTTCATGTCTTATTTTGCCGGCTGTCTTGCACACATTTCTTACATATTTATCAACATTCCAAACCTCTTAACTGTATTTCTCTTCTGTTTATAGCAACTGCTCTCTATTGTCAACATTTCCAGTCATCCACATTCCAGGCGACCTTGCCACCAAAAACATTCATTCCCCTGATGACGATTTGTGTTTACGTTTTTTCGCTTCTTGTAGCAGCAGCACATATGCTGCCGCGCCACTCAAGATGTTGCTGGATGTGGCGCCTTCGCGTGTCGCACGACCAAATGTTGCCAAGCGGCTTGGATTCATCAACAAACACGGCATGGCTGCAGTTTCGTTACATCTCTTGAAAGATTTGAACGGCAAAGTGCGGGTTCGTGGTTTACGCATACAACTTGTGCAAAGTTCCGTTTAGTGGAGATGAATGAATGAGTTAAAGGATCGTTTGGGAAAAGGAGTTGAATGAACGTGGGAACTTGTGAGTGAGTGATTGGAGAGAGTTTCCCATTCGACATCGTTTCACCGGAAGATGTTAAAAACGCTCTATTGTATCCGCGAGATGTTTGCTAATAGTTGGCGAAATTGAATTTGCTCGGTTCCACTAAATTTATCGCGAGTGCAAGTGTTGTCGGATGCATGCGAGGCTGCTCGATGACCCGTGCCGGTCGCGGCTGCGATTGTTGTCAGTGATAATTGGTTGCGGAATTTCGCGTGAATTGGCGACAAGCGGCCGCCGTGGCTCGCCAAGTTGCAGAAGAAGAAACGCCATGAAGTGGTGAACGGTCGACCTTGCACGCTGTTGGGTGCAACAACAAAGCAGCAGAATCGAAAGTGATTTGATTAGTGATGATAAGGCGAGAGATGTTGAGCTGATGTGATCGCGGAGTGCGTTGAACTGCTGAACGTAATTTTGGTGGCTTTGGTGATTGCGGTGTTTACGCGACGTGTGTGGATTCGAATTTGGATTACTCGTGAATGAATGACAACCGCTTCTGTGTGGATTAAATGTAAATACGGAGGTGGCTCACATTTGGGGATTAACCGAAGAACGCTAACATCGACATTGGAAACGCCAATTGGAGAATGTAAGTCTGGCGGATTAAGTCCTCATTGTTAAGTAGCTGCTTCCTGTTTGAAGGAAGCGGCATGTTTTGTGGTTAAGTTGATTGCGGAGATACAGGTGTGTATGTGCGTGGATGCGGATGAGCGAACCATAGGTGAAAGATTATCTTTAAGAAGGTGAAGATTAAACTACTTACTCGTACATAAAATTTGGTTCGTCAGTTTTGCTGTGCACGTACTCTGTTTCTTGGAAGCTGTCTTTGAAATTAGGCTTTAAATTAAAGGTGGATAAAGTACTTATGTTTTATATGCTTTTATAATGATGCAAAGCAACGAGATGGCTGTTTAATTATCTTTGTTTGCCTGCATGTTTATGGTCTGGTTTGATGGGAAGATCATAAAGTCATGGGAAAAGAGTTTGTAAGTTGTCTTACGTTGTTATTATATTCGACCAACTAGATTTCATTCAATTTAAATTTTGCCATAAGCTAAAGCTTTGAATTTCAATTGAGGCACGCAAGACTTAAAGGGTCTTCCTGAAACCTTCCTTTGGGAATAAGAAAGACAACGCGTCGCATTTCATTTATTTGAATTAGCAGAAACAGCAGTTAATCGAGACTCAGGGAGTAAAATGAAATAAAATGGCAATCACCCCTGAAAAAACCTTAACTATTGTCCTTAAAATATTAATAATTTTGAATATTTCTGTGTTGATCTTGATAAATTTGAAAATAAGCTAACCGAATTGCGTTTTACAACCAAAGTTAAAAATTGTATTAATGCCACGCAAAGGATGCTTGTGTTAATTTTATAATTTGTACTATGTATTATGTCATTTTATTAGAAAATCGTCATTACGGTAAATTTTTTTGCCTCATTAATTTACATAATTATTTCTTGATGATACGTTTGTATAATAGTTGCTTTGTTCCATGAATCAATGCGATCTCATTAGTGGTTACGCATTTGCATTTTTTGATATATGACGCCACCCAGCTATACTTGCCACTGGTTTGAAAATCGTCCCGCTTTATGTTGTACCGTTTTCACAATAAGATGAGACGTTCTTTAGCAATAACGAATTGCAGCAGAAACAGAAAACAACGGGTAACCACAAGTAATTTAGTAATTGTCATGTAGCCACAAAAACCTAGACTGCTCCGTCTCAGCTTGACCAGCCTCCACATACCACCAACCGTTAATCCCACGAGTTCAAATTCGGACGATATTCTATTTTCTTAATGATGGCCCACCTACATATACGATATATAAGCGAGGCACCATCAGAATCAATAATATTCCGATTCATGTCCAAATACAAGAATGCTTCCGGGAGAATGAAACCAGTGGTGAGAAATGTCTCAATGTATCCGTCGGTGAGGTAGAACGGTTGCAAAATTCGGAGATTTTCGCTCACAGTTACAGTTTTTGTGATATGATCTCGAACAAGCTTCTAAATAAATGTATCGACTCTCACCACTTTGGCAATTTGATAAGTTCTTAAATTCGATACATAGTGCTTCTAATCCGTCTAAGGTTTGCTGTACAGACCACTACATGCGCGAAAATATCATCCATATGTCGAAATTAGTCTAATCAGAGCCCTGTAACACATAACTATGTTCGTTTGATCAAATTTTTGGAATAAAACAGTCGTTAAAGGGACATGAACGCTTTACTGAGCATGATCTTGATATGTCGATGATAGTACACATACTGATCGAAATAAACACCCAGGTAGCGAACACAGGATTTATGTAGAATCCGTTCTGAACTACTCTTAATAATGTGGAAATCTTTCTTCTCTTGACTGGACAACCGCAGCGTTATCTAAAACAAAATTGTTTCGAATTTTTGCGCATTCCTTTTCATTCGCCAATCGTCCCTGTATGTCTATACATTGTTGAACATTTTCTGAAGGTTTAGTTGAACGATTGATGTCTTTTGGTCCAGCGTATAAATAATCAAGTCATCAATAAACCCTACTAATGATTGCGTTGGCAACACGTTAAAATTAATGCTATTCAATAGGTTGCAAAGAAAATAGAGAAGAGCAGAGGAGCAGTAACTGTTCCTTGCGGTAAACCATTCAAGACTGTAAAATTGCGGACTATCGTCAGATTTCCATCAGTTACATGAACCGATTTTCCGTACAACATAGTACACATTATAGCAACAAGGTGACTGGGGAGCTTGCCCTGAAAGAGCTTAAAAATAAGTCCGTTTAACCAAGCCACATCGAAGGCTTTCTCCATATCAATAAGATACGCTCCAGCTTATTCTCTATTATTGAGTTTCCAACAGATATCCTAGATTTCTTTCGTTATCGCATGTATGGTCGAATGCTTGGTACGGAACTCAAACTGGCATTCCGGCATCAACTATATTTCTCAATATGGGTGTTTATTGCTTGCTTCAGTATAACTTCGAACACCTTGCTGATGTTAGGCAGCAAGCTGATTGGGCGATGGCTTTTAAGGCTCGAAGATTTTGAAATATTATCTGAGGAAAAAGTGAATATGGAATAATTTTTAATAGCATCCTCTGGACAAGGTCGTAGTACTATATTGAAAATATTATGGTACATTCAATTTCAGATGCCAAAGGAGCAATACTGAGTCCAGAATCTGAAACGAACCGAATTGGCCTACGAGTTAATGAGACTAAAACTAAATTCATGACTCAAAAGAGGAAGAAAACTCCAGCTCGACAAAAACTGACCATAGGCGACTACAACCTTGAAAGTGTGGATAATTTTATATATTTTGGAGCCAACCTGAATAGAAGAGCCGCCGAAAAGAACGAGGCTGGAAGCCGTATCAACGCCACAAATAAAGCTTATTGCTCTATACTTCCCATTGTAAGGTCCAGAGCTATGCACAGGCAAAATAAGCTCCGCATTTATAAAACACTAGTCAAACCTGTGCTGTTATAAAGGAGTGAAACATGGACCCTGGCGAGCGAATCCGAAAAGGCAGTGGACGTATTTGAATGTAAAGTGCTCCAGAAAATCTACGACTCACTGAAAAAAAGAACAGAGGGGAGGCTACGTTACAAGGATGAGTTGTATAAACTATTTGACGACCCACCTGTTTCCTCTTGCGTAGAGTCACGTAAATTGCAATGAGTGAGCCACGTAGAAAAAATGCAAGAAAACCGACGGGTAGAGTACAAGGTAGACGTCCAGTGGGAAGATCGAGGACTCGATAAGAAAACACAATAGAAGCTGACAGCAGATCCTTGTTGGGAATAAACAACTGGCGGACAAGGTCGCGGAACCGTGATGATAGAGGAACTAAATCCAGGAGGCCCAAGGTCCGGCTTGGGCTGTCGCGCCAAAGATGATGATGACTAGTGAATTTATGTTAAGGTAGATAGTCATAAGCTTATTTACCTCCATACAGATTAAAATAAAATTCTACTAGGATCATTGGTTTGTCTTGTGTATTATCATATTTTGTCCAAAATTGACTGACTTTTTTTTAATAGTTCTGCCGATGAAACTCCTAACATTTGGACGGTTTCTTGGTGTAGACGTTGTAGGGAATTTTCTAGTGTAAGTGTATTCCTTGGCATCGTTTAACAATTCTCTGAGTATAGAAGGTTAGCTTGACCTGGTGTCGATGAGGTTATTAATGAGCTTATGGGACTGAAACGATAGTCGAAGGATGGAGCAGTGAGAGAAGATTTTTACTTCTTGTGATAACTTTTCTTTCCGATCGCCTTTTCCGTTCCGGATAGCCGGAATAATAACCTGAGTGGCCAATATCTTTGCAAAGAATGCAAAAAGGTGGGCTGCTACGCATTTCGGCTTTATGCATTAGACATTCCTAAGGCTTATGATTACCTCCACATGCGACATATCTTGTCTGGAAAGCGCAACGAATCGAAACATGTCCAAAGCGTTGCAGCAACTCGTTCCTTCTGGGATTTTCCCAAGTCATTTCTTGATGGAAAATAGAACGAAGCTTCAAGAGGCGGTCTAAGTCATGTTTTTGCCTCAAACGAACTCTGTAAAGGTCCAGGCATACATTATTTGCTTTAGTCCATCCAGTGGTGAGTAGCGTAACTGAGTCAATGTTTATCTCGGGACAGTGCATCTCAATGGCCACTTTAACCCCCTTGCCTCCGAAAGTCGAGCCAACATATCTGAGTGCAGCGGTGTATTTCCTACGCTCTTTTGGAGTGAAAGAATAGTCTTCAGCGTTGGAGTCATGACAGCTGGGTCGTCGACCACAACTTTAAGTTTACTGACATGCAGACTGGTTATCCTGTATTTCGTTGCAGTACACCTCTCCATAAATGTCTAGAAAGTCATTGCTGACAAGCCTTCAACAAATATGGGAGGACACCATGATTTTTTGAAAGAAACATTGACGTTTGGAGCTATATACTCGAAAGGGATACAGTTTATTTCTTCCAGTGGTTCTGTGCAATTATTCTATCACAGATTCTAATTAATGTAAGCGCTTGAGATTTATTTTACCGCGGATTCGGAATACAAAACAAAAACAATGTTTTATCTAAAAAGAAACCTTTTATTCATAACACTCTTTTCACACTTTAACTACTTAACGATATCGCAATTTCACAAATCCGTCGCACAATATTTTTATCGCACCTAGACCGGAACAGAGAGTACCCCAATGCAGCCTCACATTGAGTAAGTAGGGAATAAAGGCTTGCCCGTACTCTGTTATCACTGAAATGACTATCCAACCCGACTTATTAATCGAAGTTCTTATTTATAGTTTGTAGAATAGTTTTTGATTCGATTGTAGGCACTAACAGAGTATTGATATTTCGTCTAATAAGTTCTAATATTCTTTCGTATTCTGAGATGTTGATGATGAGTAGAAAGTTGTTGTAGTAGTCGATAGGTTTTACTTCACCTACGTTGATCGATATCAGGTCTTGGAAGTATATTGTCTGTGCTTTTGGTATAGTAAAGATAGCTATTATCAGTAGTAGTGACATTTTTCTGAAAGAATTATAGGATGTCAAATTTGATGACTAAGAGAGAGTTGAGATGTTAAAGAGGGATTTTTCTTCTTTTTCTTTTTAAGTTTTGATTTTTTTGTTGGGTGGTCTAAGTCTTGATATTTCTTTTTTGTTTTCACGGGTGCGGAAGTATTTGTTCTGATTGCCTTTGTCGATAACGCGGTCTTTGTCTATTTTTTTCAGAATCGATTTTCCTGAATTTTTAATGACTTTTACCTCCTCTGGTCTTTTAATAAAGTTCGGTCCAGTTTCGATTTCAGTTGTTTATGAAATTGGTGACCCTGTCGATTAGTTACGGGCAGTAATACTTTAATGTTATTTCTTTTGTCACTTCTTCAATTCCTCTGTAATTACTCTTCAGATGTTCTTCTTCGATAATTTTGGTCAATTCCTCCTCAACTATGACATCGTCTAAAACAACGCCGCATCTAATGATTCTAAATTTACCTGTAGTGACAAAGTTATTACTAAATGCGGAATTGATTGTTTGAAAGAAGTCCTCGTTTTCGATGAGTACCGCGTTTAAACCATTTGGGTTGAAGTGGTCTTTTAATAGTGTGATTGTATCTTGATCGTCTATTTATTTGGCGTTGATCGTAGTCCTACTTTTATCGAAGAATTTTTCCTTGTTTATCCTTAGCGATCCTAAATTTGATTTGTTTATGATTACTTGAGTTTTAAAGACATTTATACAAGAATTACTCGTTGGAATATTATTGTGGTTTTCCACTAAGATTACTTCGGTTTTAGATATTCTGGATAGCGTGTCAGCATTCACATTTTTCGTACCTTCTTTATATCTTATTGTGTAGTCAAATTCAGAGAGCGTTAGTCTCCATCTAACAAGTTTTGGGTTTGGTTCCTTAATCGAAAAAAGCCTTGTTAAAGGTCGATGGTCTGTTTCCATAATGAACTTCCTTCCAAAGAGATTTAACCGGAAATATTTTGTAGACCATACTATTGCTAGGAGTTCCTTCTCGATGGTGCTATAATTAATCTCGTGCTCATTTAAAGTACAACTAGCGTAGCTGAGTGGTCATCCTTCTTGTGAAAGTACGGCATCAAGAGCATAATTACTGGCATCTGTTGTCAACACAAATGTTTTGTTGAAGTCGGGATAGGCTAAGATGGGTTCGTTGATTAGAAGAGACTTTGTAGTCTCGAAACATGGATATATTCAAGATCATGAATATTCAGCTGTGCGTCCTTTTTTAAACTTTTAACCATAGCTTTTATTATTCTTGAATAGTCTTTTATAAATTTTCGGTGATACCCGGCAAGGCCAAGAAATTGTCTTATTTGTTTTTGGATTTTCGGTATTGGGAACTCTACTTCCTGCGGGTTGGGTTCAATACCATGTTGGGTGACTATATGCCCAAGAAAATCAATTTCTCGCTTGAAAAACTCGGATTTATCCAACTGCACTTTTAAGTTGGTTTCCCTGAATCTTTTCGAGAATTCCTTCAAAAAATCTATGAGTTCCTGCAAAGAGGTGGAAAAGATGATGACATCATCAAAGTGCACTCAACATTACTTGTTTATGTAGTCTGAGAGAATGTTATTCATAAGGCACTGAAGCTGTTTTATGGATGTCTTCTTCCATTATCTCTATTTGGAAGAAGCCCTTCGCTAAGTCTAGTGTTGTAAAGTATTGGTATCTTCCAAGCTTTTCTTAATATTTCATCGATATTGGGAATGGGGTATTTGTCATCGACTGAATCTTTGTTTAGCTTTCTATAATCGATGACAAGTCTTCATTTGGACTTTCCTCTTGCATCCATTTTCTTTGGCACTATCCATACTGGTGCCAAATAAAGAGACTTGCTAGGTCTAATTATATTTTTTGTAGCATTTCCTCGATCTGTTGACGTACTTCATCCTTATGAATGTACGGATATCTGAAGGTTTCTGCGACAATAGGGATATTATTTGTAGTTCGGATTTCATGTTTAATAGCATCAGTAGCGGTTAAATCCGAATCTTCATTGTAAAATATATCGACAAATGGTTTATGATTGGCATTAATTTTTATTTTTCCTCCTTGTTAAGATGATCTATTCTTAATTGGCTGGAGTGGAAAAATGTGACTTTGAATTATTTTTAATAATATTGAATATTCGATCGTAATGGGATTAGTTTCTTGGGTTATAAATTTAACTTTAACAGGACGATCGTCTAGTATTTTTGAGTTTTCAACATTATAAATACCTTCCTCAACTTTGGCCATCCCATCTTTGGAGGTCTTTCCGGGGAAGTATACTAAACCATCTTTTTGTTTTACAGGCACGGGTACTTTATAGATTCCGGCCTTGTTGAAGACGCGATATTGCTTATCCTCTTCAAATTCAAAGAGAATTGGGATAGTCTTTTCACCGGCGTGTACATTTTGTTTCTTATAGTCAATAATTATGTCAAGTTGTTGCAATATATTGTTTCCTAAAATACCATCGTATAATTCGTGAAATTTACATATAAAAATTCAATTTCTTGGGGTGTATCCCCTAGTTTTTCAAAGAAGGGAACTTACTTTTTCGTTAATATCGATTGTGTATTTTAGTGTTTTGAGATTCGTTTTTGGAATGTTAATTTGCTATTTTGGGTGTCAAAAGCCAGGATTAATAATTGAATGGGTGACTCCTGTGTCTATAATAAATTTGAGGGGTTTGATTTTTGTTTTTATAATTATATATGGTAGGCTTCGTTCGAGGCATGTGGCGGAGAATTTTCTCCCACTTCGTATTTATGTCCATAGGTGTTGGTATCGGTTGTCTCTCGAAGTATGGAGGTTGTCCGAATTCATTGGGGTTATACCAATTTTGGGCTTCGTTTGGATTATGTCCATACCGTCGTTTGTTCTGTTGGTTGTTGTTGTTATTGTTTTTAGTATTATTAAATCCATTATTATTGTTATTATTATTATTATTATTATTATTATTACTATTGTTACTATTATGATTGTTCTAAATCTATTGTTGTTATTATTATTAGACCTTTTGTTATTACTGTGTACTATTACTGTTTGACCTATTGCTATCACTATTACTATTATTAGATTTACTGTTGTTATTATTATTGCGATTATTTTGGTTATTATGTTTATTATTGTTATTGCTGTTGTTTTGATTATTGTTGTCGTTCTGTCTGTTTTTCGTGTAGTAGATTGCCCGTTTGAGCCGTAATAGGCATATCCAGAAGTGAACAAAATATCCATAACTAATTCAAGAGATGCTTTCCTACAGAATAAAATTGTCTTCATGGGCTCTAGCAGTTGGTTCATAAAAATATTGAGGGCAGTTTTCATGTTATTTCGGGCACACTCGTTAGTAGCATTTCAAGTACCTAACACTATTGGAGTATTATTATTCAATCTCCTTTGCTTACTTTTAATATCGTTCTAAAATTCGAGGGTGTTGGTTTTGAAGGTCACGCCTAGTAAGTTATCGTAGAGTTCTTCCACATTCAAGCGGTCTCCATAATTGTTTAGATGTACTTGTTTAACGTCCCGCCTAAGGGTAGCATGACAATTAATGTCTATTGTTTCCTTGGCTCGGCCTTTTAACTTAGTTTTTATAATGTCGCAAAAAAGGAATTGAGACGCTTCGTTGTATGCTTCTAATATAGGGCTAATCCTATCCACAAGGTTAATGAAATTTTGCATATTTTCATCTCTAACGTAGAATTCGGGGAGGTAATGCAGGTACTTAAGGGGGTCGATTTGAACTGCAGGGGCTGCTTCGGCGTTCGCCATTATGAAAAGAGAAGAGGAAAAAAATTATACCAAACTCCACACCAACCTTACACAATTTTTACACAGTTTTAAAGAATACTAGTTTCGGGTAGATGTCAATAACAAAATTTGTGTGCGAGTATGTACATATATTCAATTCAAAATCAATGAATATCAATATATTAATATAAATCAATAAATTTTAAAACTAGTAATAGGTGTTGCTTACTTGGTCTCCGCAATTTTTTTGAGAAAAATATCCTTGAAATAATTTGGTTCTTTAGGGTGGCAATTTCCACCTTTGGGATGTACTTGGGCTTCTTTTTTAAATATTTTCCGCTGTTTTTTTTCCTCTTGCTGTTTTCGAATTCTTCACTGTTTCGTAAAATTAAATTCATTGACTGATTCTGCAATGTTCATTTTCCACTTTTGTTTCTTATTTATTTTCCACACTGTACGTAATATATTATTCACTGTTTTCCCACTGCTTCTGCGCTGTTTATTTTCCAGGTTTTGTTGATAAGTATCATCCACTTTTACAGAAAAAAAAATTTTTTCCACCACTGATAAATTTTGTGAAAATATTCACTTTGCAAATTTGTTCCGTCCGGGGATGTTCTGGCTCTTCTAAGGACCACTTTTCCGCGTCGGCGCTATGCTAAATTTTCCTCCTATCCCTTAATGCGGTTTAAGATTTTTAACAAACTCGAGCAAACTTTCACTCAGCGCATCCTACCGACTGTACCATTTATTTTACCGCAGATTCGGAATAATGTTTTATCAAAAAAGGCTTACCCGTACTCTGTTATCACTGAAATGACTATCCAACCCGACTTAGTGATTGCAATTTCTTTTATACTATACAAAATGGTGATCTGTTGCAATAATTCTTCTTCTTCTTAGCACTACAGCCCCTTTCGGGCCTTCGCTCCCTGCACACAGCGCCTCCAACTGTCTCGACCCGTTGACCGCGTCTTCCAATTCCGAAATCCGAGCAGCGATGAACTGTCTTCGTCGACCGAGTCAGACCAGCGTTTCCTCGGTTTCCCCACTGGCCGCCGGCCTTCAGTTCTCCCAACGAATACCTTCTTGGGTATCCGTTGTTCGTCCATACGACATTCATGTGTCCAGCCCATTGCAGCTTCCGCAGTCTTACAATCCTTGAGACCTCCGGTCCGTCAAAAATTTGATACAAAATTTCATGCAATAATTAGCTCTTGCTAATTGTTGCAACAGAAGGATTGGAAAGGTGTACATATGACACCTGTGCAAATGCACTCTTTCTATATGCGTAAAAAATGCGAGTGGCGGAAATTACTTGTATTGCATATTTTACAATTAGGTATTTTCGATTTGAATATTCTACTCAATATGGAAGAAGTGCGCGTGACAGAAATGAATTTCTTGTTATTAATATTTTAATGGAAAATGCGCGTGTAATAGTTTTAAGGTAAGCAATAATTTAACTTAAGCTAAAAAGTGGAGTATGTATGGGATGCATTGTAACACTTAAGCTTAACCCAGAGAGGTTTTAACGTATGTTAAAACTATCTAGTTAAGGAATTGTTTGCAGCTACATATAAATGAGTTGCATATATTGAATAATAATTTTTCTGAAAAATTATTAGAGAAGAAAAATGTTAGAAAAAAAAAAAAAGTTTAGCTAATACAAGTACTTACAAGAGAAATTTACCTTGAATCTAACTTGCAGATACAAAAACATATTGAGTTTGCATAAGTAGAAAAATTAAAAATTAACTCCCTCATCTCTGAGCATGGTGGTCGCCATCACCGGTGTGTATCTAAGAGTGATGGCCTGAGGAGAATCAGTGCACACGTCGAAACCACCTTCTTCTAACATTTTTCTTCTCTAATAATTTTTCAGAAAAATTATTATTCAATATATGCAACTCATTTATATGTAGCTGCAAACAATTCCATAAAATGTAATTTAAAAAGCTATCGGAGCCATCCGAAAGAGTGATCGATATCCGCGCGACGTTAGATAAGCTTCAAATGTAGAGCAAATTTGTCGTATAGATTTACATTAAGTTGATGTGAAAAAAGTGAAATGATCCAATTAAAAAAAAAAGTTTAGCTAATACAAGTACTTACAAGAGATATTTAGTTAAGTTTGATGTTCAGCTTCCATGATATTTTGATTTTCGTATCCTTTTTTCTGAGAAAGTTTATTTTTCGGTTTTTAAGAAGTCTTTTTTTTATATTATCCTCTATGGGAAGTAAAAGTCTGCAGCCTTTTACTAGATAACCTTCACTAGCCCTCTTTTGGCCGAACAATTAAAAACGATCTGAAAAGTAAATCACTCATAAAATTTAATTAAAAGCCAAATATTTTATTTTATACATTCCTTGTAATTATTTGATCGACCATTCAATATGCATCAACCATTTCGTCCTTGCACTTCATTTGTCATCATCGCTTTACGACAACTTTCCCTTTCATTACGGCAATTTATCATCAATTGAAACTTTTTAATTGCGAAACAATTACTAGTCCGAGAATAATCCCGCTTGTTGTCGGGTTGATTGAAGATAATTGGTCTCCGACAGTGGAGGAGGGCAATTAACTTTTGGACAGACAATACGAACAAATCTAAAGTTGTTGTTTGTCGAACCCAATAAAAAGTGAAATGAAAGCATTCCTTTTCTACGAACTAGTCGTATTCCATCCTAGTCTTGTCTATTTAATTTGCCGGTGGTGGTTACTTAATTGAAGAATTAATGATGAGTTGGGGGTCAATTGAGTGTGGGAAGGACTGGTGTGTAAAACAAGTGAAAAGGGTAGAACTCTACTAACGAGTCCCATAAGATTAACATGAAACAATCAAAAGAAGATTGCTGATCATTCCTAGCGGCTAAAAGATTCAAACTATGTGAATGTTTCTTGGGATACAAGAATTTCTCGTGCTGATTGTAAGAGAGCAACAAACAAGAAAGTCATAACAAATAAATGCATGCAATCTTGTTTTAAATTCCAACTCTGCTCGAAATGTTTGTAAACAAATAGAAGAAAAGAAAACGCGTACTTGGTCAACAGCCGGTTTGTTGCTTGCTCAGTTTCTTGCTTAGTGGACAAATTGACTTTGTGTCCACCACGAAGCAATGTCTCTCCTTGGGCGAGACACGATTGCACAATAGGGTTAAGTTTCAAAACATTCAAAAGAACACATTTCATGTAGAGTAATCGGATTGGATGGAAATTTCAAGAACGTATTGCTCGTGTATTTGCAGCTTGTCTTAAATTTGACAGTGTCGATAGAATTCGACCAAATGCTCGCACAGGATGTTTTATTGTGCTTTGGTATCCCGTTGCATTTGCTTTTATGCTACTGGTCATCGAGCCAAAATGAGAAACTACTTGCAATCGAGATCTTTTTAAGAAAAGCAACGTGCTCTATAGCTTTGGATACCATTTTATGTGTACAAACTCAATTGTTAATCTTCACTAGATACGATTATATGCATACGAATACAATCGCAGTTGGTTAATAACATACACAATCAACAACTGAGTCCTCTACCACAAAATGTGCAGCCTATCTGATAATGATTAATTAAGAAAACTGTCAAGACAACCATGGCCAATGTATCTATTCAAGAAGGAAATTTAATTGCGGAGGAATATTGATAGACTTGGAATTGCACTTTCATAGTCAAGCTCATCACCCTGATAAGTGTAGGATAAGTGCGAAGACATTTTACTTAGTTGATCCTTTACTCGTTTACTCCTAAACCATGTGGCATTGGAAGATTTGTATCAATTGCAGTACTATATGTCGATTCTTGCTTCACACATTTTCGATACGTGGTATTTACTGGAATGACAACGATTCGAAAACTTCCATTTCTACATCTAGGATTCACTTTAAGATTAATGAGTAGATAACCAACCAATTAGTGCGAGTCGGTGTCTTAGATTAATTGCAAACTGAACTGTGAAATTAGATTTTATTTGGATGTTGGAATGAAAGGTGTAGATGCAGATGCTTCTTGGTCATGATGAGAAAATCATTTCATAGATGACTGTGTCAAGAACGAGATATGCTAAGTTCCTGTTTGAATGTGAGACTGTGCTAGATGAATACGTGTATAATTGGATACGGTCGTTGAAAGGAAATGTGCAGGAATCTGGCGATAATGTGTTGAGATATGACGACTGCATGAGATGTTTGCAGATGGGGATATAATGTAGCATAGAGAATCGAATGGTAAGCTGAGCAAACTAGCTGTTTGTCACATCTGCGTGCGGGAAGTAGTTGAATTTAGTTTAGTTTCACGTGTTACGGAAGTACGTAAAGTTTGTAATTATATTTCGTTCGGTTCTTAGTAGTTGCATGTTGTACTTTGCGGTACATTAGAAACTTTGTACAAGTAGATTAAAGTAGCGTATATGATTGTGACTTGCAAATATTTACATCCTGAGATAGTACGCAACCGGTGTGATTAGTTTGTTTCATAACTTTTTCTTATAATCTCAGAATTTTCTTAGAACATTCTTTTTAATTCTTTAGTTTTGAACTACCGGTTGCATTCTTTTCTTTTGTTACTTTGGAATATGTGTACAAAGTCAAATAAATTTTCCATAAATAATACTTTCAAATATTAGAGAGACAATACCTTTAATTATTTCAATACGGATAACCGACAAAGTCAAAACTTAACGTTTATTTCAGGTCTCTTCCTTATGGCATAAAATTTAAACGTTTATTTCAGGTCTCTTCCTTATGGCATAAAATTTAAATAAATTATAACCTAAAAGCTTTCTGTATTTCATTTGTTTAGCACCATCAATTTATTTGACACTTGTTAAAATATAATTTACCAAGCGTGGTACTGATCATTTCACCGTGTCGCGTATACGATCAAGATAATAAGAGATAGTTCTAAGCGAATGCCCGAAAAGATCTGTAGTGCTAAAACAAACAACAAAAACAAAACATAATTCACACTACCGGAATATGAACCCATGCAAGAAAAAAAGTTATAAAATACGATTGAATTGTTTGGGCCATTCAAGAAAAATCATTGTTTCTTAAAAAATTGAAAAGTATCTGTCAATTTGTAGTTACTAGTAGAAATTGTTAAGAGCCCGTTCGTTTATTTCATGAAACCAGTTTCTTAAATTTTGCTGAACATAATCTGTTTTCGAATTTATTTATAGCAAATCAATCAAATATCTGGTCAACAAATTTGTGTTTTACTTAGCAAAATATTTATTAAATAAAAGACTGATAAAAAATAAAAGAAACTCAATTTCATAATTACCGTAATGAGCCTTAACTCTTTGAACCAAATTCAGAAAAAATATATAACTGAAACTAATACTCATTGTTCGATCCGAATATTTTTGTTGTTTTTTTATGCATCCCGCCATAACTTTTATAGGGGGATGTACAGACGATTCCTGTTTCTCCAAAATGCTTCATTAACTTTTCATGAGCTACGTCTTGAAGAGCGTAGAATTCCACTAACAGAATATGACGTTTATTTTTGCTTTAGCATTACTGCTCCTTTCGAGCCTTCGCTTAGTGATAGCCAGAGTTATCGAATGTATCGGCACTCGAGAAGGTGATATGGTACACTTCACAGACATTTATCTACCGTTAGAACAGAAACTTTACGACATTTGCGGGGGAAATTTCAGTATGACTGATCAATTCATATGTTGACTCATTTTATTGGGCACCATAATAGAGACAATATACTTGAGTAAAATGTATTAGGTAAAAATTGAAACCAGTCTAAACATTAGCATGAAGAAGAGGGCAAGTTCGGCCGAGAGGACCCTCAGAGTAGTCAATATTACCGAAAAAAGTACTGAGATCGAACGGGTACCATGTTTCATAGCAGTTCCTTTAAACAAAACACCGAATTTGCACCAGTTTATTTTTGAGAAAGTGTTACTCATATCGATAGCACATTTTATTTGTTAATATATGTACTACGTCCCAAAAGTTTGAATTCTTCAGTTAAAACTTGATTTTATTAACTGCTGATTATAAATTCCAATTGTATATAGAAAGCAAATTTTTACAACGTTATCGATTGAAAATTGAAACTTGCCAAGTTAGAAAGCCGATATTGATGTGAGTAATATTTTTTTATAAACTGAAGAATTTTGCACATTTCTTGTGTTATGTTTAAAGGAACTGCTATGGAACTTGGCATCCATTCGATCTCAATACTTTTTCGGTACTACTGGCTACTCCGAGGGCAATTTTTGCCGAACTTTGCCCCTTTATAGGGTTTTGTAAAAAAAATGCAATCTCTATTAACCTGTCCGTTCGTCCGTCAGTGCGTCACAGCAAGTTTTCTCAGGAACTATAGAAGCTACAGTGATCAAATTTCAGAAATATCTAGCTAATGAAAGTTCCGTAGTCAAAAAAAATATTCAAAGGCTTTTAAGGGGGGTCTCCCCATATCAGGATGAGAACCCTCAAAAATAGTTTTTCACCAAAGATAGTCGAGTAGGGTAGCAAATGAAAAGTCTTGATAAGATACTTTAATATCCGTCATAAAATATCGTTGACCAAGTAGGCAGGGGAAGCGGAAGAACACGAAAAAAGTGTGTCTGAAAAGAAATCATGGGGGTAGTCCTGTATGAGTACAACAACAACAGATACCTGAAAAGTTGAAATTCGCCAAACTTTATTATTAACAGCATGATTTATCAATTTTACATTTTCTTGTATAAAATCGTAAGGGTAGCCTTAAATCCAATGAAATTTTATACTTATAAGGTTAATAAACAATCAAAATTTCAGAAAATAGAAATTGTACTCAACGAATTTATGGTGGTTTAAATTTTCGGTGTAACAACAACAACAACAATACGTGGCTATTGACCAATACATATATGCTCCTAATTGTATCAAACACTGCGGGCTTGTTAGGATTTGCGTGAGAAATTCAAGATTCATGTATATCATGCACATCCTTGAAAATGTGTTTAACGAGTCATAAAAGTAATCATAAAACAGAATGGCTGTCGTTTTAAACGAGATTATTGAGTAAATTTAAGTCGGTTTTCCCCAACTTCAGCATTTGAAGGACACGCTATTAACTCTTGACGAAAACATACATTTTAAAGGTGAAAAACTCATGTTGGAAGGTTCTAATGAGCAAATAACTTAGAAATTATTTGCCCAGGGAGTTAACGCTCAAGACCGACTAGAGCTAATTTATGACCGAATTTCAAAGAATTGGACGCTATAATTTCAAAGCAGTCGGGTTTCGTTTTTCGGTGCATTTTTCTGTCTACCTGGAAAAAACGTTCCAAAGAGAATAAGTGAACGAGTCCTGCTTCCACCAAACTATTTTATATAACTTATATTATATCCAATACTCAGGATATAGAAATTGAGTAATTGGATAAGACTCTTGTCTGACTTAACGAAGATTTCTTGGCATGAAAAGTTAGAGCATGTGTGGAAAGGCTCTGCTGGTATTAATAGTAACACAAAAATCTAGTTAGAAAATCTAGTTTTAATATGTCTTTAGGTGAAACATTCTCTGTAGTTTTGTATCCTTTGTGGACTTTGTTGCTATCTGAGCTGTGAGAATAATTTTTGTAATAATTTCATGTTGAGAAAGATATTCACTGAACATCTTTCAACATTGTTGAAGCCAAATTTTTTCGTTAAGTCAAGACTTTGCCCGAGAAAGTGATTGATCTTTCTACCAGAAATATTTGATTTATTCGCATTATGTGATAAAGCTTTTGGTATGTACAAGTTTTCCAAATTACACGTTTCATTCCCAATTACATGTTTAATGCAAAAACTTTTCTTTTCAGTATGCATAAGTTTTCCAAATGACAAGTTTCATAACAAAACCCTTAAATTCCGAAATAAAGAAATAAATTCATTCGAAAATACTCGCCAAACCGAAACTTTATTTAATAATTACTGCATTGCTAGCATAGCTCTTATTTGAACCTTTTACAAATTCTGTGAAAATAATACTACATAAAATATATTAGAAAAATATACCGACAAGGACACAAGTTATCATCATCATCTATGGCACGATCGCCGAAGCCGAGTTTTTGTCTCCAGGATATATTTCCTCCAATTATGAAAATTCTGCGTCATAGTTCGCCAGTTGATCACTCCCAGCAAGGGTCTGTTGTACTTTTTAACCTTCTTTTGGGTTGCCGGTTTTCTTCTATTCTTACTAAATGGCCCGCCCATTGCAGTTTACGTAACTTTGGCAGGCAGATAGGTACAGGTGGTTCATCAAAAAGTTCATACGAGTACAACTAATCGTTGTAACGAAGTCTCTACTCTGTTCCCTGTTTGACTGTGCTGTAGATTTTCCAGAGCACAATGCGTTCAAATGCGTCGACTGCCTTTTTGAATTGGCTCATCAAGGTTTATGCTTCACTTCTATATAACAGCGCTGGTTTGACTAGCGACTTGTGAATTCGGAGCTTATTTTGCCTTCTCTCTATGATTTTGGAGAGCACTTTACAAGACGTACACAACAGAGCATTGCCTCTATAATTTCCGCACCTTAACTAGTCCCCCCTTTTGTGTACAGGGCATATTGTACTTTTTCGCCAGTCCTCTGGCAACCGTTCCACTGGCCATATTCTGCATATTAGTCGATAGAGGAGATTACTTTGATTGGGACTTCATCCCTGGAACAGTTCTACTAGCATTCAATCTATTCTAAAAGCCTTACATTTTCTGAGGTCACGTACTGTTGTACTTCGTCTTTGGTCGTTGATAAAACTAGGAGCTTTTGTTCTGCTTTTGGACTGATCACAGCTTCAGTAGTGTAGTTGCTTAGGGCGCTTTGAATGACTTCTGTAAATATTGTAGCCATCTGTTTTTGATTTTGACTAGGTTATCTTGTGCATTTTTGCAAAGACTTGTTTGTGAATTGAAGCGGTCTCTTAGCTATTCAATAGAAGCATACGCCAAACTGATTTCCTGTAGAGTCATGTTTTCGCTTATCTGTTGGATCATAGTCTTGATGGTCTTTCGCTCCTTTCTTAGGAGCATTTTTTAGCTTGCCATTGGAGGGTATTATAGCGTTCATCTTTAACCCGAATTGGTCAATGGAGTTATTCTTTGTACGCAAGATTCCTATTTTTAACCGCTTCGTTGTACCAGTCGTTCCTACTTTTTTTGTTTGATGCCCAAAGACCTCTTCGGCCGCTTCTGTCATTAATGTCATCAATAACTTCTCCCGCCTGCAGGAATATCTTGATGTGATTTCCTAGCGCTGACATATACTCGTATGTTGACGTTACTGAACTTTCGTTTAGTTTGTGTATCTGTTACCTTGTGGTAACTGATCTTCCTTGTTTACAGGTGTTGGAGATGCGGTATTGGAACTTGACCTTGTTAACATAGTGGTCCGAATTACAGATAGCGCCCCGGAAAGAGCGTATGTTGAGAATGCTGCTGGCCGTTCGTATTTGTATGAGAACGTGGTCGATTTGGTTGAATTTGCGACCGGCTTGGGATGCCCACGTTCTTTTGTGTATGTCTGGTGCGTGAAGTGTGTGGAGCTTACTGTGAAGCCTTTGCTGGTAGCAAATTCTATCAAGCGTCGCCCCTTATCGCTGGTTCCTGCAAGAAGGCTGCGTCCTCGGGCTGTTCCTCTATGCGCCGTTTCTTGTTTCTCTATAAGTCACCCAGAACAATTTCAATATCGTTTGGTGCATTGATGGTGTGTGTCTAAAACCTTTTATCTCTTAGTCAACTGGCCCTATAAAATTTGCACATTTAAATTTGCATCCATATATTTCTTTTATATGGATGTCATCTCCCAAAGGTACGAATGAAAGACCATTACCAGTTTGTAGTAATACTACTTTCAAATTTAATTTTGAAACATCAATGTAGAGGCTCGATTCATTTGGGGAGTAATCAGAGCCTAACTTATGCATAGGCTTCTATACATCATTGCAATATGTAAGATCACCTTCCTCTTGGAAAAATCTAGAAATTCAGTAAAGAGGTGTCGATATAGAAATATGTGTATTCTTGGAGGAAGTAAATTCCATTGTGGAATTTGAAGTCTAGAAGCTCAACGTGAGCTTTAAACAAATTAAGACCTGTTTCACAAAATAACACAAACTGACTAAGACGCTATATCTCGATTATTTTGTTGATTTATTCAAACACATTTTCTCAAATTCAATTAACTAAATATTTTTTCAAAACGATCTCGAATTTACTATGTGTGTCGAAAAACTGAGTGAACAAAGTAATTCCTTTGTCTTGAACATTTTAAGATTTTTGATTCCCGCTAGAAACTGGTTCCCCTTTTCAATATGATAAATCCATGTGATATATCTAATAAAACTTTTACATTATTTTAATTTAACAGTATGAATGTACGTTAATTCTATGTTGATGGTAGCCATCACATGGCAATTATCAAACTGAAATTGTCATAAATTGTTTTCATTTGATTTGTCGCGTTTTCGTTCAGATCAGTGTTGTGATTCCACGCAGGGCACTTACAATCAGATAAGTGTAATAATATCTATCCAAAAAAACATAATTCTTTGTTTCGCTTCTGGGAGGATTCCAGCGACGGCAGCGATGGATTTGCTGATTCACCATCAGTTAAATGGGATTCAACTAAGCCTCTAACTGAATTACCTTTCACCCTTCTTCACAACTAAATCTTGTAACTGAAAAATGGTATGTATTCAAGTTTCTGATTTTATATCGCTAACGTTGTTTTATGCATACTCGTATTTGTGTACTCCATATTTGCTAGCAATATTCCAATATGCTTCGAACAATTGGAAAAAATCAACAAATGTATGTTGCTTAGACACTAGATGAATAATATGCTATCCGAAATTAAGCTTAGTGTCAAACACTACACACAGACCTTATGGGACACCACAGATCTCAGAGGAACACTGAAAATCACATAAATGCAATTAAATAATTCAGCTTCAAATGATAAGTCCTACTCCAGTCAGATAACATACACATCGATGTACGACATACATACAGAACTAATGTATATTAGACATATTTAAGCCTAAATTATAGTTTTTTAACAAACAGTAGGTGACAAACTGAATCATCGGTCCTAGATAAGTCAGTGTACTTGTTTCACCTTATCAAACTCAGTGGCAATGTTATTTGAAAAAAAAATTAGGTTGGTGAGAGTTGATCTACCTTTGATGAACCAATGCTATTTAATGAGCAGCAGAGGATATACTTGAGTTTAGACAATTTGTTCCAGAAACTTACTCAAACAAGAAAGGAGTGAAATAGGGCGATTATCTCCTGATTTGAAAATGGGAAACACATCAGCTCCTTTCTAAAGAGCTGAAAAATTGCCATCTGAAAGACTTCAAATAAGATTGACAACGGCTCACATAGTGAGGGAGATAGAGATTTAGAAAAGATATTGCGGATTCCATAGGAGCCACAACAAATACTACTATTGTGAGTACGTAGTGAACACTGACTTTAGGATGATTAACAAGTACAAAGGACGTATTTACAGTAGCGTCCTTGTTGTAAGAAAATAACACTTGAGTTGTTATAAAAAGAGGAAAAATATTGCGCGAAGAGTTCACATATTTCTTCATTATCAGTTAATGAGATACTATCAAAATTCATTGCATTTTCATGCCGTGTAAAGCTCCTCGCCCAATTTTCTTGCAGTCTAGACCTAGAATAAAACCTGCAGTAAATCACTAACGATTAAATGGATAAATTATTTTCGTTTGAACTATAAATATTTACGCAAATTATAAGTTACTCTGGCCAAATTACCTGAGCTCACTCACTCAGCTCAGCGTATACCCCAATTAAACACTCCACACATGAGCCTCTAAAAAGATGCAAAAGGTGCAATATTATGCGATACTAAAAACAATTCGAATTAATATTTCCTAATCTTCCTGCAGACCCACAACAACTATGCAAACTGTGGGCATTCCAGAAGTTAAAGAAGATGTCGTCGCAACGTTACCAACAGCAGAAACAGTACACATTCGTGACCTCAAAAAGAACAAAGCTACTGGAATTGACGGAATACCGACAGAACTACTCCAAGCTAAAGGTACACATTTACATTATCACCATCATCGATTAATATGTAGGATGTGGTGATACGGGGGATTCGTGAACAGCCTAAGTTAGCCAGCTTAAACACCACCACCGGGTAACGTGGTACGAGGAATGCATTCTCGAGCCAAACTGGGATAAGAAACTTTTCCATGTATTGTACATATTCTTAGTAAAGTTAGAAATAAGTAGAAATCCTAATGCTAATAACTACAGTAGAATAGACTTTTATTTTCTCAATTTAAATTAATGCAGCTCAAATTAGATTAGTTAGGCTCGACGAAGTTTACGATAACACTCCCGTATGTGCACGGCTGCTCCACAGCGACATCATCTGTAATCAGCAACCACGAAAAGAACGAGCCAAAAGGGAAGGTGCGTGAGGAAGAAATCTTACGTCGAAGGCAGGAAGATATGAAACTTCGTATGAACCAACAAGGTGAAGAAATTCGTCGCAGGCAACAGGAAAACACTTGTTTATGCAAGTAAACGTAATAAATCCGGTGGCAACATGAATCGTTACTTTGGAAGTGGCGGCGGCGGTGATAACATGGTCCCTGGAAATTTGGAACAGGGATTCATGCCGTTTGCTATTGTGTTATATGATAAACCACAATTTCATAATGCAAATCAAGGCGGCGGCGGAGGTGGACCAAACCAATTTGTTGGTGGTGGAAAAAACGGTGGTAGAAATGATTATCAAAACAATAAACGAAGACGTTTGTGAAGCACATTTGCAAACATACTAAATCTATCACATAATAATAAGCCATCGAAATCATACCAATTTCTACATTTTAACTCACTCAAGGTTGTGCTCTACATTTAATTAGTTGACCGTGTGTCCTTCGCCAATGTTTTATGGCAGAGAATAGCCAGCTGAATACCAAGTCTTGGCTCAAACAAGTTCGCAGGTGACCCAAGATACCTAAAAAAGAAGAAAAAAAGGCAGACAAAGTATCTTTTCCAAGGATAAAGTGTCTGGCACTCCACACCTCAAGATTGGCTCATGAAGATTTGCTGGAATTGGGAGAGTAAGCCGATAAGCCATCCAAGATTCACTCAGAGTGCGCACCAACTACATCATGAATTCAAATCTGTAGGTAAACTACATAAGATAAATTTTATAAAAAAATTCTAGAGGCCACCTCTTAGTCTTCCTTCCCGTATTAGTGTCTTGGCAGAGTCTACCTAGAACGTCAACACCTCCTTTGGTGGTATTATAATTGAGGATAATATTCGGTTTTTGACTTCCAGGAATGACAGAAGCATCATCATGAACGGTGGATATGAGGGTTACACGTTTTTGCGTTGTTGGCTTATAAGAAACTGCTGAAATAATATTCGAGAAGAAAAAAGCCGATGATCTAGGCTCCCTGCCATTGAATTTTATATCAACGAATTCAGAAGGTAATTCTTTTTTATTTTTTCGAACCGTTCCAATCATAGTTATATTGTGGTCTTTCAGTAATGTTTCTGCTAAAGGAATACTTGAAAGCCAATTATCCATGGTGAAGTTTCTGTTAGACCCAGGAAAAGGTTCAATAAGTTTGAGGGTGTAGTAGGTGCCAGCAGCTTCGTCAATTAGGTTGGATTCTCTTCCAAGATAAATCATAGCATTGCACATATACAGTATTTTGTTGCATTATCGCAATGATCCCATATTTGTTAGGCTTGTTCGGGATGTACATTTGAAATGGACATCTTCCACGAAATCCAACAAGCTGCTCATCCATTGTGAGATATGGTCCTGGTCAATAGTTTGATTTGCAGTTGCTAACAAATAATTCAAAAAGCTGTGAAATAGGAGCTAATTTAGTATTTCTTTGATCTCTCGTAGTCCGATCATCGAACCGTAAGGCTCGTAGCAAGAACTTGAATCTAGCGTCAGATATAATGGCACGATATTTATCGCCGCAGCACACTTGGTAATGCAGAATTCGAGAATTTATATGATTGTTCTTCATCGTTGCTACGTAGTATAGAGAACCAAAGAGTCCCATCAATTCATCTTTAATCAGGTTACCAGTTGTACTTTTACATTGCACTTTATGCATAGACATTAAGGTTTGGATTTATTTATTCGTATTTTGAGGAATTATTGCCACGATGTTTTGAGAGAAAAACATCGTGGCATGTCTCTACTATCTTCAGTTTGATTATTGGAAGACTCATCTTAACTTTTTTCACCGGAGCCTTGATTTTTTGTTGTGTTTCTGAATGCTTCGTTCTTTTTGCAGTAGAGTCATCTTCTGAATTATGGATCGTGCTCATCAACTCTTCGTCACCAATAATTTAATTTTCTGGCACAGGCTCATATTCTGGTTAAGAATCAGTATCTGATTCTGACTGAAAATTATCTTAATCGTCAGAATCCACATTCCCCAATATTTCGAGAACCTCCTTCTCTGTTAAAATTTTACTTCCCGCGACATTATCTGTAGAAATAAAGAAAAGTTGTTCATTACTACATAAAAGGCTCATCATATTTTATACTTATAAGTGCCATTGATGGTACCCATAAGTCAAAATGACTCATAAAATTTGATGTCATGATTGGTAACCATGAGCCAGAATGATCTGCAAAATTTTACGTTAAAAGGTAACCTTAAGTCATTTCGACTCACTAAGATTTTAACAACAGGTTTTCACTTGACACCAGAGTCGACTTTCTAACTTGCGTCTGCCGGGCTCACGTGTACAACTAAATTGGCTAAAATTATCTGAGCGCTCATTTGTATAACTTCAGTCATTGAGAGAGGGGAACGATTGGAAATTTTGAAAAGAGTCGAGATGACTCAGGTTTCCTTTCCCAAGATAATGAGGAACAAGGTGACGCGGCGTTGGCTACCCAAAATTTAAACTGCCGAATAAAAGAAGAAACGAATTAAAGTTTCCACAGGAAATCTGAAAAACTATTAAGCTGGTACGGAACGACTTTTAAGGTGATTTGTAGCTACGGACGCAACTTGGATCCATCATTTTAATCACGAGATGAATCAATATCCTATGATCTGGCAAAGACCATCATTGCTAATATTGGAAAAATTCAATTACGAGATCAGCGCGAATGGTTTCGTCATCTATTTTCTGAAATTCGGATGGAATTGTTGATTACTTGGTTGTGACTTGGAGTAGGAACTACTATTACAAGGTCTTAGTATACAGGCAAAGCGCGAGGTTGGCAGAAAAACTTCAAGATGGAATACTGTTTCATCAAGATAACGAACTAGCACATAAAGCCAAAGTTGCGATGCCTGCCATTCCTGAGGCGGGCTTTGAATTGCCCGGGCACCCATCCTTTTTTAGGGTATTTTAAAATCATTTTAACAATACCTACTAAAATCGCGTCCTGTCTGTCCGTTCGTCCGTCCGCCCGTGTGTCACACCATTTTTTCTCACAAGCTTCATAAGCTAGAAACATAAGATTTTGTGAGTAGGTGTAAAGTGATGCCCTCTTCAAAGGTTCATCAGAAAAAAAATATTATAAGGTATTCAAGGGGGGTCTCCCCATATAGCGGAGTGGCCCCCGAAAAAAGTTTCATCGCATGTAGGCAAAATGGGTGTCAAATGAAAGGTCTTGATAAGAACTTTTCAAAACAGGTCTTAAAATGACAAATTTTTTTTGAGGGGTGCAGGGGAAAGAGAAATATACGAAAATTTTGAGTCCCCCCCTCGCGATCGGACACCTTTGACCCGAAAAATCTGGAAAAAATCGCAGAGGTGAGACTTTGAAAGCACAAGGGCAGCAAATACCTTAGAAGTCAAAATTCGATCAACTTTGTTAATAATAGTACACATAATAAATTTTAAGTTTTTGCCTATAAAATCAAAATGGGACCCTTAAATTCCCCAAAAACCAGAATTTAAGTTTTTTGAAAGCAATTGTATGTGTTCTGAAAATTTCACAATAATTAAACCATAAACAGCTAAGTTATAGCCGATTGAATATTTAACAATTAGAACAACATTAACACGTGAAATAGGGTTTTCGAATAGAGGTGTTATTTTGATATTAAAAAAATAATGCCATTTTTTAACACAAATGATCGGATGTTAACTTCATTATAAAGAAGAAGGTATGCTTTTAATATTGAAAAATAACATCAGGCAAATGACCACCACGACACGCTTACAGGACCATATCCTTTTCATGAAATTTTCCATAACCAAATCAGAAAGTGGCTGCCCTATGTCCTCGATAACTTCACGAATTCCGTCTTTGAGGTCTTGAATCGACGCTGGGCTGTTGGCGTAGACCTTTTGTTTCACGTGGCTCCAAAGGAAGAAGTCGCAAGGTGTTAAATCACAAGATCTATTCAAAATAACACCTCTTGTTGGAAAACCCTATACTAGGGAGAAACACGTTTACAACGGACCTAGCCACTATAAATATGTAGGAATTTAGATAAAAATTTTAGAAATGGCTCATAATATTGATGACTTATCATGACTAATTAAGCGACGGTGTCAAAAAACTTGAAACAAAATGGCGGTGAATATAAAAATATAATAACCATAATAATTCTTCGAACTCAATTTATGGAATCTGTATATTAGTCAAGTTTTAATATGCAGAATATATTGTTTGATTTACTAATTGTTTTACAATACCCTTCTGGCAGGAGCACTCTCCTGCTACTTCAACTTGTTCTGAATTACCGTTTCTACACATCGTATCGTATGACGTCATCACTATAAACCAATGATATTTACTTTCAAGTTATCGAAATTAAAGAGCTATCCTTTGTTTCTAGAGCAACTATAAAATTTAATAGTGGCCCTTGAACAAACCTTTTTTGCATTTTCTGTTAACCAATTACAAGTACAATGTTGGCTTCAGAAATACGTAACTGTCATCAATGATGTGCCATAAATCAATCAGAACTCACGTTTGAATTTATTTGATTTTGAAAATACAAAGGGAAGCAAATTACCAGGAATTGATTGCGGATATGCGCGCACTTTACATGCTAATAAAATCTAAGCAGCTTAAGAAGATTGACTAGTCGATATTAGAAATTTAGTCACGCTGCGCACAACATAATACATGCCAAGATCGCAACAAGAATACTATGAATGCCCCACAATTAAAATTTGATTTCACGAATAGTTCATGCAAACTGAATACAAATGAAATCGCAGACTGCAGATTATGAGTGCTGGGTTGCGTACTCGTACGCTCAAGTGATCTGAGCTTTGTTTTGAATACACAAAGCTCAATATTGTGATTGCAAAGTAAACTCGGCGCTAGCAGCCTGACAAAATCCAAGCCCATCAAGACAAGGCTTGTTACCAACCAAGGCCAGTACCTTTCCGCATTATTCCTCACCTTAGGGTTTAGATATGTAATCACCCAAAAAAAGTTACCTAAGATCACGTTTTTATGACGAATTCGGGCCTTACTTGCTTGGGCTTGTGTACTTTGAAAATCAATCAGCTAATGTTTGGCATTATTCAAATCCATTCTCCCATGAGGGACGAGAACTATTTATAGGCTTAAGAAATCCACATTGACTAGAATCTTAAAACCAGATTTCAAGACAATCGTCTCTTTGAATTTCGCGGGACGCAAGAATGCGAGTGTAACGAGCTCTCGTCATTTCATAAACATCAACTTCTTCTATTCTAAACCACAAAGCTGAACGGATTTTCTTTGATTGCGGTGATTTTTTTTTGTAGTTGACTCAGCCACATGCCAAATCACGGAATTTAAGAAAAACTTTGGATTTTAATCAATTTATGACTGTGCAAAATCATTTCTACTAATTCCACATGATATGCTTTAAGACGATAATAATTGGATTGAAACATGAAACGAGCCCAGCCCACTCGAAGTGCACGCCAAAACGTTATTTGTGGGATTTGCAATGGGAAAAAAACTTAAAGTAGATCAAAGTGTATTATTAAAACAGATTAAGGTCCGTATGAATCGTACTCTGGCCTGAGGGTATTTCCTTAAATCGTTAACGGTGCGGGTTTTCGATTTCTTTTATAATTCAATAAGATGAATTTGTTTAAGCGGAATCGTTGTAACAAATTTGAGTTCAAGCCTTTCATTTCCCTTTGAATAGGAAACATTTAAAGCGTGAACGTTTCAAGCTTTTCTTATAAGGCATCCAACTCATGAGAATAGAATACCATACATCCTGCTTTCACAGCGGCAACACTCACCCCAACCAGCAGAAAAATACATAATAATAATTTTTATGGCATCCGAGAGCGCCGATAATTCTTCAATTCACTCATGCCCACCGGGCATTATCTGCTCGAATTCAGATTCGATTGTTGTTAATCCACTTCTTTAATTTGAATCAAATCAATTTGTAGGATAATACTTTTTTGCCTTGACGATCCTCTCATCTTACACACATAATAGCAATTGGTTACGAATATTGGATACGAATTGGGCGGTGGAGGATTTTATTTTTGGGTTGTGTGTGCAGCGTATGAGTAATTCATCATTTCGGCTGTGGGATCACATTTCATTTGGACGAAGTTGGTTTATAGCCGTAGTTTAGGAATCTTTTTGGGACTTCTGTTATTATTGTTGTTATCGAGTTACCCAAGTTTGGTAATGAAGTTTTGAAAAGTTTTGTTATTCAATTTCAATGTTTCGGGTATTTGGGTCGCCTGAAAGTCAGTCAGGCAAGCAACAAGCTTAAAATGTAATGATGTTGAGATTGTTGGGTTTTGTATTGCGGTTGTTCTCTTATCGAAACTTTATCTGGAATGTTTGGGTATCCGATTTTCTTTGTTTGTACTAACGATTATTGGAATTCAATTTGTCAATTTTCCTTGTCAAAAAATATAATAGGTAGTGACTGTTTTTAAAAACGCTCAAGCTCTTGCATTATTAGCATCCTTAACTGAGCTGATTATAGTTTCATGTAACTAGATACTGGAGTTTACTGTGTATAATACTCGAAGATTAGAGACTACTTTTATTAAATAATTTGCTTCAATTTTTTTAGGATAAATGGAATGTAAATAATTTATTTGTATCCTCAAGCATACTTTCTACATATGTTCAACTGAAACTTGGGCATTTTTGAAGGATTTTCTTGGCAAAATCGGACGCTAATAGCCACCACCCGTCACAGGTCAGCACTTGACGCAGCTCTTTGCGTACATTCTGGAGGCCAAAGTTTTCATCTGAAATCTTTAGGGTTTCAAAATTAACGTGGGAACATGTTTTTTTTCTTGAACCTAATTTTTCACAGAAAAACATGAACCACATTTTTAGGGGTATAGAATAAAATTTGTCCACATTTTTATAACATTTCCTACAATGAAAAACATTTTACATATTATTTCCAAAGAAAAAAGAATTCTAGAAAACAACAAGTCGAGTAGGCAGGAGAGTGCTCCTGCCAAGAGGGCTTTCTAACATCCTAGGGTTCGAAATGAATTTTCTGATAGCATGAATTAATAACTTGAATTATTCGTCCAATAAAGTAAGATGCTGATTTTCTTACATAAGGACATAACAGCCGCCATTTCGTTCCAGCTTAAACAATTTTTCTGAATGTTCTACGAATGCAACATATTCAAATCAAATACTGTTACTTGAATTTTCAAGAAAATCGAAAAAAGTGTGCCTAGGTCGATTTGAAGATGAAAAATTCGACGTTCCACGGTAAGATGAAAAATTCCATATTCGAAGAAGCCTTAGTTTTTAGAAGCGAAGAACTGGTCCGACTCAGTTTTAATAGCCTGATCGGAATCGAAAATTTTACCATCCAAATGGTTATCAAGGATGGTACTAGGCCAGGGCTGTAGGGTGGATGTGGCATCAGTTCCCAATTCTCCATTAATTTTTGACGGGTTATCAAAGAGGTGTGGGGTCTGGCGTTAACATGATGGAAAATCACGCCTTTGCGATTGGCCCGTTCAGGGCGTTATTTCTCGATTTCTTCGTCGATTTCGTTAGTTGATGACAGTAGACCTCCAAATCAACAGTTTGGTTTCTTGGAAGCAGCTCAAAGTTGAATATATATCCTTGTAATCCCACCACATAGAAAGCATAATCTTCTTTTGCTGAAAATTGGCTTTGGATGTCGATTGTGGGAGTTCGTCTTGCTTGGTCAGTGGTAGTTTTCGGACTAACTTATCGTAAACAATCAATTTTATATCATCCGTTATGATTGTTTTTAGGAATCGGTCGTTTTGGCTACGATTCAGGAAAGAGTCGCATATATTCATGCATTTGGTGAGCCAGATTTCCTTTAATTTGCACCAAACCCAAGCATGCAATTTATTTACGTAAACAAGCCGTTGTAATTGCAAGTAAATGGTTGAATTCAGTATTCCGAACTCCCCTGCTATCTTTTGAGTTGTCATATGCTGGTTAATTTCAAATAATGCCTATATTTTTTCGTCATCAATAGTTGTTGGACGGCCAGTATATAGTGCATCTTGCATATTAAAATATCCTGAACGAAAGCTAGCAAACCAATGCTGACACTGGTGTTCAGTAAGGCACTCCTGACCATAAACATCACACAATTTCTTTCGAACTTGCACCCCATTTTTGTCCTTTCATTAGTAAAACAATAAATATGCCGATAATGCTCTCTTTGATTGTCCAAATTCAAGTTAATTTTTAACTAACTTGTTGATTACTAATGAACTTCAGTTTTTGACTGAAGATAGTCTAAAGTATAGTCTTTAAAAAAGTATATATATATATATATATATATATATATATATATATATATATATATATATATATATATATATATATATATATGTATATATATAAATAGATATATATATATGTATATAAATAGATATATATATATATATATATATATATATATATATATATATATATATATATATATATATATATGTACATATGTGTATATATGTATATAAATAGATATATATATATATATGTATATATATATATGTATATATTTTATATATATATATATATATATATATATATATATATATATATTCATATTTATATAAATATGCATATATATATACATATATATATATATATATATATATATATATATATATATATATATATATATATATATATATATATATATATATATGTATATATAATCAGCACCAATGGCGCGATAGCCTAAGCCGAGTCCTCGGTCTTCCCGCTGGATATCTACCCTTTGATATTCTTTTGGGTAACCGGTTTTCTTCCGTTCTTGGACGTGGCTTGCTCATAGCAATTCGGATAACTTTACGCAAATAGATACAGGTCGATAGTGAAATAATTCATACAAATATTCGTTATAATGATGTCTCTACTCTGTTCCATGTTTCACTAGGTCGTAGATTTTCTGGGACACTTTGCGTTCGAATATATTCACTGCCTTTTTGGATTCGCTTATCAGGATCCATGTTTCACTTCCATATAATACCGCAGGTTTGACTAATGATTTGTAAATATAGAGCTTATTTTGCCTGTGTACAACGCTGGACCTTAGAATGGAAAGTATGCACCAATAGGCTTTATTTGTGACTTTTATGTAGCATCCAATCTTGTCCTTTTTGGCTCCTCTTCTATTCAGGTCGGCTCCAAGATAAACAAAATCATCAACACTTTCAAGGTTATACTCGTAGTCGCCAACAGTCAGATTTTGTCGAACTGGAGTTTTCTTCCCCGCTTGAGTCATTAACTCGCAGGCAAATTCGGATTGCTGCAGATTCTATGTTCAGAAACGAACATTAGGGTACCCGAGGTTTCAGCTGATGTCTTTCTGAAGACGTGTTCCAGTGCCATATTAAAAACGCTGGAGCAAGACCATGCCCTTGTTTTAAACCAGTCCATTATGAAGCTGTAGTTCACCCTTGATTTTGACTTGGGACTCTGAGTTTAGCATCGTGACTTTGACAATGCATGTTTTGTTGGGACGACAAAGTCAAGCATTATTTCGTATAATGCATTTCTGCCGACACTGTCGTATTCTTCCTTGAAGTCTATAAAGAGTTGATGCACATCGATGTTTTGTAGTATGGCTTTAATTTGCTTTCTATGATTTTGAAGAGCACTCCATATAAAAAGCGACGTCTCTATAATTTTGACAGCTTAAGTTGTCTCCATATTCTGCATATTAGTTGCTGCAGTAGGCTGCGCACCTAGGCTATTTAATGATCTCACATTCGAAGTTCCAAAAGAATAGTCCTTTATACGTTGTGGTAGTCGTTACCGTTTATCTAATCTGTTTTGAGGCAGTTGTCCTGGTTCCACGGCAAGTAAATACTAAGTCAAGCGTTGTTAGTACTTCGACTTAGTTAGTTTTTAGTTCGCAAATGGTTTTTATTTCCCACATTCTCGCTGTCCAGCCGGTATCCGGCTCTGACTGCGCGTCTGATCGGGGACCAAAAGCTCCTTTCTGGTATATAGTAGTTAAGTAACCCTCGTTTCCTGATGAAAAACTCAAAATGTTTTCAATTTTCATTAATCTCGAAATATGTACAGCATCAACTACAAGTGAGCAAGAAATTTCATTTATGGCATCCAAATAGTGGAGTTTCTCCAATTAATTCTGAATAAAGTTTATGTAAAATTATTGGAGTTTGAGTCTGCATTGAGGATTTTAGGTCATAGCCATTTTTTTCAAACCTGTTATCGTTATCGTAGAATAGCCTTTCCCAATATTCAATAAGTATAGTACTATCCATTTTTCCAAATTTGAGTAACTAATAATGCTGATTTCGTTGTCTTTAGATCCTCTCCACCACTGGCTAATCATTTAGGATTTGCAGAAGTATGTATTTGGTAATACTTGTCTGAACAGTGTAATCACACTACTGATCTTTGTAAAGTTTTGTTGATTTAGGTTAATGCTTATACTTGTATATTTGGCATAATCAGCCAATATCTGAGTGATTACTGCATATTATTAGCTTCATGTTCGGGTAAATTCTGTCAACTTTGAAAAGCATCCACTGCGTTGCTTAGTCATCTTCACTATTTTTCTAACGTTTAATCTGCATGTTTTCCACCTCCGGGTAAATCTAAACCTTGATGCTAACTCTAATAAGCCGTTGAACTTGATTATCTACATCTTAATTTCTTATTTTCATTTTGCATAGGAAGCTTGTAGTTTCCATTGATATTATCGAAAATGTGAGCGAATTTGAGTATTTAGGCGCCAAAATAACGAAACCCGGTAATGAAAGTGACGAAATACGCCGAAAAATACAGCTTGCAAATAAAATATTTTATTCAGTTTTGAGATCTTGAAGATCTGCTGCATGGATAGGAAAACAAAGCTTCAAGTATAAAAATTGGTAATGAGACTTGTGTTATGCTATGGATGTGAAACATGGACCCTAACCCATGCATCCGCAAATATATTGAACACCTTTGAGCGACGGGTCCTGAGGCTAAAAATAGGAGGGAAGCTAGACGGGGACCAATGGCGAACTTGATACAACCATGAGCTGTATAAAATTTTCGACGAGCCGGAGGTCGCAACGATTATAAGACTGCGGAAGCTGCAATGGGCTGGCCACATGAATCGCATGGACGAAAAATCATTCCGGTTGATCCAGATGAAGACCGCACGTCAATATCACCTCTTGATAAAGTGTATGCAACTCATTAAAAAAATAGGATCAAGGAACAACTTCCAGAACAACCTGCCGATTACCTTGCGTATTAGCATACCAAGTCTTAGTTCCGCCAGTTCAACGGTGCGTCCAGTTACTAGCGCCGCAGCATTATTTGCGTAGCCGATCAGGCGTGACTCATCGGGCAGCTCTAGTCTCAGGAGCACGTCGCAAGATATATTCCACAAGTCTGGATCACGGATAGATCTTTGAGGAATACCTGGAGTACCTTCCATCCTTCGTTGGCCCTGCATCATGTCATAAAGCTTAAAACATGTCATGTCATAAAGCAGTCTCCAAGTAGCCTCTCAAAAGCCGCATAAGATATTCTGGAACTTAAAATAGTTTTGCAGCATATCTAGAACATCCACCCATCTAGTGGAGTTGAAGGCGTTCCGAACATCAAGTATCTCCAACAGAACTACCGTCGATTGGTAGGGCTGCTTACCTTCGCCCGTTTGGACCGTGCTCACCACCCCTGCAATCGTATCTATGGTGGAGCGTCCTGCTCTAAGGCGGCACTGCTGACGAGATACGTGCCCAGCAGAAAGAATTGCGTCAGTGACTCTTCTTCCCTTGATGAGATTCTTGAGCACTTTCCCAGCGGTGTCTAGCATGCATAACGGGCCGTATGCAGATGGTGACCCGGGATTCCCCTTCCCCTTGTTGCTCAGTACGATCCTCACTACCTTCCAATGTTCCGGAAATACCCGTTTCCGCAGGCAAGCGTTAAATGTACTGAGCAGCGAATCTGCACAATGATGTTAAACGAGCTGCAACCTCTCAGCTGAGATGCCGTTTGGATCTGGAGCCTTCGTTTTTGCAAATGACAGGACTGCCACTTCCAACTCCTGACGCATGAAAAGGGGGCATTCGACTGCTGTTTAGCCATGAAAAGCATCAACATGGACGGGATAGGCTTTATCCGCCCATCCCGTGCCCGTTATATTTCCTCCATCTTGTCTGCTTCATATGTGCAGGGCGTGCGTAGGGCACCAAGCCTCCGCATAACTAGCTTTTAGCCAATGGCTCACAGATCCTGAGTACTAGATCATGACGGCAGCGACCCTTTTTGCTATTATCAGTTTGCTTGCATGCCTCGTCCCTGTTCCGTGCCCGTTGAGCTTTATGTAACCCTGATCTCCTGCAACACATCTGCGTAGAATTGGCCATCCTTGGGTTTCATTAGCAATGCCTGCCGCCGGGGTCTTCGTCCTAGCATTTTCTTTTCTGTATCGTATCGGGTGCATCTTTTTGTTAGGCATCTATGAGAATTCTTTGTGTTTGGCTACATAATTGAGTTGATTAATAAATTTCTGAAAAATATTAGGGAAGAAAACCACCTTCTTCTAACATTTTTCTTCTCTAATAATTTTTCAGAAAATTCTAATTTTTGTTTTGCGAGTCATATTCAGATTTGATTCGCTTCATAATTTTACCTGCTTTTCGGATCTTTCTGATAGCGCTCAACGACTATTGTATTTTCCAATCTTCTCTCTTATAATGCTTTATTTAATTTTCGGCGATGGCAGCAACCTCGCGCAATAGAACTTCGTTGGTTGCCTCGCTTTTTTCTTTTTCTACCGCAATTTGCTTTTCGACTTCGGGATAATTCGTCATGCACTCCTCTCTTATAAACTGTTACGAAGTGCGCGCAGTTTTTTTATGCATATATATATATATATATATATATATATATATATATATATATATATATATATATATATATATATATATATATATATATATAATATAATAACATATGTGCTCTCTAAGCCTTCGTTTGAATGTGTAGTCAGGGAGCCCATGTGAGGGCTTGCGCCAGCTCTTATAGAGACAGGTGCTCAGAGCCAGACCAGCTTCAATCAGGAGTCCGTCTCAACTAAACCTACACCACCAATTCATCGGTGCAATCCTCGAAAGTACTCCCATGCTGCCAAGGCTTCATTGTACTTAGAATGAAGCCGTTCGTGCGTGAGTGCCCCTCGCTAGTATCGTGTCATGCAATTAGGACCAAACTATCACAGCCGCGAAGCCAAAATGTCAGTTCCAATTCAATATCTTATTCGTAGTATAGAAAACGTTGCCAGGTCATAGTCCACGGAGGAACCTTACGGAAACCTCCACTTCGTTGGGTACGTGAGGGAGGAACTTCTCAAAGAATGCTAGTTTCCAAGAAGACTCTTGTCAACCAACACGCTCCCTGCAAGGAGTACTTGAACAGTTGAATTTGGGTAACATAACACAAATTTACGCATTACTCTCATTTAAAACTGCCATCGTTTTGTTTTACGATTGAAGATGTCACTGAACAACCTCTCTTTTTGAAACTTTTGTACAAATCCTAACAAACCGGTAGTGTCTGAATCGATTGGAAGCGCATTTTGTTACATAACTACTTATGTTGAAAAAAATTAGCCACCTATATGGGGATCCTTGAATCAAACTGAATTCTTATTCAGCCAAAAACTTTCAAGAAATCATCACTTCTAACCGTTTCACTAATCTGATGGCTGTAGTTTCTAGAACTTCGAGGGGTTTTGTATTTTAGTACAAAACTCTCAAAAGGGCATCGACTCTGTTGCAAAACAGTTGAAGATTTTTGTCGCATTGCACGTTATCCAAAATTTTAGCCGAAATTATCTAAAACTTACACTAACAATTTTTTCTTTTTTGTGGTTTGGTAATGAATGCCATTTACGCACTGAGTGCTCGCGAGCGACTGCACTATCCACTAAACACCTCCCCTATCAACCTGAGACCCTATTCTAGAACCGTTTGACCCATTACCTCGGGCCAGGTCTCGTTTTGCTATGCGGTGAGGTGCCTTCAAGCTGGGCGATCGATCCTCCAACGGGAGTAGAGGGAGAAAGAGGAATTGTGAGACAAGCGATACCCCAGCCCCGACGTTCCCGGCTGGTGTGAGTCTTTTTTATCTTTTAAGACTACCCGAACATAATGTGCCACATGGTTCCATTTGTCAACCAATCCAAGCATCACCGCGACTATTCTTGCAAAGTGAGCTCTTCTATTTCCTCGTGGGGGTGCTGACGCAGCTTGTCCTACTTTCTACCTGCAAAAAATATGTCTCAGGCATCGTCTTCCTCTCCTGGGCAAAATCTACAGTCGGAGGATCGTGACTTACCAATCGTGTGCAGGTAGGACTCAAAATACCCATGCCCGCTTAAAAGCTGGGTCGTATAGAAGTCAGCCTCACCATGCCTTTTGCCACGGTCTCAGATTCGGTATGAGCCATACAATCCACCTTTCCTTCCTACAATTCACCCAAGACTGCTGCCAATCGTTAAGCGAGCGCTGTCTCTCTACATCGTTAAAGCAAATTCAACCTGTGCAAATAAGATAAGATCTAATAAGACCCATACTCCTCTATGGTTGTAAAACGTGGACATTTATGAAGGTATCGGAGCCACCACAGATTTCTTCGGATCATCATAAATTTTTCAGTAACATGAGTGACAGCAAAATTACCTTTTAGATCTCCTTCAGTCAATAATGTTAGTAAGGCAGGAAACAAAACATGACTGCCGCTTAATATAGAGTAACAATAGGGTTTCTTTTGAGTCGAACATCTGTGCATGTCATTGAAGTTCTGCTTGAGTGTTTTTCATTATTAGCGTCTGCATATCCTAAGTTGACTGCAAACCCATCTAACGGTAGCATACACCTGTATACCCAACTTGTCAAAAGCTAAAGAAGCTTAAGCTTATTGAAGATTTGAATGAAAATAGAAAAAATAACCTTGCAATAAAGAATTTTGTCAGCTTCTTTCATAATGTCCATGGCGCGACAGGTCAAGCCGGGTCTTTGCCTCCAGGATACATTTTCTTCAGTCAGCATGCTTCTGCAACCTCGTTCGCCAGTTGATCACTCCCAGCAATGATCTGTTGTCAGCCTCTATCGTGTCTTCCCACTGAGTCCTCGGGCTTCCTGCTGAATTTCTACCTTGTGCTCTACCCTTTGATGTTCTTTTGGGTAGCCGATTTCTTTCCATTCTTTCTATATGGCAGCCCATTGCAATTTGCGTAACTTTACGCAGGCAGATACAGATGGCTCGTCAAACAGTTCAAAAACTTATCGGTGCGACGTAGTCTCCGCTCTGTTCCTTGATTCACTGAGCTGTAGATTTTTCAGAGCACTTTTCGTACAAATATGCCCACTGTCTCTTCGGATTTGCTTGTCAGAGTCCATGTTGCACTTCCGTATAACAGCACAGGTTTGACTAGTGATTTTTAAATACGAAACTTAATTTGCCTGTGCGGAACTCTGGACCTTAGAAGGGAAGTACGGAGCAATAGGCTTTATTTGCCGCGTTTATGTGGCGTCCAATTTTGTTCTTTCTTTGTCTCTTCTATTCAGGTTTGCTCCAAGATAAAAAGAAATTAGTCACATTTTCAAGGTTATAGTCTCCTATGGTCAGGTTTTGTCGAACTGGAGTATTCTCCCTCGTTTGTGTCATAAATTTAGTTTTAGTTTCATTAGCGAGCAGGCCAATTCGGTTTTCTTCAGATTCTAGGCTCAGAAATGCTCTTTTAGTATCTGAGAATGAACGTGCCATAATATTGATGTCATCAGCACATACTGCAAGATTCTTTACTCTTTCAATAATATGTTTCATCATCAAAATGAAATTAAAAGTAAAGGTCGCAAACCTCCAATGATGTCAAATTAAATTCAATTTTACTTACTACCTTTTACTTTTCCATCGAATACAACGAGATTCAATTCTATACTCGGCTGCGAGTGGCAGCTAAAAGCGGAAACTTGTTCCAAAGTTTCCCTGTCTACAAGCCACCAAAAAAATCTTCAAATACATTTCCTAGGAAATTCCCAAATTGAAAATCTCTTAGGCTGATCACATAAGCCTGAATAATGATTCATTAAATTGATATTATAGGCAAGCATGCTAAGTTACAACATTACATTGATTTTCAGCTTTCCGGCCACGAAATGCATACTACAGCGCACGAACCAGCGAACAAGCGGCTGGAGACAATGTGTTTTTGTGTTCTTTCTTACACTTGGGACTTTCAGTGTCATTTGACCGAGGAGGAGCAATAAAAGCAAAAAGAAGCCGTCGAGGTCCGGCTTGTCGAAATGAACCATGTAACTACCATAGCCGCCACGTTTTGGTACTTTACTGAAAGTAGCACTCAGCCACGAATACATCAATAGAATTTTAATTTTGAGGACTTTTCCGGCCATGCATGGATCAGACGACGAAGCGATGACGACGGATGGATGGATGATACATCAAACTCCTACAATCGACTCCCCAACAAGGCTCACTTGGGTACAACGAATAGCATGCATGTATCTGCGGAAAGTATCTCGAAATGCAAAGTGATGTAGCGCGGGATTACAACGAGACTTCGGCTTAGATTGTATCTGTAGGAAGTATTGGATCAAGATAAGATTTACGCGTTTCAAAAGTGACCACAACGAGTCCTTCCCGTTCTCCGTCGAATCCGTTGGCCTCCAGTTTCGATGACAATCTGGTAATTCTTTCAAATCAACCACTTTGTCTTTTATTTGTTTTGACGCTGTAACGTGATGTGGTTTCGAAAATGGTTTTTTGATTGAAACTTTTGATTCGATTGAATAAATTATGTTGGAAATTGAAAGGAAGCTTGATTGCTTTACGTTCGACTATTTCCCGGCGTTTAAATTGTAATGTAAGATTTTAAGTAGAAATTTTTCACTGTGAATGCTAATAGAGACATCATAGCAATTTCAATGGTGATTTTCGCCCATTAAGAAGATAGTAAAGCCAGCATTCATTGATTTCTCGTCCTGGTCTTGGGAAGAATAGAAAGAATGAAATGAATGAGAAATTTGACCTTCGTTATTGAGTTCACTCACATGAGTGAGCATTATTTTGGCCTCAGCAAAAAGCATCGTAATCACTTCAATAAATTCTCTCTCTGGTTCGATGATGATTCGTTGTTTCTTGATTATGACTCAGCAACTAAAATTAATTTTATTGCTATTTCATAGATCGCTTGATTATTTGCAAATTTCTATTGCAAAAACCATATGCATCGTGGTCGAAGTGAGCAGACAAAAGTCTCCCGATCAAGGCTACTGCCGCCTGCCTGCAAATGGTAACGAAATTCATTCCACATTCGTTTATTTTATAAATCGGCCATCCAAATTGCATTTATACTCGTGTGTGTATACAATTTCATCGCCATTAACAATAATCGGACACTTGTTTGGATGTGAAATTTACGAGCTGCCTTCCGAAGAAGAACACTCAAACAATGCAGTGGACATGGAATTCATAAACACTACAAAATGCCCTTCTCAATGTTATCGATATAATTCTATCGGCTCATATTTCAAATAAACAATGGTAACACGGGCACGAGCAACAATAGGCTAACACAGCATTTCAGGGCTAAATGTTGCTATGTAAGCCCCATTATGCGAGGATGAGAATGGATAGAAAGCTGGGACGCTCGGTATAGCCCAAAGAAATTCGGAAAGAGTGGCGAGAAGGAGACATGTTGGAAGAACTTGCACGAAAGCAGTTTTTTATATCATGTTTATATCCTTTGTTCATGGGTTATGCCTTAAATCTTAACTTGTTGGGTGTTTATCGCCGTGATAGGTGATAAAATTTATTAGATAGTGAGTCAAGATTGCCTGCTGTATAATAAGAGCAGGTGAGTTTGCTGTTAACAATAACATTCTTGAGCGTTGTTGAATTATTTGCATTTACAAGTGAGGTGATTTGTAATATGAATTCAGAACAATTGATGGGAGCTATTACCCGGATGCTTCGGCAGACTTTGTGCCACAGTACACTTCAAGAAAATATTTATAAATGTATGTTGGATAAAGCTGAAGTATCAATTTTTAAATAAATTTTATGTCGATACTGTTGTAAGCTCTTATTTTGATTTATAATTGCAAATTCATCTTACCATTTTGATTGAATCAACATACATATTTTCTTCAGCATAAAGCCCTCTTTTTGTATGTATCAATCTTAAGTATAGTTTTTAATTGGGAAATGAACACAAACAAAAGGCAATAATATTTAGCCTATTGGTTTCATAGGGAGGCACTCATAACTCGTTTCAGGGCTTCGCTATTTAAAGAAAATCAATTGCCACCAGGAGAAATGTTTGCTTTGCCTAACTAATAATGCGTCTTATCAAACATTTTCTTAATATTATTGCGTGAGGTTAAGGATCATGCCATGTATTTATATAAAATCCATGAAAGGCATTCGATTCCTTGTTCTCATTACTAGCAATGAAATTTTACTAATCCTAGTAGTAGCCTAACCGGACATAGCCCATTTGTTAAGCATTCAATGCTGATGGGTTTACCTTATAACGACTTCTGCCGGAATTTTAGATGAGAGCAGAAGTAAAAACGTCTTCACTTCTTATATAAATTTCAGGTTCCGTATGCACGTACTAACACCTTTGTCGACTCTCCTTTGCTACGCTTACCTTGTATGCACAACCAGCAAAGTCTTGGTCCTCTACCACAATCTCTTGGTGTATTCAAAACTTCAATGAAAAATCAAATTTATAAATATTCCTATAAATCTTAATTTTTAATATCGTTTTATGATCTTTTCTCTTTAATTTCTGACATATGTATTTTGAATTCATATGTTTGTTTTTATATATTATATTAATTGACTTGTAATTGGACTACTAGTCTGTAAGTTGATTTCTGAAATAAATAAATAAATGCCCGGTCCTTCCAGAGAGAAGAATAAGTCTCTCAGTTTATACTTCTACACTAACCTAGACGAAGTATCCTCAGTAGATTTGGAGAGGATCATCCAGTTTGTTAAAACCTTAGGATGGTTCTTTTCATGAAAAATTCGTGTCTATTTATTTGCGTTATCATAATTCGCAGAAAATGTGATTTCAATTCTTTTTAAGGCTTTGCTAAATAATTTAAGAATACCTTATTAAGATTAGTATCTGTCAGTCCGTTCGTCAGTGCATTATAGCAAGTTTCCTCGTAAAGCATATAAGCTAAAACCATAAAATTTTGTATGTAGATCAAAAGTAATACCATTTTCAAAGTTTCAATACAAAAAAAATTGTAAAGTTTTCAAGAGGAAGCTAGCCTGACAAAAGCTATTGCTACTAAAGGTAGCCAAACGATTTGGCGCGACCCTTTCAAAACAGGACTTAAACAGGCATTGAGGAATACGGGGAAGGGTAATGTACAAAAAATGTGCGTCCCACCTACTTGCAATTGGACACCATTGATCCGAAAAATGGAATGGAAACATGGGAGTGTGTACGTTTTTATGTGTGTAAGCCCCAAAAATACCTCAGAAATCAAAACTCGATCAATTTTTATAATAATATATTTTATAATAATAGAACATTGACTGACATTTGTCGAATTTTATCTCTAGGCATCAATAACCTCTATACGTCTATACCCGTCGGTGAAACACTGACCGTGTTAAAAGAAAAAATTTCATTCAGTAACAATCGACAATTCACAGACCAACACTGAATTTCATAAAAACCACAATCAACCAGAACTGTTTTAGGCTCAATAATAGCACATAAATTGCCAAGGACGGGTTGAGTATTGGACATATAATGTCCTCAATAATGTCAGAAATATTCTTACAATCTTTGGGAGAAGTCTTTACACCCCTTATTGTCAAAAACTTCAATGTAATATTTTACAAACGATATGTGGATGATTGCTTCATCGCTATTGATTCAACAGAAACCCCCAACGGTCCTACTAACTACTCCAATGAACTAAACAACATTTACCGAATAACTTGTAATAATGGATACAAACAACTTGACACTGACTAAATTATTACACAGTACAAACAAAAACAGGAACATCAACTGACTGAAATTCATAAGTATGATCAACAGTGGATTTCGTTAACATACGTAGACAAAGAGACATCTTCTTCTTAGCACTACAGCACCTCTCGGGCCTTCGCTTCCTGCAAATAGCGCCTCCAACTGTCTCGGTCCATTGACGGCGTCCTCCAATTTCGAAATCCAAGTAGCGATGAACTGTCTTCGTTGACCGAGTCAGGCCAGCGTTTCCTCGGTTTCCTCACTAGTCTCCGGCCTTCAGTTCTCCCAACGAATACCTTTTTGAGTATCCGTTGTTCGTCGATACAATTCAAGTGTCCAGCAGATTGCAGCTTGCGCAGTCTTACAATCGTTGAGACCTCCGGCTACTCGAGAATTTCATACAGCTCATGGTTGTATCGGATTCACTATTGGTCCCCCTCTAGCTTCGGTCCGGTTATTCGCCTCAGGATCCATCGTTCAAAGGTGTTCGATATATTTGCGGATACGTAGGTTAGGGTAATGTTTCAAACATATACAAACTAGCAAACTTCTTTAGGAAATACATCCTGGAAATCGCATTCAAAACTAATAAGAGCATTCAAAAAAACTGAAACCAAAACTGAATATCAATATACGAGGACAGCGGTATGTACAAGCACTTACGACGTTTCTTACAAAACAAGGGCAGACTCCAATTATGCAACGCACCTACAAAAGCACGCACACGAGCCTGACGTAATGATAAACTCTATGACATTGCTACACAAATAAAGCAAATGGCCAAAACTTGACATCCTAGAAAGTCTTGAAATATATAAACATAGAAAAATAGACGGTAACATAATCAACGAGCAACTTATTACAAATTTCGACGCAATTTTTTCAGCATTAGACCACACTCTCCAACGGGAACGAGATGAAACAGAACATACGCAAAAGCAAAAAAATCCTAATATCTCTCTGCCTGAACTAATTTAGTACTTACCTAATTTAGTACTTATCTGCTTACCCCATCCTACACCTATATAAAGTCATTTCCTTCCACACATCCTTTAGATAAGAACATGACTCAAAGAAGTCGAAATGCGTTTGCCCACACAACAAAGCAAGGCCCGATGGCTTTTTAAGAAAAAAAAATATTACATTTTATGAATTTGATGTTTTTGCCTATAAAATCCAAAGGGGATCCTCGTTTTAGGACTTCTTAGTAACTGGTGTATGTATCCTGAATTCACATGAATTGAGCCATAAACAACGAAGTTATAGTCGATTGAAAATTCGCCGATTATAATAACAACACGCGATGCGTTTGCACGCGACTTGAGCAATAACGAATTTTGATGAAAATTTTAAAAATGATTTGTAGCATTTTTATGTTATCATGACCATTCAAACAAAGAGCTAAGTTTTCATTTTAAGAAGACGCTTTTTGAGTTACTAGTAGCTTTAAAAAATCCCTTCTAGTAGGAGCACTCCTTTATTGCTTAGGTTTTTATTGTTATAATTTTTTTTTTTGTATATCTTATACGATCAGCTAAACTTCCTTTGCTGAAACCATCCGGCAACAATGACATAGCAATTGAAAATTAATTTAAGTATGCTCTTTTTATTTTCTTGCTAGCGTCTTCTCTCACAGCACTTCTAACTCTCTCTGATGAAAACACCATTGATGTTAGAATATTTCCTTGAAAATTCAGCCTTACCCATGAACTTTGATTTGCTTATGATTCCAATTTATAGTTTTAGAGCTCATATAAGTATTTTAAATACAAATATCCAATCATCGTGCATACGAGTACACTACTTTCTAGAGGGGTATTTTAAATTTCTTAATGTTTCTGAAAACCAATTCTAGAGATTTGATATTGTAAAGTACGTTATGACCTACATTAAGCATACTTATGTTAAAAATAAAAGTGTTGTCTTACCACACTTATAGTTAAAAAAAGTTAAAACCAATGAATATATCTTGCACTTAACGCATTATCCTATCAATTCCTAAGCAGAAACTCTTTAAGCACTAATGGAACTTTCCACATTAGGGCTTTATGGGGTTTTTCTAAACAAAAAAATTTTGATTTGTGAAAATTAAAATAATACTGAAATGTCTTGGCATAAGCTTACCATTTTACGTGCATACATTTATTTTTCTTTTTATTTGGGAGGTAAAGACTAATTACGCCCTGAGTGTCGTCTCCCAAATGCGCGCGACATCTAGATTACCACTAAACATCTCCCATGTCATGTCATGTCTCAACCCCGACGACCGTGGCTGCTGTGAGTCCCTTTTATTTTTTAAGGACTGCCTGAGCGAAATGTGCCACATGGTTTCATTTGTCAACCGATGCAAGCATCTACTCGAATAAACTATCCGGGAAAAGCTCTCCTATTTCCTTGTAGAGGTTCCGGTGCAGCCTGTCTCAACTCTTGCAACCAAAAAATGCGTAGCGGGCATCGTCTTCTTCTCCTGCGCAAAACCTACAGTCGGGTGACCGCGACTCACCAATCTTGTGCAAATAAGACTGAAAACACCTATGTCCACTCAAGAGTTGAGTCAGGTAGAAGTCAGTCTCATCGTGCGTTCGATTGAGCCACGGTCTCAAATCAGGGATGAAGCGAACAGTTCATATTCCCTCGTGCTGTTCAGCCAAGACTGCTGCCAATCATTGAGTGAACGTTGTTTTTCCTCGCGGCTAACTATCTCCATTGTGTCTTCGTTCCGGCGCAGGTAAATAATACGGCGCTCTCTACTAAATAGGACGATAGGTATCATGCCTGCAATAACTAGCACCGCTGAATCAGAAACTGTCAGATATGAAGATGCAATCCTCAGTACTCCTCCTTTCTGTACCTGTGCCAAGCGTTTTCAATACAGCTTCTTGTTGAGAGCGCTGCCCCGTATTTTTGCTTCGTACAGTACCACCAACTTTACAAGTATCATCAAAAGTCGGTTTCTTGATGGTTTGGTACCCATAAATTGGCCATAAGTCGATTCAGAGCCAATTCGCCTAAAGCAGCTTTATAAGCTGTTGCCCTGATTTGCTCAGAGAAACTCATCTTTGATTCGATCGGTAGCCCTAGATATTTCAATGAGGGTTTTAATTCAACCAGTACTTCCCCAATACTGATCGATCTTTCTCTGGGAATTCTCTTGTTGATCAGTACGAACCTCAATACCCTCCAATGTTTCGAGAAAACTGCTTCCCCCAGGCAAGTGTTGATTATACTGAGCACCAAGTCAGGACAATGGGAAAAGACGAGCTACAATCTCTCAGCTGGCACACCTCCTGGACCTGGAGCCTTCCCTGGTTTCAATGGTAGAACTGGCTCTTCTAGTTCCAGCCACGTGAAGTATGGGCGTTCGACTGCTATTTTGCCGTGGGCAGCGTCAATATGGACGGGATGGGGGGGAATGCCCACACTATCTCGTCTATCTTTTCTGCGTAGGGCACCAAGGGCTTGCGTAGGGCACCAAGCTCCCGTACATATAGCTTGTAGCCAAGGCCCCACGCATCCTTATTCATATTATCTACTAGATCTTGCCAGCAACAAGCCTTACTGCTGTTAATCATTTTGCGAAGACATTTCTTGGCCGACTTACATGCTGGTAACCAGTTGCATGCCTTGTCGTAGTTCCATCCCCGTTGAGCTTCACGTCGAAGCCTGTGACACTCTTCTCGCTTTTAAGTGATTTCAGTCGACCACCAGTACACTGTAGGCTGACGTGATGATACTCATAATCGAGTTCACCACGTCTTGAGCTGTTAGCTCTTCAGTGCCCCGCAAATCTTCCAGCAAATGTGCACCTGTTGTAAACACCTCGATCAAACTACCGACATCCATTCTCCCAACGTTCCACCCAATCGTGAAAGGTCGAGAGCATGGGCGTTGGGAGACAGCGTCGTGGATCTCAAATAGAATGTACTAATGGTCACTGGCTGAGTAGTTTTGTCCATCGCTCTACACTTGAAAATCAGCACTGTTCTGAGCCCAGATTGCAGCAGTATCAGTTTCAGCAGGGTACCATGATGACGAACTTTTGTCATGGTATTGCTTCCTCAGCAGCAAAAAGTCGGCTTTCATGTCGCTCTCAAACTTCTCAAGCATGTTACTTGCAGAATACGGGTCGTCAAAGTTTTGCTTTTACCTTGACTACAGGTTCCTGAAAAACTCAACAGAATTTCCTGATCCTAAAACGTGCTTCGAATTCGGTTTTGGTTCAGTTTCCCTGCAAAGAATGCAGTGTGCCTTCCTCGACCATTCTTTTCTTTTATGTCCCATGTTGCCGCATTTGTAGCATAGGGAACTCCTATCGGCTCCCTTGAATCTCTTTGCGGTATGACCATAATCAAGGCACTTAAATTATAGAAGACGTACTGCTCTATCTTGGTGCCGGGTACTTCGTTGTGGCTTTTTTCTCTTCTCTCTTGTATCGGGTGCTTCTTTTTGCTGGGCATCTATGAAAACTTTATTTTCTGGGACATTTGGTAGACTTTTTTTGGTGGCTTTCTTAGCTTTCTTATGCACATTAAGTGCCTCCTCTTTCCTCTTTTTATCCTGGGCTCCTTCGATTGGACTAGAGGCCATTCTTTTGATGATACTTAGTGTTGAAGCTACCTGTGCTTCCTGAATAGACTTAGCCCTCAGCTCTCCTTTAGCCTTCTGTTCTTCTTCGGTCTACTTCAGCCTTCAACCAGCTTCGCTGGGGATGCTCAATTCGATCTCAGGAGCCTGGTCCTCCCACGCTTGTTAATTGTTTTTTTGCGAGTCACATTATGATTCACTTCTCTTCAGAATGCTTCCCGCTTTTCAGATTAATCCTTCTCCTTGATAGCGCTCAACGGCGTTTGTATTTTCCAACGTATTTTGCTTCGGTTTTGAGATACAATGCTTCAGTTACATTTTCGTTGATGTCAGCAACTTCGCGCCCAACGGCACATGAATGGGCTCCTGCCGCGGTTTGTTTTTCAACTTTGGGGTGGCTCATCACGGGCTCCTAACTTATAGAGCGTTCTAGATTGTGCGCATTTCTTTACCCCGCCCGAACGCTGCAATTTTATCCGACGCATATGTTTGTGAATCTTTAGTTTCTAGTAAAGTCTTTAATGTATTAGTCATTGCTATGCCCGGATGGAACATGCACTTCCGTTTACTCGTCCATTTGTCGTCTGTCCCTGATTTTTTAGCCGACGTTGCTGCCACTTAAGATGACGCCAGATTGTTGGTTCCCCTATTGGAGCCTGCGTTATCCTTGAGACATTTGCTATGGCTTAATTTTCGGGTTTTGCTGACTTTCCCCACGATCGGTCCCTTGTTTCGGCGGTGTTTGCGCTAACAAGGATCTTCGCCTGCATAGATTTTCTCCGTCGGGGCCAAGATTGCTTGTAGAGATATCTGTTATAAAAGCCAAATTCACCACTTCTATAACATTGCAGTCGACAATGACGACGGCCGGGAGCCTGCCCGCTCATAACCCTCTGCAGCCGGCACTTGGGATCCGACCCCCGACACGGTAAGCTTTTTCTCCTCGACTTACATTGCCTTTTTTCCTGAGTTCCTTTCCATAGCGTTTTACCTACCGCCAGGGACATTTGCATTCTCAAAGGTTCGCCAAGCCTCGAGGCTCCGCTCTCGGCTGCCATTTTTGCCCCAGACTACCTTCCCTCAATGAACACGGGTCGCTTAGTACCCCGAGGATCTGGGGCCATGTAGCATCCTCGCTTCCAGATGAAATTACATCAAAAGTTCTGAAACAAGGTTTTCTTACATAAGAAAAGCGTATGTTAATTTTATATTGAACATTGCAAGCCACATATTTTATCAACGTAATTTGCATACAAATGAAAACAATTTTAATGAACTTTGTTCCTATTCCGTTTTATTTTCACTGAAATGGAGCTTCAATTAACCGAATTTATCTTGCTTGAAAAAACAGAAGACGAATTACCTCGCTAACGACACAAAAACAACTTGGACGTCGACTCCGACAAAAGACTTGAAATTATCACTTCCCAGACTGCACCACCTACGCTACGTTCGCATAGTGCTCCATTTCATGTTAACGTTAATTAGAAATGACATGGCTCGAGGCAGATAATAAAAGAAAGCACTTAAAAGTGTGTGACGATACGTTACGTTACTGTTGCGGTGCAAAGCGGTCTTCCTTATCGTGCGCCACTTTGCTCGTATTGCGGGAAGGAAAATTTTAGCGTGTGGAATAACACGATTCTAGCTGTGGTACTAGATTAGGAGCAGATTCTCCAATCTTTCTATCTTCCGGTTGAATCCACCATCGTTCCGTACAATCTAGCCAGCAAAATGGTTTGGGACTAAGATGAGCCTCGACAGACGAGCAAATGGCCGAGCGGACGAGCAACATCGCTTCAACAGAATAGAACGACAACGGACCAATTATACTACTTCCAATCCCGGACAAACCAATTAGAGCGGTAATTGCTTAATGAAATAATCAAATACCACCAGTCGAGCTGCAAGTGCCTGACTTTTATTTCTTCAGACGTTTCACGTAAAGTGCTTCGAAAACTGAAACTTTGCCACACTATCAAGCATCAAGTACTGTATATCTGACCAAAAGATCATAAGGCGCAATGAGGTCATTCGGAGAAATCAGAGCTCAGAAAGGTCACATCGATAAAATTGGGAAGGTGCACAAATTTGCAGTGCCTGGCAAGTGCTGATAGGAATCAGTGGGAACCTAGGGAAAGACAGGGTCGCCTTTAATTTATTCATTAACGTCTTGTGCACTAAAATCTCTATCAAGCGCCGCTTGGCATTTTTTGTCGAGTTTCACTGTGCAGTGTCTTCTTGCTATTGTTGCTTTCTGTAGGTCGTTTCCAGGTTGTGATACCACGTTCCGATAACGATACAACAACGAGTCAGCCCCATTTAACGTTTCGTTTCCTTGACTTGCTTCGGGCCAAAAAATCTTTTGTTTAATCGACACTAAATTGTTGTCGATGGAAATTGTTCATAAAACGAACTAAGGCTGATTACGAGTATTTCAGAGATGGAATCTGGCTGGAGGTTTCTTCGACAGGAATAATTTGGTTGTCTTTAATCTTTAATGGAAGTTCGAACTTCGAAACAACGGCAACGAGCGAGCACTAAAAGAAATGGAAAAACGTCAATTATCATCATCGGGCCCATAAGGCAAATCAGAGCGTTTCGAATTCGACGGACGATTGGCTTTTCCTTATCGCTGGATTTTTTTAAATGTCCAACAAATCTTTAGAAAGAAAACTCAGATAGTGCATGCATACATCTAAACGTACAAATAGGGTACGTATGTCTCCCTGGCGCCAGTTCTTAAGATGCTTTGTATGCCTTTCGGCGCTGTTTCTCATATTTCGTTGTCGTTGTTGTTGCCGCCTTCGACTATCATATGGTGGATTCTTTCATGTATCAGGGCCGAAGGAGGAAGAGGAGGTATAAAGTGTAGTGAGCACCTTGTCTGTGCTCTTATCAGCGCTATAAATTACGCAGTGAGATGAAAGGAAGTGATGAACAGCCTTCCACTTGTTGAGCAGGCACTTGACGTGTTTCCATAGGCGCTCCTTAGCACTTGATGAATACTATAGATATGGCAGGAATGCAGGACGAATGCTTTTAGTCGCGTTTCATGGTATTTGAAACGTTGAAGTGACTCTCAACCTTACTATAATTAGTAATACGGTCGCAAATGGAGCTCTGGGCTGAATACACACTTGACTGAAACAAGAATAGGACTTATGAGATTAAATATTGGAAGTTATGCGTTTAAATTATTGTGGAATTTATTATATGATATATTATGTGGGTGGAAATGGTCCTTATTAGTTGATTGGTACAATTAAAGTTTGATGTAAATGACTTGTATGTTAAATCATTTTTTATTTAAATACTTAGTTGTCGGCAACAGAAGCAGAGAAATGCAAAGGTTGAATAGATGAATAGCGCCAAAAAACATACTGTTACCAAATCAAATGAGTTTGACTTCTGATATTTTTAATGATTTTTTTTTAGACTTTTGGGAACCTTCCTGTGTTTGTTAGCAACATAACCTCATATAGAATAATTCAAAAATATTTAACAACCCCTTTTCTTTCGCATTCATTATCTTGACCCTTTAGCCGTTATCCTACCCTTGTGTGGATGTACATTTCAGTTTCTGTTTTAATTTTTTCAAAAAGTTTCAAACTTGTAGCTAGAAAATTTATTGAATTTTATCAAAAGTTAGTTTTAAACTGAAAACAATCTTTCCTGGTGGAAAAAATTTCGGTCGACAGAAGTTATTCAAAGAGTCACGGTGTCTACCCTGCGTATAGAAAACTACGAGTACACATATGAGATGTGTCATATATTTTGACAACTTAGGTAAAACAAGTTGAAGTAGGAGGAGGATGCTCCTGCCAGAAGGGTATTGTAAAACAATTAGTAAATCAAACAATATATCCTGCAAATCAAAACTGGACTAATATACAGCTTCCATAAATTGAGTTCGAAAAATTATTATGGTTATTATGATTTTAAACTCGCCACAATTTTGTTTCAAGTGTTTTGACCCCGTTGCTTGATTAGTCGTGATAACACATGAATATTACAAACCATTTCTAAAATTTTTATCAAAACTCCTACATATTTGTAGTGCCTAGGTCCGTTGCAAACGAGTATCTCCCTAGTATCACGTGTTAATGTTGTTGTAATTGTTAGATATTCAATCAGCTCTAACTTAGCTGTTTGTTGTCCAGAAAACTTAAATTGTCGATTTTGGAAAATTTAAGGGTCCCATCTTGATTTTATAGACAAAAAAGCAAAATTCATTAAATGTACTATTATTAATAAAGTTGATCGAATTTCGACTTCTAAGGTATTTGTTGCCCTTGTGGAGGTAAAATTGTCAGTTTAAGTACTATTTTGAAAAGCTCTTATAAAGAACTTTCATTTGATATTCATATCGGCTACCTTTGATGAAATTTTTGTTCAGCGGCCACTCCCCTGTACTGTAATCATCGATTCATGGCCTATTTTTTCGAATCTTAGAATGGTTACAAAGCCCATTTATTAGGAGCTCTCTCCTGCCTCCTCGACTTGTTTCACATATGAGTTTTAATTCTACGTACTCAACTTCAGGCATTCATTAAATTGAATCAAGTATTAAAAGCATGCGCCTTAAACGTTCAAGTTGGGGCAAAATACATCAAAATTATTCAATCTTCGCATTTAAAACAGCCACTATTTTGCTTTACCATTACTAATACCGCTAGCTGAGCCAATTCTCAAAGAAATTCATGATACCTATCATTCCTGAAACTTTCATGCAAATCCTAGCAAAGCTGTAGTATCTGAGTCAGTAAAAAGCGCATATTGTTCCATAGCCATATGTTTCCGTAGTAATGCAGCGCATATTGTTCCATAGTAATGCAGGAAAATTCAAATCGCTATGACTTCATTAAATACCATTCGATCTTTATGAAACTTTCAGGACAGATTAATCTCATAAATAGTCATCAGTGTACTGAATTTCATAAAATTTAAGAGCACTAAGATTTTATTCAAGAAAACATAAAATCGATATATCATACTATTACTAACAAAGTTGAGTGAATTTCGACTTCTCACATATTTGTTGTTGTTGTACTCGTAAAGGCCTACATTCATGATTTTTTTCAGATTTTTCGGATCAAAGGTGTCCAATCGTGAGGGGGGGGGGACACAAATTTTTCGTACATTTCCCGTTCCCCTGCACCCCTCGATGCGAAATTTGTCATTTTAAGACCAGTTTTGAAAAGTTCCGATTAAGACCTTTCATTTGATACCCATATTGCCTACATGCGATGAAAACTTTTTTTTCAGGGGCAACTCCCCTATATGGGGAGACCCCCCTTAAAGACCTTATAAATTTCTTTTCGTGTTGAAACTTTGAAGAGGGCGTCACTTCGCACCTACTTACAAAATCTGATGTTTCTAGCTTATGTAGTTTCCGAGAAAAAGTGGTGTGACACACGGACGGACGGACAGACGGACGACAGGACGCGATTTTAGTAGGGTATTGTAAAATGATTTTACAATACCCTAAAAACATTATCCAATCGAATTCGCTTGTGCTTTGAAGCGTTTCGAATAGTTTTCCTTCTGTTTTCGCATTGAAAAAATAAAATTTCATCATGACAAGTCCTAAATTTCTTACTGATGAAGAGATTGAATCAATGTTGAAGGAAAGCGGTGAAGATTCGGATAAGAATAGTGATGTTGAAATAGACTATAGGGACTGTAAATTTGTTTTGAACGAGGGACACTAGGAAGCAAATGATTCAGATGACGACGAACAATCAATATAAAGTGATGTTGAGCAGTATAATGATCCTGTAAATAATGTTCAAACCAGTTCTGCTATCAACAATGCTCCACTTGTTCCGTGTGTAGATAAAGCTTTCATATCAATAGATGGCACTGTGTGGAAAGCCAAGCCATCTCTGCTCCAAGGCGCAAGAGCTCGGAATAAAAATACCATAACTCTCCGCCTTGATGCAACAAGATACAAAAAAACTCGTATTGATAATATAAAAGAAGCCTTTCGTTAGTTTATCCACCTCAAATTGAAAATATTATATTAAAGCATACCAATGCGTATGCCCAAGCAGAATTTGGTAATGATTACCAACAAATTGATATTCATTTGTTGCACGCATATTTTGGTGTTTTGATTCTGGCTGGTGTTTACAAGTTGGTTATTCTGTTTATATATACCATGGATTTTCAAATTATTAAAATTCGGTGTTAAGGTCGAAAAATGAAACAATTACTAATTTGTTTGGTGGTGATTATAGTCGGCCAATATTTCGGGCAATGATGTCAAAAAAAAAAGTTTGAGTTCAAGAATCGAGTTTTCCGATTTGATGATGTATTGAGCAGGAGACAGCAAAGATCGAGACTAACTGACAAATTTGCCCCAATTCGGAAATATTCGATTTGTGGTCTAGTCTTTTGCCGATTATTTTAACCCAAGTGAATATGTAACTGTAGATTATCAACTGCTTGGTTTTCCTTGTCGATACATATTTCGTCAATATATGCCGAAAAACCCGAAAAATATGGTCTGAAGCTCTGGTTATTTGTATGTGCTGAAACATGTTACATGTGGAAAAATAGGCCCTATCTGGGCAAATCATTTGGCGCCGCAGCTGAACTGAATCAAGGCGAACCCGTTGTCTTGGATCAGATCGATGGATTGCGAGGCATCAATGTTACGATGGACAATTTCTTCTCATCGTAGGAACTCGGTAAAAAATAGGTTTCCAAAAACATCACGTTGGTTGAACCGATGCGGAAAAATAAAAAAATAAACCATCGAAACTTCTTGAATACAAAAAAGTACCGCTATTCGAATCTACATTTGCGTTCACCGAAAACAGTATGCACGTTTCTTACGCTAGAAGGAAAAACAAATGCATCGTTTTACAAAGCGCACCATCATTCTAAGGATATTTTATGTGGTCCAAAGAAATTATCAGAAATCATATCCTACTACAACCTAAGGAAAGGTTTGTTGTTACCAAACAATAGGTTTGTTTTTATTTGACTTAATCAATGTTTATGCATTCAAGTGGTGTGGATACAGTTGACAAAATGCAATCCTGTAACAGCTGTAAAAGAAAATCAAAGAGGTGGCGAATGGTTGTTTTTTCAAATATGGTAGACATTTCTACTTTGAACGCTCTAATAATTTTCAAAGAAGTAAATCCGGAATGGCAGACCACACACAAAAACAAATCTCGTCGAAGTTTTTTACGTGAACTTGGAGTTTCTTTGGCAAAGCCTTACATGTCAATAGGAAGTAGTGTGCCTCAATTTGGTTCAGCAGCGACGTTACTTTCAGTCATCTCACGTGAATGCTCACCTATATCTTCGGTCTCTCGTGAGCGTCCACCAATGTTACCACCAGCATCATCTGAAGTAGTTCACGCCAAGGATTGAAGATTGTTTCATCACAATCAAAGGGAAGATCTCGAGGAAAAAATTCCAAAAAAATGTACATGAAACGACCTGTTGTTTTTGGCACAAAAGACGTTTGCAAAGCAAAACACAATCGAAACGTTTGCATCAGAAGCATGACTGACCGATCAATTTAGGCTAAAATTACTAAATAAATTTAATATTCAACTGAATATGTTTCATTTGGATAAGTAACAGGCCAATTGGAAAGTCCCCGGTCTACCATAGTAAAACACATGTTTTTGGCAAAATTATTCAACATAGTTGCCTTTGAGGGCGATACAGCGATTATAGCGATCTTCCAACTTTTCGATACCATTTTTGTAGTACGATTTGTCTTCCGCTTCAAAATAGGCCTCAGTTTCGCCGATTACTTCTTCAACGGCGCTAAATTTATTTCCAGCGAGCATTCTTTTGAGGTCTGAGAACAGAAAAAAGTTGCTTGGGGCCAGAGCTGGCGAATTCGGTGGATGCAGAAGCAATACGAAGTCCAATTCATGCAATTTTGCCATTGTTTTCATTGATTTTTGACACGGTGCATTGCCTTGATGAAACAGAACTTTTTTTTCATATGGAGCTGTTTTTTTAACGATTTCGTCCTTTAAACGATCCAATAACGCTATATAATAATCGTTGTTGATAGTCTGGCACTTTTGGAGGTAATCAATCAATATTATACCTTGCGCATCCCAGAATACTGATGCCACAACCTTGCCAGCTGACTGTTGTGTTTTTCCTCGCTTTGGATTCGGTTCATCGTGTGCAGTCCACTCAGCTGACTGTCGATTGGACTTCGGAGTGAAATGATGGAGCCATGTTTCATCCATTGTCCCATATCGATGCAAAAATTCAGGTTTATTGCGCTTAAAAAGCTTCAAACACTGCCCAGAATCATTAACACGTTGTTGCTTTTGATCGATTGTGAGCTCGCGCGGCACCCATTTTGCACATAGCTTTCTCATGTACAAATATTCATGAATGATATGATGAACACGTTCAGATGATATCTTCACAATGTCTGTTATCTCGATCAACTTCACTTGACGGTCTTTCAAAATTATTTAGTGAACTTCTTTGATGTTTACGTCGGTGAAAGCCTCTTTTGGGCGTCCACTGCGTTCGCCGTCTTCGGTGCTCATTTGATTTTCGTGGTGCAGGCCCCGGAAACTCTTCATCAAGCCAAGATTGTGCTTCAACTGTATTTTTTCCCTTCAAAAGGAATATTTTATCAGCACACGAAATTCTTTTTTTTCCATCTTTTTTCAAATAACAAAAGTAGCTACACTTACAACGCAATATCTCACAAACTAATGGTCGGACTGCTGTCAAATTTTGACACGTATCGTTTGAAGGTTGGTACTAACTAAAAATCAGATGGATTTAATACTACCACCACCATCTGCGAATCAGACCAGGGACTTTTCTATTGGCCTGTTATGTATGCATAGTTTCATGTAAAATGTATACAAGTTTCATATGTATGTACGAGTATGTGTAGTTTTCTACACGCGAGGATAGACAACGTTATTTTTCTCAGGGTAAGATGAAGTTTAGTTGCTTCGAAATCGTTTTTGATGATAAAACATTGAAATTTTCTTCTTATGATATGATGAAAAGACGTAGAGTAGGACGGATGGAAAATTAAAAAGCTATTTTGAAAACTCCTTGAAAAAAATATACAAAAGAAAAAGCTGCTTGCGACTCTAGAGATCGCATGAAAAACACCGCATAAATGGATAAAGCCAAGCTTATCTATAATGAGCTACGTAGCAGAAAGAATAATAAATATCTACAAAGTATGGGCTACTATTTTTCTAGTTCAATTAAGTTATCAACGCACTTCACAAATGAATAGGTCTAGTTAAGGATGGTTAAAATACTAATGGCTTCTAAGGAAAATTAACAATCAAACTAGGATTCCTTCGACAATCACTTTATCTGCCATACAAAATATGTCAAACCTGCTAGATCTGTTAATAAACACTTCCAGGAAGATATGAAAAAAATTTTCTGAAGCTCACGTGAAAACCATAAGTTATCTATTCTACGCTTAAATAATAGCAAGAAAATACCTATGCATAATCTACTGACCAACGATTTAAAATATGGTCATCATGCAGTGTGCCCCGGTCTAAGTAGAGGAAAAATGATCGATGTCTTACCAAAGAGAAAATAATAATCACTCTGGGGACGTACACCGAATATTGAAACAAACATTGAAGCAAAGACCGCGTAGCGCTTTTGGTCCCCTGTTGGACGCGCCTCCAGGTGGCAGGTGGGTGTGTGGGAAATAAAATATCGCTCGCGGACCAAAAAGTGACTAAGTCGAAGTTATGATATCGCTTCATATAAATAATCTTCTCCAACGACTAATATGCAGAATATAGTTAGAGCAGCAGTTACCAGAAGACTGGGAAAGGAGTATAGTACTATGTCCTATACACAAAAAGAGGAACAAGGTAAGGTGTGAAAATCACAAGGGCATCTCCTACTGTGTACGACATATAAAGTTTTCCCCAAAATCATAAAAAGAAAGTTAAAGCCGTACTATGAAAGCATTATAGGAGAGTATCAGGGAGGATTTAGAAGAGGACGGTCTACAATAAACCAAATATCCTGCGTTAATCAAGTGCTCGAATAGTGCTGGGAGTGTAACATCGGCGTGCATCAACTCTTTTTAGATTTCAAGCAAGTATACGACATTGACGACATTAATACGCAAAACAAAACCAATCCGTATGGTCAAATTCACGACGCTAAATACAAAATCCCAGAACAATGTAAACGCTAACCTTACGGACAGCTTCAAAATGGAATCAGTCTTAAAAAAATACATGCGCTTGCTCCAATGCTCTTTGATATTGGGCTGTAACATGTCATCAGGAAGACATCAGCTGAAAACCCTAGTCCACACAATTGGTAGCATATAGTGATGATGTCAGTATTATGGCACGGTTAATCTCAGATGCCAAAGAAATATTTCTCAGTCTAGAATTAGAAGCAAACTGGATTGGCCTACGAGCTAATGAAGCAAAAAGTAAATTCATGACTCAAACAAGGAAGAAAACTCTAATCTGACTAAACCTGACTGTAGAAAACTATAACTTTGAAAACGAGACCCGGCATGAAGTAATATGTTAAACGGTTCCAGGCTAGGTTCTTAGGCTGACAGGGGAGGCGTTCAGTGCGAAGCCCCAGGCTCAGTGCGTAAATGACATTCACCTCCCAACCACAAAAAATGTGCCATTCCATGTTTCAAACTCGTAGTCCGATTTCCATTACCGAGTTTATTGCTATTCCTGGTTTCTGGCCAGTGAATACCAGTTTTAGCTGACCAGGTTTTGGCCCACGATGTGTATTTTATTTCTCACTTATCCACCAGTTTCCCAAAAAGAGAGCACCGCTGTTCACCACTTGAGGGCAAATTCGTTGAGGAATCTAGGACCCGGCTTGAAACCCGGCAAACACATCGAAGATCAGGCGTAATTGTCACTCGCTTCTGCCAATTAGCTCCTGATAAGCCACCAAACAAAAACGTGACTTGCCGGATGCTTTACTCTGAAAAGAATATAAGTGATCCTACACTTCTATCCAAGCAACTCAACTCGGGGCAAGGACCGTTAGAGTACAAAAATAAATCTTTGGCTTTTAAAAAAACCGTACACTCAAAAAAAAAAATGCTCAAGCATCTCTTGAAAAAATCTACTTCCGACCTCTAGACCAACAACGATGAAGTGAATCTTCTGCTTGCGTAGAGTTAATAGGCACAGCGTCACCTATAATTTGTTTTTTTTTATGCCTTTTCTTGCCCAATTACATGCGAATTGGATTTCCACGCACAATTTGAACCAATAAAAATTCTTCTCCCTAATAATCGCAATTCACTCGAATATTGCTAATTTGAGTAGATTCAATTTACGGGTACATACTCTTTATGAGAGATTTGCAACAAAATAATAAATGATCTTAATATGTATTTTAGCTTACAGCAACCTACTTTCGATGAGTAGCATCCTCTTTGCACATGATTACTTTCCACCAGATTCGAATCGTTGCTGGGAAATTCTCCTAATCTCTGTAAACTTCTTCATCTCGAAAACGCTGCGTTCCGACATTAAAATTTTACCTTGATGCTAATCCCACATCCTCAAATCACTAACATTCTAAGAAAAGCCAATAGACAGAAGAGGCTCGGCCACAGCTCCTCGTTCTCACATAATTTCTTGCTTAACGGACGGCCGTTTTACGAACCGGCTTTATGAGGGTATAGAATTCCCATTATCCACTGTCTTACTCACTATGTCATTGGTTTTTATTCTAAATCCTTGCTAAGAAGTAGTATATTATTTGCACCATCATTGTCATGCTGTGAACTGCGGTAAAGGTTGATGAACCACTTGATAATGATAAGCCATCTGATCCTTTTTACAGACCCAGAGAACTCCATTTCGTGTGAAATTATAAAATATTTGTCGCATCCGGTGTTGGTTTTGAAAAAGTTTTCTGACCTTCACCCAGTGATAATTAAACTAAGCGGCACTAAGCTCTTCACAGACAAAACCATTACATCTGCGCCCGCGAATACATCCACAAATTCGTGATGAAGTAAATTAGTTGCGTCTAAAATGTTTGACGTTTTCTTTTTTTTGATAACTAAGCAATAAATTTTATGTTATGACATAAGCTACTTATGTCTGCTCAATAGAGGAGATGCACAATGCTGCAAGATTTTGCATGTTATCGTTGCACATGGGCTATGCTAATCTTCCGTGTATCCATGCAATCTTAGTAACATATATGTATATCCTCCTCAAAAAAAGTTATTTTTTGTGTGGTTTCAAAATGTTTGATCGAATGACTCACACTCCTTGCGTTATCTATCTTGGTTTATTTTGTAACTATATTTCCCTATGCCAAATGGTCGTAAATGGTTTTAGTGCCGCACAGCTCTGCTACGAAACCTTACTTACACCTTCTTATGGTGATCCCTGGCATCTTTTCCTTACTTTAAAAGGCTAACGTAGGTGGATAAAAGCGAGTCTTCTGTGCCTGATAACGGAATTGATAGTAATAACCATGACGCCGACCCTAAGGTTTGCAATGAGATATCTCATCCGCGAACGGCTGGGGAATGCTGCCTCCACGACAAAACAAATCGCAACCGGCTGTAGCAAATATCTAGTCATACATTCAACTTGCTTCCCACATCAACGCATACATAAAATGCTCTGATTATCACCGGTTGGAAAAAAAATACCATGACGACCAATTAAGGAGTATAAATGTAACTTTAACGAGCAATAACACAAGACAAGCATACAAAGAAGTGAAAAGCCTGAAACGTGATTATCAGCCCAAAACCAAGCTCTGTTGTGAAGACAGCGGCAATATAATCGCTGATGAAATCAAGATTAAGGAAAGATGGGCATCATATTTCAAGAATCTCCTTAATCCTCCACACAGCTCCAGAACATCGGAGCCTATAGATGTCTGCGGAGAGCTTCCATTGGCCTCACCAACTCTAGATGAAGTTTGTTCCATCATCAAAGCCCAAAAGAATAATAAAGCGCCGGGCATTGATGAGATTCCAGTGGAGCTCATCAAATATGGTAGCAGTAGTGTTCATCAAGCTATTCACAATGTCATCCAGTAAATTTGGCAACAAGAACATATGCCGAGCCAATCAATCATATTCCCTATCCGCAAAAAAGGTGACAAGCTACAGTGCCAAAATTTTAGAGGAATATCACTACTTTGTACGGCGTACAAAACATTTTCTAAAATCTTAGAAAATGAAATCGGATCATACGCCAACAGTATTATTGGGGAGTATCAAGGCGGTTTTAGGGCAGGTAGATCAACAACAGACCAATTGTTCACAGTCATGCAGGTACTTGAAAACTGCTGGGAGTTCAACATAGACGTATACCAAATTTTCGTTGACTTCAAGCAAGCATACGACAGCATTGATCGTAACGTACTGTACCCAATAATGCTTGGTTTTGGCATCCCAGCCAAATTAGTCCATCTTACCAAAATGACGATGACGTCGACAACCTCCCAAGTCCGCAACCAACTCATCGATGCCCTTGACACAAATATCGGACTGAAGCAGTGAGATGGGCTGGCCCCATTGCTATTCAATTTGGCTCTGGAGTACGTCATACGGAAGCTACCTGTCGATACGCGAGGTACATTACTATACAAGTCGAGCCAGGTAGTGGCCTATGTATACGACATCAACATTCTGCCACTGTCACTAACAACTGCGAAAGAATTCTTCCTGAAACTCGACAGCGAAGCAAAACTAGTAGAGCTACAAATCAACGAAAATAAAACAAAATTCGTGACGCAGTGAGGAAGAATACCTCCAATACACAAAACATCACACTTGGCGAATACTGTTTCGAAAATGTTCGCGAATTTGTGTATTTAGGCGCCTAAATAACGAAAACGGGCAATGAAAGAAGCGAAATACGACGAAGAATACAGCTCGCAAATAAAATATTTTATTCAGTATTGACGATTTTGAAGACCAGCTGCATACACGGGAAAACAAAGCTTCAAGTATACAAATCTGTGATAAGACCTATGTTATGCTATGCGTGTGAAACATGAACCTTAACCCAAGCATCCGCAAATATATTGAACGCCTTTGAGCGACGGGTCCTGAGGCGAATAATAGAAGCGAAGCTCGACGATACAGCCATGAGCTGTATGAAATTTTTGACGAACCGAAGGCCTCAAAGATTGTAAGACTGCGGAAGCTGCAATGGGCTGGACACATGAATCGTATGGACGAACAACGGATACTCAAAAAGGTATTCGTTGGGAGAACTGAAGGCCGGCGGCCAGTGGGGAAACCGAAGAAACGCTGGTCTGACTCGGTCAAAGAAGACAGTTCATCGCTGCTCGGATTTCGGAATTGGAAGACATGGTCAATGGACCGAGACAGTTGGAGGCGCTGTTTGCAGGAAGTGAAGGCCCGAGAGGGGCTGTAGTGCTAAGAAGTAGATCACCGGTTGGAAACACTCAAAACCAGCTCAACCATGTTCTGATCTAACAAAGATAGGCCTCATTGTGATGCGGATCATTACTTGATCAAATCAACATATCGATGTCGTATGTCAAAGGCGCATTCGGCGAAGACTAGTCTTCTACAAACCTTCGACATCGCCTGGCTCCAAACGGCGTCAGTGGCGAAAAGCTGCACGAAGATCCACGACAATCAGCTGGATCGCATCCTATCAGACATATCGGTGAAAATAAGTAAGGAGCTGTGGGTGGAAGTAAGGGTGACTATTAAGATCATGTCAGGACAGATGATAAGACATACAGTGCGGTGGAAAACGAATGATTAGTTTAATGATGAGTGCCAGTGTGCATCGGACAAAAAGAATCAGGCAAGCGAGTGGAGCTAATAAATTATATTCACTAGTCACAAAAAAGGCGAATTACTTTGTACGGCGTACAGCATATTTTCAATAATAATAGAGAATCGGATCAAGTCAAGGTTGCTGACGAGCAGAATCAAGGGCAGACCAATTATTTACAGTCAAGCAGATACTTGAGAAATGCTGGGAGTTCAACATAGAGTATATGTACATTGAACTTTCGTTGAACTTAAGCAAACGTACCACAGTATTGATCATGTCGTACTGTAGCAAAAAATGCGTTACTCCGGTATCCCAGCCAAATTAGTCCGTCTAACAAAAATCACAATGATAACTTCCGAAGTCCGGATCAATAACCAACTCACCGATGCGTTTGAAACAAATATGGGACTAAAGCAGAGAGATGGATTGGCCCAATTGCTTTTCAGTTTAGCTCTGGAATGCGTCATAAGAAGGCTACCTGAACCATGATATCAAAATCTTATCACGAAATGGCGAGGGCTGCAAACCAATGAGGCGAAAACAAAACTCATGACGTAGTCGAGAGAAATACCTCAAATATCCAAAATATCAAACTTGGCGAGTGTAATATCGAAAACGTGTATTTAGGCGCCAAAATAAGAAATGGATTAACAATGCCGAAGAATACAGCTCGCAAGTAAAATATTTGATTCGTTTTGGACAGTCTTGAAGATCAGCAGGAAAACGAAGCTCCAAGTATATAAATAAACCTGTGATAAGACCTATGCTATGCTACGAGTGTGAAATATGGACCCAAACACAAACATCCGCAAATGTAATAAGCGCCTTCTAGAGAAAAGAGCGAAGCTACATGGGAACCAATGGTGAACTCGATACAATCATGAGCTGTATGAAATTTTTGGCGAGCCGGAGGTCTCAACCATTGTAAGACTATGAAAGTTGCAACGGGCTGGTCACGTGAATTGTATAGGTGAATAACGGATACCCAAAAATGTATTCGATACGATAACTGAAGGGCGGAGTCTAATGGAAAAACTGAAAAAACGCTGGTGTGACTCGGTCGATGAAGACAGTTCATTGCTGCTTGGATTTCGAAATAAGAGAACACGATCGATAGACCGATATACGTGGAGTCGCTATTTGTTGAAAGCGAATGCCCGAGAGGGATTGTAGCACTATAAAAAAAAGAAGATGTTATCTTATATACTAACCTCTGAATTTGTTTCTTATCCACAGTATTAAATATATTTTCCAAAATAAGCATATCCAGCTCATTAGCTTTGCCTCGTCCTCCGACTAATTCCATGACAGTTAGTGTTAGCAAGAGCAGAAAAATGGCACCGCATGGCATACAATGTTATAAAATATCTACATCGACGGTTATTAAAACTAACGTTCTTTTAATGATAGGTTTATCATACTCTCGAGTTTTTATGGCTTGAATTCGCTCAAACGTTGTAAAAAGGTCAGAAGTGGTAGTCTCTCCAAAGTTAAAGTCATAAAAATTTCAAACTTTTTTAAGTTGGTCCCCCCTAATAACAAAGTAGCCCTTAAAAGTTTTTTTTTCACATTAAGTACACAGCGAGGCAAGGGAGAGGGAAAGAATTAAGTTTAGCAGAAGAACTTTATGAGAAATATAAGATGGGCAACTATACATGATTTCGACCGGTACACCTAATTAATTGTTGGCAACTTGTTGGAAAATCTGTCATCGTTAAAAATGCCTAAAGTCTTATATATATATATATATATATATATATATATATATATATATATATATATATATATATATATATATATATTATTTCGAGATTTTTTGAGTTACTTTCCAGAAATTTCTTCTCGGATTGGTCTTATATTTTTGGTGATACGATTTCAACTTTTTGCTTATTCACATGACATACAAAGGCAGTCACTCAGATTATTTAAGCTTTATCTCTTTAGGTAATTTTTGTTGTTGATTTTCACTATGTTAAGCCGTTTAGTGGGTGTATAAGAATTTATATGTAAAATCTTTGGCTGCACAATGACAGTTAATTTTTGAGCGAAAAATATTTTTTTAAGAGGAATTGGTTGATACTCTTGTGTAAATAGAAGTAATATTCTTACAAAGGCATCAAAAAATCACCACCAGCTAAACCAAAATGCACTTTTTTTACTTTAGCACTATAGCCCCTTTCGGGCCTTCCCTTAGAGATAGTTAGAGTATCTCATTATCTCAATCGATTGTATAGGCACACGAGGTCAATACGCCGCAGGATTTCACTATTTTTTTATTTTTATGACTAAAACGAAGTTTTCCTCCAATAATCTCCAATGTTTATAAAAAACAATTCATATAATTTTAGTTTTCTTGTTCATTGAATTTTCAAACATAAACAATTTTCCTGCAGCATAAAGTAATTCAAGTAAAAGTTGTGTGTACAATGTCATTCTCATTCAAGGATCTCCCCTAAAGCTTCTGAATTAAATACAATTTTTTACGAAAATGCTTCATTTCAGCTTTAAATCCAATTGCGAACTTTTCAAATGACCTAATGAACACCCTCCAAATTCAATAATTAAACCCTCAAATTCGCAACAGCAGTCACCATCTGCTTCGAAGACAATTACAAAAAGTAACAAATAATTAAATTTCTGATTTGCCAACCATGATTTCGATTTCAATTGCCAACAGCTACAACATCTTCTTTTCCGATTCCTTTTCCAACTTTCCTCTAGATTTCAAAAGAGCGGAAAATAAAATGTCAAACTTGAAAATTCTTATTAATTAAGGAAGTCACGTCCGAATAAGTTTCATTCTTCTTTGAACCTTAAAATCTGTCTTTCTTCCTTGATCCTCGCGAACAACATATTTTTCGACATTTGCTTTTGTTTTCCATTTGCCAGTTGTGTTAAATGTCCTCACTAACTAAATTGATGCCCAAGTCTTGTCATGTCATGTTGTTAGGATGCTTCATCTTGTAAAATGACTTAAATTGAATTAATTGCCATCTAATTAAGCAATTTACAAGTGAATGTTTCATTTTATATTCAAGTGCCGCTTTTTGTTAGTTTCGCTGCTCTGACTTTTGTTCTTTTGATTGCTGCCTAGTATAATTGAAACAATCTCTTGCAGAGATGTGTTCTTACTTATGATTTTTTCTACTTTCTTATGTATATACATACGTTAAATATTTTCGTACATACTCGTATGTGTATAGTATACTCGTATACGTATATATGTATAAAAATGCATAAAACAATTTCTGCTCATCAGCGTTGGAAGACAAAACAAATTTACACATCAAATTATAGAGAAATGGGTCAACGCTAATTTCTGCCTTTTTGTCGTTTAAATATTTAAGTTTCATTTTGTCACGAGATTGTTAGGTTCATAAACTTGTCGAGCAACTACATATAATGTGATGTGTTGGATTGCGTTAGCGTTTTTGTGTTCGGATAGTTTTACATCCCCTCGTATTCGTGAGTTAAATGTGTAACAATAAGAAAAGTAGTAATCCTGGCACAAATGTTGAGATTTCGTGTATTGATATCATTAAAACTTTTATCATTAATCAGTTTTGGACATAACAGCTTTTGTGCTGGACGTGACGCACTTGGCTGTTCCTTTATTTGTTCCAAAATGCCAAACCTGGAAATGATAATGGCTTGCTCAGAAGTTTTGATGTTATTTTTTTTAGGTGTTGAGAAACACATTTGTCAAATATCGACAGTTTAATATGGGAGGCTTTAAAGTGTGCGAGATGTGTTGAACACATAAAGAAGATTTGATTTTTTTGTAATGTAAAAAGAATACGCGATTATGTACATAAAAATCTTTTATTGCTGTCATGAAATCACAGTGATTTATTTAATTTTTGAAGTTTTTTTATATAGAGAAATCTTTATCAAATGTGTGTACTTTTGGTTGATTTAAATAGTCTTCGGCATAATCTATGTCGGTACAGCATTCTGAGACCCCGTACTTCAATTCACGATTCCTAACAGTGATCTGCTGTCGACTTCCTTAGTCGTTTTAGCGTATTCTCTATATTGTGCACTACCCTTCAACTATGGTAGCCGGGGGTTTTTCAGTATATTCATATAACAAGCTCATCGTGATTTTTAAAGTTTTATCCATGCCGACACAAGTGTGTCGTTGTATTTCTTAAATTGACTTTCTTCACTATAATACTTGCATTTCAGAGTATTTTTAACCGACTTCCAAAAGAAAGAAGGTTATCAATTCATTGCGTATATTTTTTTTTTTTTGCTTTTTTTTTGTATGTTCACGCATAACTTTTAAACGAAGATAGATAGAAGGCTCCTGTTTTTGGCAAATAATACGTCCTTCTTCCAGTTAGGCCC
>OZ017738.1:362320690-362325690 GCA_963969285.1 Odontomyia ornata
AGCTAACTTTTGACAGAGAAGAACATGGTTCACAGAGTCAAAAGCTTTGGAGAAGTCCGTGAATATTGCATTTACTTGAAGCTGTTTATCTAAAGCTCTTGCAATATAATCTTCGAGCTCAGCCAAGTTCATAGAAGTTGAACGACCCTTCAAGAAGCCATGTTGCTGTGGTGTGACAAATGAACTCAATGACTCAAGAGGCCTGTTATGTACAAGTCGTTCCAGCAGCTTAGAGAAACAGGAGAGGAGTGATATGGGACGATAGTTTGAGGCAGATGATGGGTCGCCGTTTTTAAAGATAGGAGCAACATTTGCATCTTTCCAGTACGTTGGAAAGGTGCCAGTACCAAGACTGAGATTGAATATAAGGAATAGAGGAAAACACAAAGAGGAACAAAGGGACTTTACAAATATTTTAGGTAATCCATCGGGACCCGGGCTAACATTCGGATCGAGCAAGTTAATAAGGGATTCAACTTCAGAAGGATCAGTGGTATAGGATGTACTTGATGCTGGATAAGTTTGAATTGAATTTATGGGGGAGTGTAGTATATCAGAAGAGGAAAAAGTAGGGGAAAAATATTCGGCAAATAGGTTAGAAACATCCTGAGGGGAGGAGGCTTTAGTGTTATTCCATTTGACAGTATGCGGGATGGAACAGGAAGATTTAAAGGATCGCATGTATAACCAAAAGGGTTTAGGATTATTTGTCAGGAGAGAACTCTCTAAGCTGCCTCTTGTCTTTGGCTCTTAAGGCATGAAGAACACTTCAAGTAAGCCAAGGCTTCATTTTAGCATTGCGAGGAGCTTGGAGTGGAGTATAAAGAGCAATCAAATTATTAAGGTAATCGTAAAATTTGTTCAAAGCACTATCGTAGTCAAGACGAGTGAAGAACGTACACCAGTTGACCAAGTCCAGATTGGTTTTAGTTGCGTCAAAGTTTGCTTTAAAGAAAGTGTAACGATAAACTGAAGCAGTTCTCTGGGGTTTTAGGATATCAACGGTTAGTGCTAGAGACAAAAGCGGATGATGGAGATCAGGTTGAACATAAGTATGTAAAACAGGAGCTACTGATAGACACCCATTTTGAACATTTGACATGACAAGGTCCAGAAGACGACCATTAGGGTTACGGATATGATTAAACTGTGAAAAATAACAAAGGCGAAGAAAGTAACAAAGAAGTATTATTTGTTGAGGAAATGCCAGGTGTTGTTAAGTGGTCCCATTACACTGCCGGTAGATTGAAGTCCCCACAAATTATAATTTTGGAATGTGGATGATGAGCAAGAAGATAGGCAGAGAGTTTACCGAAGAAGGCTTCGTACACAGTTAAGGGAGAATTAAACGGAATATACACAGAGGAAATTATTAAGGAGGAGTTATGAGGAAGAGGGAGTTTAACAATTACACACTCAACAGTACGAGCGAATTTGAAGTCAGCACAAAGTAAACTATTAAGGGTTTTGCAGACTGCAACCAAGACTCCCCCACTACCAGATTTATTAGTGATTTAAAGGTCACGGTTGCATCGGTAGACTAAATAATCAGGTAATATTCCCGCATTTGAAATATTCTCGTTCAACCACGTTTCAGTCAAACAGATAACTGAATCGTTAGTTTATTGAGACACGAGTAATAAGTCCTTAAGTTTGGTTCTTAAGCCACGGACATTCTCATAGTAAATAGAAATATTTGAACGATTAGGAAGGGAAGAATTCTTTCGGTGTTAGATCATCCTTGAAGGTTGTTGAGGCTGTTTGGAACCTTTCTCGGGACGAAATCGCCGCTTCGGTTGCCTTGTATCGAATGTTTTAACAAGTGTCCCCTTTAGCCAAAAATCGGAACTAAGTAGGATAGAAAGTTCAGCCGGAAGGTTGTCTTTTGTTAACTTTACGCACCTGAAAATACTAGGCATGTAACCAAACTTCGATGTTACGTAGTTGGTAAGTATATTCTTGGTTGTGTTGTAAGCGAGCCTTGATATGGACAACTGGAGAGGTGGGGAGACTTCTCGCAACACTCCGTTATCAGCTAACTTACTATCTATAAAGTTTTGTGGTGCTAAAGACATAACGATATTTTGCTGAAGATTATTAGTCGTTGATTGTGTTAGGCACAGCTCGGATTGAGGCTGAATTTTTTGTTGCTGTTGAATAGGCAAGATAGACTGCTGCATGCGACTATTTTGTTGCAGGACCGTGGCTTTATTAATTGGAGCCGGAATTGACTCCTGACTACATGCTTGCTGTTGTTGCGCCAGCACACTTCGCGTAAGAGGCCGCTGCTGCCCAAGAGGTGACACGGTAGAGTTTTGTATTATGCAGTGATGGCGTGACGATACCAGCTCATCATACACACTGGGCGAACGTAACTGCGGTGACAGCAGAAGATTTTGAGGTGTCGACGGTCGATCCGGAAACTGCTGTAGCTGATCCTCACTCTGCGGCAGACTTAGGAGCAATTGCTGAGGTTGCTGTTGTTGTAAAGCATGCTCGGGTTGCTGTTGTTGTAAAACATGCTCATTTTCAGGTGAAAGGACATTAACACCCTGTTTCAGTTGCTGGTTCATCCGACATGTCGACGATAATTCCGCCTGCACAATTGAAACAAGAGACGCTAAAGAAGTTTTAGTCTCTTCAAGTTTCTCCTGCATTTTAGAAAATGAAGTTGATAGGGACTCCACTGTAGCATTAGCTGACCGGAGCCGATTTAGAAATGACGAAATGGTATATTTGCGGCACCTAGCGCAGTACCATTATACCCCAGAACCGCTTCGCATAATGTTATCAGCCACTGGGCCAGTTAAGTTCACGCATTTAGCGTGGAAAGTTAATGCACAAAGGCCAAAACATGTCACGATTTTAGTTTTATTCGGCCTATCTGGGCAAGTAGTAGCCATGCAGATAGACATAATCCAAGTAAAAAGTTAAAAGTTAGCACAGGCACAAACTCACGCACAACAACACACTGCCTCGGTTAGCTAAGACACAATATCTTAACGCGGTAGAAACAAGATCACACCAAGACACTAACCGAAAGAACTTCAGCGGTGAAATAATCAAAGATACTAGGTAATTAGGCGATTTTAAAGCACAGTGAGAAGATACACAGCAGAGCTCGTTGACTGTTGCACTTTGAGAATACAGACAGAGCCCTTTTATTTCATTTCCCTACTTGCCCCGCTACCTTTCGTATATTTCACATAAAAGCAATCAGTGCCTTTGTAATTGCTAATACAACCTACACAGCTAATACCACCTACGCAGAAACTCATTCAAAGATGAGTTTACCAATAAATTGGTTTTGAATCGATCCGCACTTTACCGATACTAGTGATTATTTTCTTTATCCGGATTACATTCTTGGTTTTCTCCAGTACTAGGCTGAAGCCACGAGAGGTCATCCTGTCTCTTACGCGGCACTTTAGCGTACCTACTCTAAGTTCAGCATATTTGATTGTATGGGTAATGATTAATGCCACACGATCATCCATGTAAAGCCCTGGCGTTCCATGCATCTTCTTATAACATCTTAGCTTTAACTGTAGAATTAGGATTACACTGGTCTGCTATGAAGACAAGCACGGTACTCTTTTTCTTTATATTTTCGAGTAAACAAATATGAAATCATGCTATTCTAACCTCTCTCATTTAATGAAGATAGTTGCCAAAAATCTATTCTCAAGTTGAAGTTGAATAAGGCAATTCACCTCATCCTGCTTCCGACTGACTCATGACTGAAGATTCCATTGTTGTATTTTTGTTATCTTTTCACTTATTTAGTGTATGCCAACCATATTGACTCTTAAGCTCTGCATCCTCAGAAAGATTACGTTAGCTATTGATGATTTTCAAGACTCTCCGTAAGAAAGATCGCCCTTCGTGGAGCTGCAGCCTACACAAGTATTCAGCATACACAAAGAATGGTGTTTGAAAGGGTTGTTGACCACGGTGTTCTTCTTGAATGGAAACAATTGTAAAATTTTAACCGAGTTACAGATGACCTTCCATCTTGACTTGAAGTATCTCAATGTCACTTTCATCAGGTGAGGAAGTTTCTAGTTTTTCCCTCTAAATACTAAATACGTAGTTTAGTTCCTTATTTGTAAACTGTAGAACATACTTATAACCAGTCGAAAATCATGGAACCGCATATCCTAGATAGATGTATAGGGAAAAGTGAGCACTCAATGCACTCCGCAAAGACCACTCTGTCACGGCTATGTTGCTTATATGAGAACTGTCAATTAATACATTTGACTGTTGTATGCATGGACATGAGAGTATTTTGCTGCATTTGGTATATCATTGGCTTGCCGCAATCTATCCGCGCATGTAAAGGTAATTCGCCATAAATTCGCAGGTTGATCATTTTACTAGTTCACATGTTTCCTCGTACAGAAGGATCTTTATGTGGGCATAGAAATCTTACATGTACATGCTATGTAAAAAAGCTGCATTGTATTATCAGCAGTGGTTTTCCTACTACTGTTTGCACTACTTGGATTTCAGATGTAAATCCTGCTCCTCTCGAGCCCGGATCAAATGTTGTGCAGATTGGCAACTTTAGCGGGATTTCAGCCTCACTACTGTACGTGGTACAATACTATTTATACATGCTCTCCACGATTTATAAGGTGATGGAAGTATGATAACTTGTGATGTAGCTTTCCTATCCCCTACAATCTTTGAAGAATACAGCCAGCCTCTTCGGTACCTAGTGATATCGGGAATAGATTCACCAGACTAAAACTGTTGCTGTATTGTATTCAGCACCAATAAACCCAAAATCAAAGCTATCTCCATTATGCGCCATCTAGGCATGCTTATGGTGGGCATACTCCAGTTTAATGATATTGGTTGAAGTCTCCTCCTATTACAAGATTGTCAAGAATATTCTACGTCCAGTGTTTGTAGTGTTTAGATATATTCAATACTCACTCCTGTCGTTAATTGAATTTCGTTAAATTAATATTGACTATCAGTTTTGCTAATTT